>JASVEL010012508.1:0-88223 GCA_032618575.1 Nicotiana noctiflora | reverse complement strand
AAATTTGGATAAAAATGATATTAATATTGATATGGTTGACTTCGGTCAACATTTTTGGTAAACGGATCCGGACCGAGATTTGATGGTCCCGAGAGGTCCGTAGGAAAATATGGGACTTGGACATGCGTCCGGAGTCGAATTCTGAGGCCTAGAGCCCAAGTTATGAATTTTTATGTGAAATTGTTTTCGATGCAATTATTAAAGAAAATAAATTAATTGACCTTGGTATCGGGCTCGTATTTTGGTTCCGACGCCCGGTACAAGTCTTAAATATTATATATGTGATTTCTGTAAAGTTTGGTGACATTTGGATGTCGTTTGAGTTGTTTTGGACCTTGAGTCCCAAGTTTGAAAGTTTTGAAAACTAAAGGTATGAAAATCATGCATTTGAGGCTTGATTTGATGAAAACGAGGTGATATTGGCGATGTGATCGCACGAACAAGTTCATAATGTGTTTTTGAGGTTATGTGCATATTTGGTTTGGAGCCCCGAGGGCTCGGGTGAACTTTGGATAGGCCACGAGATCAATTTTTCATGTTAGAAGTTGCTGTCTGCAACTGGTCTGCAGAGTTCGCAAATGCGAACAATAGTTCGCAAATGCGAACTCCCCACGATTCTGCAGAGTTCGCAAATGCGAACAATAGTTCGCAAATGCGAACTCCCCCTATTGTGTCTGTGTTCGCAAATGCGAACAATAGTTCGCAAATGCGAACTTGACCTTTCTGTGCCTGTGTTCGCAAATGCGAACTCGCCACTATTCTGATTGGGTTCGCAAATGCGAACAATAGTTCGCAAATGCGAACCTCCCCATATTAGCCTATGTTCGCAATTGCGAACAATAGTTCGCAAATGCGAACTTCCCAGTTTTGCCTTGGCTTCGCAAATGCGAAGAAAAGTTCGCAAATGCGAACTTCCCACCCTTAGCTTATTTTTCAAACTCCAGAAATTGGTCGGGGTTCGCAATTGCGAACCCATGTTCGCAAATGCGAACACAGAGACCTGAAAAACACGAATTTCAGTCATTTCTTCACATTTTACAAAACCCAAAACACCTATTTGCGATTCTTCAAGGATTTCTTCTTCATCAAAACGATTGTAAGTCACTTTTTACTTAATTCTTTCAATTCCTAACCTCATTAAACATGTTTTTCATAAGAAATCAAAGATTTTCATGGTAAAATTCTTGTTTTTGTTAGAAAATAAGGTTTTTCATAAATTGGGGAATTGGACCTCGAATTGAGGTCCGATTTTGAAACAAATTATATATATGAACTCGTGGGGGGATGGGTAACCGGATTTTGGTCCTAACCCCGAATTTCGACCATGTGGGCCCGGGGTTGAAATTCACTATTCATGGCAGAATGTTGTAAAAGTGGTATTTGGTCTTAAGAATTAGTTTGTTGAGTAGTATTGATGATATTAAATCAATTGTGTATAGATACGATTGGATTGGAGTCAAATTCGAAAGGAAAGGGCATTGCTACGGATTAAATCATTCGTAAACTTTCGAGGTAAGTGTTTGTTCTATCCTAGTTTGTAGGAATATGAATTTAGTTATGAATAAATTGCTGAATAAGAGTTATGGGTGTTATACCGGTAATGAAGGTAATTTGTTAAAATTATTATAAATTATTGGTTTAAAACTGGTAATTATAAATATTGTTGATATAGAGATTATTGGCTAAATGCCAGTAACATATATATTTTATATTTGGGATCGTGTGGTACGCCGACCACAAAGTGACTTAAAATCTTGGCATTGGCCATAGTTGCCGGTAGCCGATTGATATATTTGGGAGCGGGTGGTACGCCTACCACAAGATATGATTATTGATATATTTGGGAGCGGGTGGTACGCCTACCACAAGATATGATCATTGATATATTTGGGAGCGGGTGGTACGCCTACCACAAGATATAACTATTGATATATTTGGGAGCGGGTGGTACGCCTACCACGAGATATAATTATTGATAATTGGGAGCGGGTGGTACGCCTACCACAAGAGATAATTACTGTGATAGTTGGGAGCGGGTGGTACGCCTACCACGAGACATGAAATGAAAGAGGAAATTTAGACAGGAAAGTAAGATTATTTTGGATATCTTGAGTTATTGAATATTATTTCAGAGCAGAGTATTTCTTTATAAATGTATTGTATATATATATATATATATATATATCTATATTACAACTGTACAAGTTTAGGTGGGTGACTGGCCTTAGCCTTGTCACTAGTTCGCTGGGATAGGCCAGGCACTTACCAGCACATGGGGTCGGTTGTGCTGATACTACACTCTGCGCTCTTTTTGCGCAGATACAGGTTACGGACAGCAGCAGCGGCAGTAGCGACTTGTGGATTTTCCGACTACTGAGACTACGAGGTAGCCTTACAGGCGTCCGCAGGACCCGTTGTCTCTCCTATCTATGCTTTTCATTCTGTTATCTCATGTAATCGAGATAAACAGCTTGTATTTTCTTTCAAACCATTATGTGTATTATTCTTAGAAGTTCGTGAGTATTGTGACACCAATCTTGGGTAGTGTATCGGATTTGGATTTTTCTTTATCACATTTGACTAAGTCTTCCGCTAATTTTGATTTCTCTGCTGTAATTTTTATATTGTTAATAAGAAATTGGTAATTAATGGAGATGTAATTAATACTTGGCTTGCCTAGCTTCCATTTAGTAGGCGCCAACATGACCCCGATGGTGGGAAATCCGGGTCGTGACAGGAATCCTAATTTGTAGGAAACTAAAAAGAACCATTCCTATATTTCAAAATGAAAACTGAAATTCAGCCTAAAATTACTAACAAACAAAACTGTGAAAATGCAGGAATAGAAAAAACTGTTTCCAAGTAAACTATCGAAATGATTCCGTGAATGCTTCAAAACTGTAATAGTAAACTGTCGAAATACTATAATTATGCAACTGCTATACCAGTTAAGTTGAACTGCTATACACGTATATCTAACTGTAAGAAGTTAGACTTAAGAAGTTTGACAGCCCACATGGTAATGTCAATGCAGTTCATTTTTATAACTGCTATACACGTCCCTTTGACATGTAAAAATTGTCATATCCCATTAGTAATCCCACGATTCCAACTCCTCTACCAACTGCTCATTTTAACATCATTTATATGTCTACAATTCTGCTGTCAAAAACTTATTTTTACAGCACTTCACATTTCTTACAGCACTTCACATTTATAAGAAAGATGAATTCTCACACTGATTTATAGTTAGCCTCTGTTTTAAACTTTCTCAACGTAAGATTTTAGCATTATCAGAAGTTAATATTTTTGTTCTTCCAGAACTGCATAGTTGATTTATTTGCTTGCTATATACACAAAACAACTTTATATATCCACCTAACGAGTGTGGATGAATTGTACATGTTACACGCAAGGTTAAATGTGACTAATATGCCACTCGATTCGATTTCTTTTCGAATCTGTTCATGTACATTTATACACGTATATGTTTAAGGTATTTGAGGGTTTTGTGGAATGTAGATATATTTTTGTGGTTAATAAGTTTTGAGTTTCTGGGTGTGGATGCTTCAATCCATATGTACCCATATGGGCCTGACATTGGTGATATGTTGTTATGATGGTTGTATGGCCTGCTAAATAAGTAGTATAATCATTTGTTTCCTTCGTATTGTATAATCTTGGGATGATTTTTTGATAACCTTAGTATTCGGGCATCTTCCGCCCACCTCTACTAATCTCACTGGTACATGCTACTTCCCATCAGCACAGGTGCCGGTAACTCTATTCATAATATTGGGATAGATTTTAAGTTATATACACTGACAATGTAAATAATTTTACACTATCATTTCAATTTAAGTGGATATAGTAGGTTATACCTTTATTAGACAATGCACTACTACTTCAGGTTAACCATATCAAGCTTGCTATAATGATTTACCTGTTGTCATACGCTAACTTGGTATGATAGTACACAAATTTTATATACGGATAATGCAACAATAACAACAACTATGCCTTAGTCCCAAACAAGTTGGAGTCAGCTATATGAGTCTTCACTTCTCTATTTAAGCTCTACTCATTCTCTATACATTGATAGCAGACAAAACAGAAAACTCTGTTGGGATTACTGCAATTTTTAAACATATACTTGTATAAACAGTGAATGTACATTTTGAAGGTACTTGAAGGTTTTGACCTGCAACTAACAATTAATGAAATTATTTATTATTGCTATGTTAGATCACAATGACTGTTGAATGTTGACCTGACAGTGGATATAGTTTGGAGTTGAGTGTAAATTGCATATGTGCATTTGAAACTTGCACAACTGGGTTATACGAGTTTTCCCTTCCTTTTGATACTTGTACATGTACTATAAGGGCACTTTGCTCCTGTGTACATCATATAAATATGTTGGATGTTTAGTTTGAAGGTACTTGAAGTTCTTTTTAAATGTTGATAGGTTTTTGAGCCGGTGCTCGAAATCAAATTGAAAATTTCAGCCGAGGAGATAGAAACAGCCCTCATTGAGCCAAATGATACTCATGCTCAGCTGCATATCATGCTTCTGAAGGTTTGGCTCATACGTTATCTTTATTACTATTAGGTACTATTTTAACTGACATTTATCACGAGGTTTGGCCAAGTGAACCTTTTTGGGTTCATATTACTAAATTTGAAGCAGAGTGGGAAAACCGATTGTACGACTACCTGTAAAAATTTCAATTAATGAAAGTTAGTTATTTGTTTTTAACATTACCTATCATTTTGCGGAATTTCTTTTGTTACGAGTATAAAATAAATAAAAAGAACATGGAATAACAATGACTTATTATTTAAATAAAATCTAACCTTTACGACATATCCAATTTCTAAAAAAGGAAAAACATGAATACCCGCATTACTTATCAACAATATAATGGGTCGTCCATAAATAACATCCGCTACGTTCAATCACAGTTGGAATATGCTTTCTTACTGATTTTGGAAATGGTCGTTTATACTTATAGTTGTTGCAAATAGTTCATCGGTCACAATTTTGTTTTGTTTATAATATGCTATTATCATGTACATATAAAGTTGACTAAAAAGGTGACTGGAGATTCCCATGATTGCTTGGCAAAGAACTTTGAAATTGAAGATTCAAATTTCATTTCCCAAGATGCACATTTGACAGTCTTGCATACCAAATGATCCGAATGTAGTGCTAAATATGAGTACAAAACCCCCTTTCTTAATAGAACCATCTTCTCCATTGACTCTGATATACAACACCTTTTCAGGACCACCTGTGATCACATCTAGTGGCCACTCAACTGGAATAATTTTTACTCCTCCATTGAAATGATCAAGCAGTTTTCCAATATTCAACAGGTAATATGGAAAAGACTTGCTACTGGATTTTCGAAGATTAACAGTGATGGCAGTGCCTTATCAAATCCCCGGTAGATAGAACCAGGTGTAATAATCAGGGATCACAGAAGGTATTCATACATGCCATCACAGATATCCTTCGCTTAGCCACTAAAACCACGCAGAAGTAGAGGCTGCCTGCTTGGTAGTCCAGTGGTGCATATAAAATGGCTACACCATTTTGAAGCAGAAAAATGAATGGTAGGCATGTTCGAGACTAACTGCACAACCATAGGCTGACATGTTTCACATTTTGAAGCAGATCAGGTTCGTCCCAAGTCACCTGCAGCAATTTATCTCAACTTAAGAGAGGAACATATTATATTAAGTAATAATAGATTAATCGTCCGCTTCCATCCCCTTCTTTGGCAAGTAAATAATAATTCAACCTCTTCTTTGGGAAATATAAACTACCATTTTAAGTACAAAAGCAACCATTTTTTCCACTCCGAAAAGGAGGTAGCAGAAAAATTGTGCATTACAGAGTTCATACAGATAGTGCACTACAAGTATCATTCACCAATATACAGGATATATCTTCAACTTCACAGGATCATATAACTTATTAGAAGTGTATTTCATTTTTACTATAAAAGAAATTTTGAATAAAAAACAAAATCAAATATCATTTACTCTATAAAGAATGTTTGCAGCATAATTTAAGTGTATTTTTTCTTGAACAGATTAGAGTTCTATTACTATATTGAAGTACCCATGTGAATCACATAGTATGAGAATGTGCCTATCGAATAATGGACAGAAAATGCTGAGAAACAAGACTAAGTATGTGTGCTTACAAGCAGTAAACAAAGATCATATTACCTGAAGAAGCCTCCACGGTGAATCTGGACATCTCATAGGATCGGCGACCTGAACTGAAGATATAGTTCCCATGAACCAGCTTATCCTTGAAGAATCTTCAATTTCGAAAGGCATCTTGAACCTCATCCCCGAGCACCAACGGATCTGCATCACAGACTTCACAAGCGAGGCCTTAATGCAGAATTCAAGAGTGCTCGCACGAGGATAGTAGATCACTTCAAATGGCTGTCCACTGGCTGCAAATTGGTTAAAAGTTATCTGCTCTAATTCAAACTATATGGCAGATATTGTATAATAATTACCGCGAGGATTGAGCTGGCAAAAACATTTTCCTTAGTTGGCATGGGTCAACGAATATAGATGAACACATTTATGCTATTGGACCTTAGTCGTTCATAAGTTACTTCGAAAAATCTTCACTAGGTGTAAACCATCTCTAACATTAAACTTCTGATAGAATATTCTGTGCAAGCCTCCTACTTAAAGAATGTTTTACCCTACGCGCAATTTTACCTTCTCTATTAATGTTAGATTTGGCCGTAAGCTCAATTATCCCTTTTTTTTGTTAGCTTATTCCTTAGTGTCTTTGTTAACATGTCTGCAACCTGATTTTCCAATGCCATTAGTAGGATTACCTTCTACGTTCTCTTTGTTATTTTCTGGTGCATCCACAATTTAAACATTAATAGTATTTAGAATAAGTTTATTACATATTCAGATCCTTTATCCCATTTTCTTAATGTGGTTGAACATCGATCTATTATCTTATGTTATTTCATATGACAATAATCTACATCTTACTACTATTTTGCGATAAATTTTACGTATAAATTAAATATATCACCTAAAATAAATTTTCACAATAAGGTGTAGCGATATTATCTTTATACAAATTTTTTTAAATATATATCCGTGCATCGCGGGTACTACAGTAGTACCTTAAAAAAGGTGAAGGAGCTAAATCTTAGAAAACGAGAGAGATTTGCGCAACATTAAAAACTATGGGTGAAGTAACCGACATTGAGAAGAACCTTCAGTTGATATTTGTAATTAACCAATACTTAAGTTTTTATACTTCCAGTTTTGGTTGCCGTGGGTTTACCCGACTCACCCAAACTTCCCGTTCACAAATCACAACGTTTTAATATTATACACAGAGGTTGCCCAAAAATCATCCATCCATTGTTTCAAATTCAAAACTTTGTGCCCTAGAAGAAGAATTTAAGGAAACATGTCGGGCATGGGAGATGGGTACGTGGGTACCGCCCAAGACGCCGTTAGAATCCGACGGCTTGAAAAGCAGAGAGAAGCAGAGAGGCGAAAAATTCAGGAGCTAAAGAATAAGACTGCTTCATCTAAAGGCCAACCTGGTCTTCTTCAATTCGGGTCCAGTACATCCGAGGTTTCAATTACACTTGCATATACAGTTCGTTCTTTTATTTATTTTTGTTTATTTATTTATTTACAACAACAATAATAACTATCCAGTATAGTCCCACTTTTGGTTATGGGGCCAGAAATTTTATTTTGGGTGTTCAAACTTGAAAGAAGTATAAAAAATCTCTAATAAAGGGTGTTCAATACATATTATATACTACTAAAATCTAATATTTTATCTATATATACCGTGTAAATTTTCGACGAATAGCTTCGCCCATGATGGGTAGGGTAATACGTAGACGTGCCTTACCCCTACCCGAAAGGGGCTATTTTCAATCGACCCTTGGAAGAAAAGGAAAAACAAAAACAAAAACACAAGAGCATTAGTAACTCCAACAGAGATCACATAAATAATTATCTTAATAAATGAACCATAAGAACCATAAATAAAATGACATGCAATAATATCAAATAGTAACTACCATGAGGGGACACAAACCAATAACAAATCATCTATTGAGAGCCTACCAAACCCCACTCACCCCGGAAAGGAGTACGAAGGACCCTAGAAGTCCCTACCCTACAACCGTGATACTAGACCTCCGAACTTTCCTATCAAGGCCATATCCTCGAAAATCCGCATCCTAGTCATGTCCTGACTAATCACCTCTCCCCAATATCTCTTAGGCCTCACTTTGCCTCGACTCATGCCGACCACCGCCAGCCGCTCACAACTCCTCACCGGGGCATCAGGGCTTCTCCTCTGCACATGCCCGAACCACCTGAGCCTCGCTTCTCGCATCTTCTCATCCACTGGGGCCACCCCACCTTCTCCCGAATAATTTCATTCTTAATCTTATCTAACCTTGTGAGCCCGCATATTCACCTGAGCATCCTCATCTCCGCAACCTTCATTCTCTGAACACGAGAGTTCTTCACCGGCCAGCACTCTGCCCCATACAACATGGCAGGTCTAACCATAACTTCCCTTTGAGTTTCTGTGGCAATTTCTTGTCACACAATACCCCTGAAGCAAGCCTCCACTTCGACCACCCCGCCCCTATACGGTGAGTGACGTCCCCATTAATCTCTCCGTCCCCCTGAATCACTGACCCCAAGATATCTAAAACGGTCCCTCTTGGCTATGACCTGAGATCCCATCATCATGTTCCTGCCAACTTCGCTCGGCTCGGCGCTAAACTTGCACTCCAGGTATTCTGTCTTTGACCTGTTAAGTTTGAAACTCTTAGACTCGAGGGTCTGTCTCCATACCTCTAACCTCTCGTTAACACCGACCCTCGTCTCGTCTATCAAGACTATGTCATCAGCAAATAGCATACGCCAAGACACATCCCCTTGAATATGTCGGGTTAGAGCATCCATCACCAAGACAAATAAGAGAGGGCTAAGGGCAGATCCTTGATGGAGCCCCATAACCACCGGAAAATGATATGAGTCGCCACCCGCCATCCTAACTCTAGCCTTAGCTCCATCATACATGTCCTTGATTACTCTGATGTAGGCTTCCGGCACGCTCTTCGCCTCCAGGCACCTCCATAGCACCTTCCTAGGGGACCTTGTCATACGCCTTCTCCAAGTCGATAAACACCATGTGTAGGTCCTTCTTCTTATCCCTAAACTGTTCCACCAGTCTCCTGACAAGGTGGATAGCTTCTGTAGTGAAGCGACCCGGCATGAAACCAAACTGGTATTTTAACTAATATGCAAATGTAAATTGTTCTGTATACAGTGCGCCCAAATGGAGTGGACAACTAATTTTGTATGGAATTGCCCCAACAGAGCAAAATGGATACAAATGATTCATATAGTCTGACGTCAACTTGTTGTTTGAGATTAATGCCTAGTTGATTAATTGTTAGTTGTTGAAATGTAACTTACAAAATTTATGGGACTTTTGTCACACCCGGACTTATTTCAGCCTTTGATCATAGCTAACTGTGCTCCTTCGCTTGTTGTAAGGAGGAGTTGTAATTATGTTTTTTCTTTTTTGAGTTGTTGACTCACTGAATAGGCAAGTCAAAATGTTTTTTAGACATTGTTGCTTAGTTTAATTCTCGTTACTGAAATATGTTTTTTTTTCAGATTCTCGAGACTGCCTTTAAAAAGGAAACTGTGGGTCTTGTTACAAGGGAACAATATGTTGAGAAGGTGAGTTGATTTGTTTGCGTTTAATATTGTTTCCCTTTCAATTCCATCCCTTAAATGAAATTAACTGCTCTTGTATTTTCAATCATGTATCATAGAGGGTCACAATCAAAACCAAGCTTGAAGAGGAAGAAAAGGAGAAGCTTCAGAAATTGCAACAAGAGTGAGTGTATTTCCTCCTGACTGCGGCATTCTTGCAAAGCTGAAATGGTGTAATATGTGTGAATTTTGTCGTGATATATGTTTAATTTGTGGACTGATTCTTCTGTCATAGGGAGGAAGAGCTTCAGTTACAAAAGCTTAAAAAGAGGAAGATAAAGGCTGACCCTCGGCTATCTTTTTGTGATGATTTGGATAATAGCAACGAAGATGAAGACGAGGAAAATAGTAAGAAATAAATTTCTTATTTGGTCTTGAAATTTGAAGTCTTCATGAGCAATTGGCCATATTTCTTTCACCCATAATTTTGCCTCTCTTTGGAAGAGTGAGATAAATACAGGCATGTTTCATGTGTCCTTTTTTTTGAATTATAATTCCACAAACTAAACAACATTGTCAAAGAGGTACATGATTGCTATAAACTTAAACTTAAACTTATGCAAGACATGGGTGGGTAGTACGTACTGTTGAAACTAACTTGGTGTTTAGTAATGGAATCTGTCTTACTGAATAGGAAAAAGGAAAAAGAAATTTGTGTGCGAAAGCTAGCCCGGACACTACCGTCATAAAGAAAAAAGAAACTAAAGAAACAAGGTAAGAATAGAAAAGACAAAACTATAATTGGAGTAACATTGTATAAGCTAGATTGCACGAAGACCTGCTCCAGACAAGTAGCAATCTCTTAGGATTCCTTCATTTCTGATATTGTATGCCTGTCTTAGAAGTAAGTTTATTTGCAAGATCATTTTGTGTTAAAATAGAAGGAGAACTTGACAAGAGATCCTATTGGTTAGCAAAGACATGTTTTTTTTTTTTCTTTATGTGTAACTTTCTTGAATCTTGGTGTTGCACATCAATATAAGTTCCCCAACAAGCAGAATAGTTAGCAGTCTTTGCAGTTTTTAATTTTAATTCATTTTTTGCTATGTTTTAATACAATGTTCATTGTCACTTGGGTTGCTTTGTTCCTCTTCTTTACTATTTTTTTTGGGGTTGGGGGGTGGTTACTGGATTGTTTTCGTATGCTTTGATTTTTTTTATTTTCGTCAGTGACTTGGTGGATATTTCTGTTGGTTAGATGGCACATGGCATCTGTGGCATCTTTTCCTTTTTTTTTTTGGGAACTCTGACGTGCAAATTTCATGAATTTTCCCAGTATTAATGGTGAGAAAATTCTCAGTTTGGTCAGTTCAATCACATAAGTGTTATCAAAAGCGAAAAGCGCAAAAAAGATCTAAGGTTCATTGGGGCTTTAAGCGCAAAGCGCAAATAAAGCATGGGCTTTAATGAAAAAAGGCACAACTGGAGATAAAATAAAAATATGTATATGTAGTAATAATTATAAGCATGAATAACAAGTATATGGACAAAGAAATTAAAAAATAAATTACAATAAAGTGAAATATCAATTGGTTAATGCTGTCTTTTCATAATTTCACTTATTGGCAAGGAATAGAATGCCTTAGAGCCTTGATGCGATAATAAAGCGCCCATAAAGCGAGGCGAAACGCTCAACATGTTTTGAGCCTCGCTTCAGGGCTTAAGCGCGCTTTAAGCGCGCCTTTGACAACACTGATAAGCAGTTTGGCACGATTTAAGATTAAGAGGGAAATGGTCTTAGGATGCATGAGTTGCTGAAAATAGATATCCTACTCGGTGGAATAATCACAATGCACGCAAGCTGACCCGTGAACCACTGTCCTTAAAAAAAAAAGATATCATACATGCCATGTCTTGTGTAATGAAAATCACGCAGCATTTATCATCTCTTCCTTGGTCTAACTTTTCATTCTTCCATATCAATTTATTGTCTCCTAAGTTTGTCAGGTGCCACTATGGCACTATCTAGTGTCATCAGATATGCATGAGAGTTGCCAATTCATAAAAAGATATGCATGAGAGTTTACATGTATATGCACAGAAAGACATCCAGGACACGGCCATGTCTGAACAATTATATTGGCTAATCTATATCACATAGTTGACGATATAAATTGTGTTCAGATTGTATGTCATGGTACTTATTGTTCCGTTTTTTCACTTCTCATCTACAATTTAGAGAATGTAGAATCTGACAAGCGTGTGTGGAGAAAATTTGGCAAAGATCCTACAGTGGAGACCAGCTTCTTACCGGACAGGTTGGGCATTCCTACAATCTTTCTCCCCCAACAAGAAACCCCTTTCTACTTCGTTTTATCGTGTTCTCGTTTGGCTTTTTACTCATTAATTTAATTTGGAATTCAAAGTGCCCTTTTTCAGTGAGAGGGAGGCAGAGGAACAAGCTGAACGTGAAAGGCTACGGAAACAGTGGGTGCGCGAGCAAGAGCTAATCAAAAGTAAGTATGTTATGCTTACTTAAAACAGTTTTTAATCTCCCTTCACCCGTCTTTGGAGGTGGCTTCCTAGAATTCTGAAGTGTTTGAAGACAGCTTCTGATTGTTTCTCTTGCTATATTCTAGACGAGCCTCTACAAATCACTTACAGCTATTGGGACGGAACAGGCCACAGACGAGTGATCCAGGTCCGGAACTACCAGACATGAAGAGCCTATAAAGCTGTCCAAATTTTTGAATTTCGCTTTTTAACTCCATTCTACTGCTTCCATGTCCAGGTGAGGAAGGGTGATTCCATAGGGGAGTTTCTTCGGGCCGTTCAGCAGCAGCTTGCGCCTGAGTTTCGAGAGGTTCGAACGACTTCAGTGGAGAATCTTCTTTATGTGAAAGAAGATCTAATCATTCCTCATGTAAGATCCTTCGTACTTTGTGATTCATGTCTTATCTTCTAATTTGCTGAATACTGGCTAACTCGCTGCTAATTTTGGTGCATGTTCAGCAACACAGTTTCTATGAGCTGATTATAAACAAAGCCAGGGGAAAGAGTGGACCGGTAATGTTCAATGCTGATTGATGTTCTGATGAAGTTGATGCATCACATAGCTTTCTGCTTATGTCCAAGAATAGAAGAGTACTACTTAGTTTCTTACATTTAACTCTAAAATACCCGTTTCACATATCTTCACATTAATCATTCAATGAAAATAGCATCTCTGTACTGTACTTTGTGCATTTCTTCAGTAAAACTCTATCTACTTATTAAAAATAGTATCTAAAAAAGAAGCAAGAATAAAGTACTGAAGGGCTTGCACTTCATCCAAAAAAAAAACTAAAGGGCTCGAGGTGGCTGTGGAGTAGAGTTCCTCATGCAAATTCTATCCTCTCTGCAGAGCTGAAGAGTATTGGCCACCAGAAAAGTAGCTTTTCCATTGCCTATAATACATTAAATATCTTGTTTTCTTCCTGGTCACATTTCTAAGTAATTTAATTCAGTTCAAAATAAATCTCCCCCACTAGAATACCATATGGTGGTTAAGAGTTCTTTGAATCCAGAGAAAAATCTCTGCAGTGTGTTCAGTACGTCTGTGCTTGTTAGTTGTCTTTCTTTTTCCCCTCAATTCTTTGGTTAACATGATTATTGGAATTTGGAAGATAGTTCCTACAGTTGCCATTTTACACTGATCACATGTGACTTCTCCCCATTACTCTTTATGAAGTCAGTCGTAACAGGCGTTAATATTTAATGTTACTGTGCTCAATTTTGGTTTTTGTTTTTTTCTTAAATCAAACTTGAATTTGGCATGTTTTTGCATTAGTTTCTGCATAAACAAAATCTGGTCTAGAATTGAACTCATTTTCTATGGAAAGTAACACGAACACATCCTTTCACTTGTGTGATTACAAAAGGATGTACAATGATGGTGATTACAAAAGGATGTATAACAGTGTATCTGTATGTCTGCGTCTTGTGTCTTTGCATAATGCCTTGCGTCATTCTTTTTTTATGAGATCCTAAAATGCCTTGAGCCATGTTGTACAATGTGAAATACCCGATTTCAAGTTTTTCCCATGCCTGTTAAACCTGTGGCAGTTACTCAGTGAGAATTATCTTTACTATTCTTGACAGCTTTTTCACTTTGATGTCCATGAAGATGTGCGGACCATTGCTGATGCTACTATAGAGAAGGATGAGGTATGAATTCCTTTTTGCACATCCAGTTTCTCCATGTTAAGTGATTTTAATTGTACTGAATTCGAATATGTTTTTCTATGATATGTCGTATTGAATGCTTCTGGTGACCAATCCAAAAAAAAAGTGGGATTGCTACTACGCATTGTGACATGCTTTTTTAACTAGTCGAAATCGAAGGTTTTCTTTTTAGTTTTTTCTTCCTTTTCCTTAAACCTTTTTTGTTAGCCGTTCTGTTCTCTGAAATTAACCTTAAATAGCAAATTTCTTGTATAATGTCCAGTAAGTTTTACTATCTTGTTCCTGCATGTGGGTGCTCTTGATCTTTCACGTCCATTTTTATTTCTCTCTAATGTGAAGATCTTTCACATCCATTTTTATTTCTCTCTAATGTGAAGAAGATGATTATAAGTTAGTTGATATTTGATAGATTCGTCCAAGTCACTTGCCCATTCCAACTGAGTATTCTATTTTCTTAATTTACTCTGTGTTACAATTGCTATGCAGTCACATGCTGGGAAAGTTGTAGAGAGGCATTGGTATGAAAAGAACAAGCATATATTTCCAGCTTCTCGGTGGGAGGTAACATCTCTTATTTTATTTCCTTTGTCGTGTTTATATTTTTCACTGGCTGGCGATGGACTTGATTTGGCAATTTTTTTTGGTGATAAAGTGGACTTGATTTGACAATTATTATGTCACATCTTCGAAGTTCTCGCTCGACACAATTATCTTGAGTATTTTAATGCTGCTATTGATACCATACCGCAACTAAAGTGCAACTAATACGTTAGTCCTACTAAGAACACCCTTCCACCCCTACCATGAGACATTGTAATGTTGTATACCTATTTCCTTCTACATAATATGCCATTGCCTGTCTTTTTGTTGCAGATATATGACCCAACAAAGAAGTGGGAGCGATATACAATCCACGGGGATTAAGCGTATCAAAATCATTTCACGCCAACGTGCGTGTCAGTTTACACCATTGAACTGTTAAAGACAGGAGGACTTTATCGATAATATTTACTTGTATGATGCTTGTGTAAGAACAAATGGGCTGCCAATGTATTGTCCTTTTTGGACTGAGAACCCAACTGACTTTTGTTCGAACATTTTTATTTCTTTTTCTACTTTTTTGTGTTTCAGTTTACAAAGAATATCGCTGTTGAACTCCAGATGGCAACATTGCGCACTACAAGTCCACTTTCAGTTATTATTGCATCTTTAGTTAATTTGTTAATGCCACTTGCTAGGCGTAGTAAACAGAAAAATGCGAAACTGTTGGCATGACAATATTAACTTATATAGTTAGCTTTCACGATACGATTACTACTAGTTTTTTTATTTTGCTTCATTTTTTTTTAACTTTTTTTATTTTACTATCGTTGCTGCTTTTCTTTATTTTACATGGATTCTTCTCTTACCTGCTTTTCTTGAGCCAAGTGTCTATTGCGAACAACCTATCTACCTTAGTAATGTAGGCATATGTTTTGCGTACACACTTCACTTTTTAAACTTGTAAGATTATATTGGATTTATTGTTGTTGTTGTATATTTAAGCTTTCACAATCTTACCATGATGAAAGGGCTAACTGTATATATAATCCTTTTAAAGCAAAAATGGTTGATGGTACTTCTGAGACCTTACCTTTAAGCATGTAAATCCAATAATGTAATACTATATTATAGGAGCTCATCACTATTTTAGGCCACATTCTTAATCATTCAGATCTCAGACATTAAGTACATTTGTTTTTAAAGTTTGAATATTAATTATTCAGATCTTAATCATTAAGTATGTTTGTTTTTTTAACTTCACAGTCACTTAATGGGTCTGAATATTTTGTATGATTAAGATCTATGACAGAGACTTAATTTCATTAAGATGGTATCACATATTCATTATTAACTGCCGTCACCACATATCATTACCAACTACCACCATGCCACCAATACCACCCTACTCAACCACCACGCCATTATCATCCTCAATCACAGTTGCTATCATTATCGACCATCACCACCCACTATCCTACCACTCCAACCACTATATACCATCCTCACCCACAATTAACACCCCACCACCCAGTATCCCTACTACTCCGACCATTATATACTATTCTCACCCACAATTAACACCCATCCACCTCAACTACCACAACTGACCACCCCATCACAATCAACAACCTTAGTCGGCACTGCCCACCATTATAACATACCACCACTCACCCACCACCTATCTCAATCACCAACACTACCAATCACTTCTAGCTACTAGCATGAACTACCATCATCAACCAAAACTACCACCAACCAACAACATTAGTCGGCATCACCCGTTAGCCATCACCACCAACAACTATCATATTTTAAAAAACTACATATTTTATTAATAGAATATTAGATTAGTTAGTATTTCATTTGAATTTTATGTTTATTAATTTTGAAATAAAGATAAATTTAATACATTCAGATGTTAAAAATCAAACATTCTTAATTATTTCTATTCAGATCTTAATACACATCTTAATATATTCAGATGTGTATTCAGATTCAGATGTCTTAATCTTAATACACATCTTGATATTCAAATGTGTATTCAGATTCAGACGTCTTAATCTTAAAAAAAACAAATGATCTCATCTTACACAACTTTTAGTGGTTTAATAGTAGCCTTCAATATCTTGCCAAGTGTAACATTCTTTGTAGAATTAAGTGTAGGTAAAATGAGATGGTAAAATTTATTTGAGGAGGGTGGGGGGGGGGGCTCATTGCCATTGAAAATACAAAAAAAAATGGATTTTTTTTTGTGCGTGGGGGGTGGGTTCGTTCCTGGCCTATTTGGCGGTAGCTAATCTGAATTCGTAACCCGCCATGTTTGGGCAGGAGTCGTCAGATCTTGCCCAAACATTCCCCACGTTTCTTACCTTGTTTTTTGGGAGGAGGATGGTGCAGCAAAACAAAAAAAAATAGAAAATACAAAATACAAAAAAGACAAGTAAAAATTGAGGCAATTAAATAAATTTGCAGATAAGTCGGTTAAGATACCTTTGTTTTTTATAAATTTCGGGGGTTGTATTTTGGCTGCTTCATGGGTCAGAATGAGCTATAAAAAATAATGAGTTAATGTGAGCTCAACCCGAATAAACTCATGAGCTAAAATATTTATAACCTAACTTATTGGGGTATTGACACAATTACCCATAAAAATAAAATTATTTGCCTCTGTCTACCCATTTGTGTTTCTACGCAACCTACCCATAGTAGTTTTTGTGGGGAATATTTTATTTATGCTCCAATTCTTTTTTATTTTTATGCTTCTTTTCTTTCTTTATTTTTTCTTTTCTCCTTTTTTTTCTCGTTTCTAATTTTATTAACTTTTTTTATATACTTTTTCTCTTCATAATCTAATTTCATTTACTTTTTTCACAATTTTTTATTATTACTAAAGAAAAATAAAATTGTGTACCAATTAAATGTAATTAATACAACCAAAACAAATTAACTAACATGTGCTACCAGTATAGTATATAGCTATACCAACAGGGTATATAATTGTACGCAAAGAGTTAATTTTTTTAATTCAATTATTAAAACTGAAATAATATCAGTTGTCAATAAAAAATTCAAAAAATTCTAAAATGATCTAATTGTAAGAGTGTGTGTGTGTGTGTATATATATATATATATATATATATATATATATATATATATATATATATATATATATATATATATATATATAGTATTTTCAATTTGTCTCTCGCGCTAGGTAAAAGATTAAAGCAAATTAAAAGGGAAAATGCAAGTGAATTTACGGGTCATAAGTATACTATTATAGTATATCGTATCCTATTACAATATACTGTTACAGTTTATTGCATATTATAATAATATACTATAAAAATATATTGTATACTATAGTAGTATACTGTTGCAGTATAACTATATACTGCTATAATATATTGTATACTATAGCGGTATTGTCACGACCCTAGTTCACGAATCGTGAACATGTCATGATGGCACCCAGTTTTCACGACTAGGTAAGCCTAACACAATGCGGAATATAAACTTTCATGAAAGAAAAGATAAGATAACAGCGGAATGGCGTAAAAGAATGTAACAAGTGCCGCTCGGCACATACACTTTGCGAAATACCAGAAGAAAACACAACTACCAAGACCCGAAAACTCACAGGCAACACTGACTAAGAAAGAGTACAAATGTGGCTCTATATATCAAGAGTGTCTACATAACAAAAATAAAAAAATAACCGATGTCGCTAAGATGAATAGAAGAAGACCCTCCAGATCTGCGGACATAGCAGATCATACCTCGAGTCTCCTGAAGTGCTGCTAGATCACCTGTAGTGCGCCTGATCGGATGTACCTGGATCTGCACAACAAAAGTGTGCAGAAGAGTAGCATGAGTACACCACGGCGGTACTTAGTAAGTGCCAAGCCTAACCTCGATGGAGTAGTGACAAGGAAGGTCAGGGCCCTACCGAGAAATAATAAAATAATGATAATAATAATATCGAGCAGTTCAAATAAGAATAAGACTGAAATAACAACAATGAGGTAAATACTACAACCGTCTACAATTAACCTAATAAGGAGAAATCAGCACAATAATGTACAAATTAACAAGTCCAGGATCTCCGGGAATTGAACCCCACAGTCCCTCTCTATACTCAGCAACTCAGGATCTCCGGGAATCGAACCCGCAGTCCTTTATCTCAGTATCACAGGATCTTCGAGAATTGAACCTGCAGTCCGTATATCAGTATCTCTGGATCTCCGGGAATTGAATCCGCAGCCCATATCTCAATATCTCAGGATCTCCGGGAATTGAACCCGCAATCCATATCTCAATATTTCAGGATCTCCGGGAATTGAACCTGCAGTGCGTATTTCAATATCTCAGGATCTCCGGGAATTAAACCTGCAGTCAGTATCACAATATCTCAATATCTCCGGGAATTGAACCCGCAGTCCTTTACCTTAGTAGCATCGGATCTCTAGAAATTAAACCCGCAGTCCACAAACACAAACACAATCAATAAGAGAAAAAACATAGAGAAATATGAAGTACATAGCTACAATTACACCAAATCGAGTCTCAACAAGTTCCGGGAAGTTCAATTAAGACAAGTAGGCACTTAGACAGATAATCCTATCTAATCATACTTCTCTAACAATCACCAAAAAAATCTTACAATTTAATCAGTTAAATAACAAGGATACCACAATTTGAATAGTTCAAGTAAGGTGGTTTTTCAACAACCTGCGCAAGTACACGCCCGTCACCTCGCGTACACGGTATCTAAATCAACACATATATATCCTAGGGGAGAAGGTTCCCCCACGCAAGGTTAGACAAGTCACTTACATCAATTCTGGTACAAAACCGCTAAGAAACGATTCCCTTGCCACGAGTATCCGACTCTGAGTGGCCCGAATCTAGTCAAACCAACATCATAAGTAACTAATTACAATGATAAAATTAAAGCTACGGCGCGAAAGTGGGTGAAATGACCAAAATACCCATGCAGCCATCGGCTCGGAATTGAAATATTTTTACGTTTTCAGAACCCTCGTACTCTCACGAGTCTAACCATATAAAATTTATCGAAGTCGGAGTTCGTTTGCCCCTCCAAATCATCAAAGTTTCTTATATGAAACTACCCCAATTACACCCCAAATCCGAAATTAAAGGAAGAAAATTGAGTTTAGACTAGCGAATAATGATCACAAGGGAGTAAGAAATCGTTACCCAATAATTGTCTCTAAAAAGCACACGAAAAATCACTCAAAACAGAGCTCCCTAGCTTGAGTTTTTGCAAACAAATGGTGAAACCCTCGCAGATGAAATTTTATATACTGGTTCTGTCTGCCCAGTGATTTACTCTATGCGATCGCATGACCTTTGTTGCGATCGCATAGCACAATTTTTCTACCTCACCAATTTACCTTATGCGACCGCATAGACCACAATGCGATCGCACTGCTCATCTAAATAGACTTATGCGATCGCACACCCTACTCTGCGATCGCATAGAACAAAATATAGGACCTGGGATCCCTAACCTTTCCACTATGCGATCGCATAGACCCCTTTGCGACCGCAGAGCACAATCATCCAAAGCTATGCGATCGCATAGCCCTTTCCGCGATCGCATAGAGCAATTTTTTGAGCCTCACCCCAAGCCTTCTATGCGATCACATCAACCTATTGCGATCGCATAGAGCAACCGTCTGCAACACTTATGACAGCAAAAGTGACTTGTTCTTCAACTAGAAATGGTCCGTTTGACCCCCGGAAACACCCCCGAGGCCCCCGGGACCTCAACCAAAACCACCAACCTATTCTAAGAGAACTTGTTCCAATCATAAAAACATATCGTTAAACACAAAAATTATTAAATTATAGCAGATTCAAGCCTAAGTTTCAACCAAAACTTCCAAAACCTACATGCTATCAAAAACCCGACCAAACGACGTCCGAATGACCTGAATTTTTGCAGACATATCCAAAATCACCTAACGAAGCTACTGCAACTATCAGAATTCCATTCTGACTCCTAGATCAAAATTTCACCTATCGATCGGATTTCCGAAAATTCTAAACTTCGGCATTTCAAGCCTAATTGAGCTACAGACCTCCAAAATATATTCCGAACGCGCTCCCAACCCCGAAATCACCTAACAAAGCTAATGGAACCATCAAATTTCCATTCCGAGGTCGTCTTAATACTGTTCCGAATACAATCCATTTTTCAACTATAAAGCTCTCATTTAGGGAATAAGTGTCCCAAAACACTCCAAATTCTAGAACCGAATCTCCCGGCAAACCACAATAGCAGAAATGAACTTAGGGGAAACAGTTAATTGGGGATCGGGGCGTGAATTTCAAAAACGACCGGTCGGGTCGTTACATGTATACTATTACAATATATCGTTGCAGTATATTGTAAACTATAATAGTATATTGTTGCAGTATAGCTATATACTCCTACAACATATTGTATACCGTAGCAATATACTATTGGGTAGTTGTGTTCTTTTTCGATTTTCAGCTGAAATTTCAAACTCAATCACCTCAAATCAGCTCCAAATGCTATCAGATTTTAGTATGAACTTTCAGAAGGTATTATAAGTAATAATTAACAGCACCCACTTTGAATGAAATAAGAAATATTCAAAAAAAAAAATGTTAAGCCAAGGCAAGAGCAAGAGCTAGGGAAAGAACAATTAAGAAAAAGTGGAGTAGAATTGAAACTAGCTAGAGATCAATTTCTCAAATAATTAGATATAATTTCCCTTTTAAGAAGGATATAAGGAAAATGGAAGAACAATTTTGTTAGAACAAATTACAAGTAAGTCAAGAAGTAGCAAACAAAGAAAATAATTCAAGGATCTAAAGTTACTAAAATTAAGACCAAACCTTCTTTAATACTGGGTCTTCACCCAAATTTCTCTGCTACTATAGAGTCATCAACTACCTACTCGGGGTAACCTGAAGTCACGCCCTCGTCGAAATTTTCAGTGTAGAAAGATGAGCTATTTTAATAGAATAAATGAATAACCGGGTAAATTGTTGGGCCGAATAGTAGGAATTATAAATAATTTGAACCTGGACATTAAATGGTAAATAGTTTAGAATTAATAGATATAAAGTGAGGTTTTCTCTAACTTATTAATCACTGGGTGAGTTTGGGATCAAATTGCCACCCCTAATTGTATTGTAAAATGAGAAATTTTCAGAAATTACTATTGTTTAGTGGCTATTAACTTGTTATAACTACTATTTATTTAATTACTTCTTATAGCTATCTTTTCAATTGTTATGGAATGTATTCAATGTATTCAAGCTACTATATTCATGAATAAAGTAGCAAAACTGAGTGAAAAAATAGAGCATGTCAGCTATCACCAGCTGTATTCATATGTATTCGCAAGATGTATTCATGAATAAAACGTAAAAATAGGCATCTCTAGTTGTTTAAAATATAAATTGAATAATTTAATGTGATAGACTCTTAATATAACTCAAGAAACTCAATGATAACACAAAATTATTAATCCAGTTAGGGAAAATATTTCTCAGACGAAAAACACACAAAAATATAGCAATATTCAGAGATCTAGTTCATCCTTTTTTCGTGGTGTATACTTACAACCTCTTCACCAATTTGTTGTATCCAATTGTATGGATATGTACTCTGTCTAGTTGTATTATGTATTCAATACAACATGTATAATATTGTATTCATGATATATGTTTCTCTAACAACATCTAAATACATCTAAAAGTCATTGTCTACAATCTAAATACATTTGAGTGATTGTATTAATTGATTTTCTATTTATATTGAGAAAAATTTCTTTGTATTATTGTTTTAAATACAAACGGATATAGTTAGGTTGAAAATACACAATAAAAAATTACTGTACAAAATAAAAATAAGTGCATGCCTTATCGAATGCATATAAATACATCTGAATACAAGAATAAACTCTTTGTATGACGAGATTGTGATCTATCCTCCAGGAAGAAGACATCAACAACGGTAAAAATTGACGAATTCGAGGATTTGCTTTTTGAAGTCGAAGTTGTATTATTCAACGCTACATTGTGCGAAATCTCAGCCATGTCATTGCTTCTGAAATACTCACAGAAACACAACTTATTAATGATCAGAAACTCTATATTTGAATCACACAATCTGTCCAAATATGTCAGGATCGTATCAGCAAGAGTTCCGAGAATAAAGAAATTTGGCTTGATCAATTTGAAATGAAGCAAATTAGTTTGATCAATTCGAAAAGAATATACGCTAGGATTTAATAAGGAGATACTTTTATATAAAGATTGAGAGAGGAAAAATATTAGGGAGGGTGTTTAATGGCTTAATTGATGAATTAACCAAAACTATATATATTTTACTATAAAATCTAAAGGTAGCTATAAAAAATAATATATAAAAAGATTTTTATTTATAATAAATAGTTTGGAGGTAAAATTTCTTTGTAAAAATATCACTATTAAAACCTTAGTACCCTATTTATCAATAATAATTATCATTTTAAAATATTACATCATATAAATACCTTTTATCCTTTATAGCAAAAAATCTAAATATAGCTACATCCTACAATTAAGGCACCATATATGCTAACTATTATTTTTTTCTCTCCCTTTTTGTATTTTCTCTCACATAATTACAGCTACAAACCCTAAATACAATCTCTCTCTACTTGCATACAACTAGACTCTCTTCGCCCACAAACCCTAGTTTCTTACCCAATTAAAAATGCAGGAAGATGATTGTGTGTACACAGCTTACGTTCGAACTAGATTAATTATAAAGACTGGAACTGACTCAAACATTAGTTTGACTTGCTACAATGCCGATGTCTAGAATTAGAATGCACACGAGCACCGTTCGATTTGAGGAGTGTTTATGTCGAAGAGTGTTCATGTCGAACACGCAGTTGTATTCAACTGTATTTAGTATTAGTTAGTTGTATTTAAATGTATTATCAATATGTATTCAGTTGTATTTTGGTGTATTAAATTTACAAAAAGTGCTACTGACCTGTATTCTTTTAGAAAATACAGTTGTATTTTTTTTGTTTTTCCTTCTTCTCACGTTTCTTGTTCAAATCTTTGACTAGAATACAGATTAATGTTTAATCTTTTAGTTCTTTGAGTTAAATTAAGTGACTATCATGTGATTTGATTTCCTTCCATTTTTAACAAATATACGTTCCCTTAAATTGCGTAGTTAGCTGAAGTTCTCATTTTTCGCCTCTTTTTTTTCTTGTATTCAAGAATGCAACAGGTTAAATACATGAAATACATTATATAAACATATAAAAAATATCTATAATACGTAATATACCAAAAAATATTTATAAATAATTAATTAGAACTAAAAGATAGTGCTTTATGAAAAATTCTCATTTTCAAATTGCGGGAAGTTATTAATAACCAAATCTTGTGAGTGCAAAGCCCAAAGTGAATATTTCTCAGTTTGGGCCCCCGATTCCTAATTGAGTTGACATAACATATCTGTTTTCACATGAATAAATCTGTTAAAAAAGAAAAAGAAAATTCTGAGCTGGGTTTGTTTCTGTGACCTCAGAGCTTGATTTTCTGTTTCACTCTCGTCTTTGGTCTTCGTTCGTGTGCTCCGCCTTCCTCTCAAAATGAAAATTAGGGTTTACTTCGTCCTGGCTCTTCTCCTCTTCTCTTCATCATTTCTTCAAGGTTTGCTTCTTAGATCACAGATCTTAATTCCTGAAAACTTTCAGTCAAATCCCTCATCTTTGCATGTTAGTTTTTGTAGTTCATCGCATTCGCATGCTCACGCACGATCGAATGAACAATTTTACGTATTAAGCTTTATTTAATGGAGTACTCTGTTTCTTTGATATTCGTAATTTTGATTCGCTTCGATTTAATCGAGGTTTGACTAATTAATGCTGACTATTCCAATTTTGTTATTGCTTAACTGGTATCGGGTTGGATTATGATTTTGATTGCTATAGTAAATCTGGAACGTTCAGTATTATGCTTTGATATGTTCTCCATTTGGAAATGATAAGCGTTAGAATTGAATGTGGACTTTGATTGTGGAAAGTTTTTGCTAGTTTTGGTCAGTCAAAGTGATTGTAGTTGACTTGATAATAGCTTCTTGTGTTTTGTTTCGTATAATGACTTGGAATAGAAATGATGATGCATGAATTGCCTGCTCCTTGATAGGATTCTCCACTCTTTTGATTTGGTTAGATCTTCATATTTTTTTTATAATGGTGGTGTCCGGTTCAACTTGGATGCACCTCGATTATTCCACCGGGTACTTGCGAACTCCCACCAGAAGTAACTTTGCCAACCAAGGACTAGATAGATGGGAAGCAATCACCTAGTGTTTTTTGCCTCCTCTAAGATTTGAACCTATTACCTCACGCTTCAGATTTAGTTAGATCCTCAATGTTGTGCTACTTTTTACTCCTCGTAACTTTTTTATGATGTTAATTAGGTTGATTATGAGAATTTCCTTTCGGGCTTTAACTTGTTCGGTCATTTTGCGCAGAATGTATGTTCTCGATAACTGGTTTTGGATTGAGGCTTAGTATTTGTTGTTCATTGTTATTGCTATTGTTGTATTTCGTGAAGTTCATTTTGGTGTTAATATTTTCTTTTTAGTTGCTAGAGCTCAATCCGACCCTGAAGCAGAAGTGGTTGAGGGTACCAAGGAAGGAGGGGATCTTGGAATTGTTGGTGAGGATGTCCAAGATTTTAGCAGTGAGAGTTATAGTCCTGCACCTGGGATTGAAACGATTTGTGTTTTCCCTAAAAACCCGTCTAAAGGTGAGTTTAAATTCAGTGTCTACTATGCATCTTTATTATCTTTACCTAATTTTGCTTTGGCAAGGTTGCTGTTAATGGTTTGCCTCTCTTTAATCACGTTTTTCGTTGTCTATGCAGTAGTGGCAGCTGGTGAGGAGAGCGAGCTGTTGGTTGGAATGAAAAATGATGGTAATTCTGTATTTTCCTTTTCTTTGTCCGATTAAGTTTTTGATTTTTAATAGTATTGTTCTGATAGCATCTCTTCCTTTATCTGGTCTGATCGATTTATTTGCCGACTTTGGATAAAGCAGGGGAATCAAATCTGAATATCATTGCCATCCAAGCTAGTGTTCACCTTCCCTTTGATCATCGCTATTTGGTTCAAAATCTTTCTGTTCAGGTAATTGTTGGTAACGTCCTTTCCTATTAATCATGCTTTATGCTGCTTGCTTCTTAAGATTATTTGTGAAATATGTTGACTGAAAAAAATGGTATTTATTCTCTCTAGATTATTTAGCTTCTATTTGGTTCCTTAAGTTTGCATATAGTCTTGTTATATTTATGCTGTCTCAAATTTTATGATCCGGAAGACTTGTTCTTTCTCTTGTCTCTTTAGTCGTGAGTTAGTTTAAGTTGGGGGCTTAGGTATTGTTAATTTACCCTGTTTTAAATTTTGGTGATAATAATGTAAGTCGAAGATATTTCATGATACATATCTTGTTTGCACTTAATAGTTTGTGTTCTTCAGTTAAAGTTTCGTTGCGTTTGCTCCTAACAAGCTATATTTCACAAGAGCTATTTGGAAATGCCCTTATTTTCTCTCCTTTTAGCTGATGACCAAGATAGGTTTTCTAAATATTTGTATTTTGTCTCTTGCCAAGTTTGTTGGTTAGAAATATTTTAATCAAATATAAGATTTCTTGAATTAATAAGGTCCTTGTTTTCTTTTAGAAATTACTGACATCTGACATTGATCACGGAGAAGGGAAAGAGAAGATGACTCTTTACGGACGCGAAATTACTTTAGCATACAATTTCAAAGAATTAAAAACATCTCATTTTTGCATGAAACTTCTCTTTATTGACTTTACTTATGATGAACTTAAACTATTTGGGGCATTCAAAAAGCTTCAAAATGAATTCTATTCTGAAGGAGATTTCAAATCAACTCACAAATAAATTATCGCGCCTTAACTTACTCGGAAGGAATTGAACATACCCTACTTTACCACTTGGTTTCCTTGGTGAAATGTAATCCCAACCTCTCGGTTGGAAGAGGAGTTTTCCACTAAAACAACCTCACATGTCAGAGCTAAGTTTTATTGTCAAGTTGAGCTCTACTAGCAGCATTTTTAAGTTCACCAACTAAGGTAGCGTTCATGTTGGAGCTAAGAAAAGCCACACTTATATGGCACCTTGGTTATATCTGTGTTTGTTCAAACATCTGTTCGGTATATTTTATGCTTTGTTTACTAATATTTGGATATCAGAATTGGCTAATTGTGTATCTTCGTTCATTTACTAGGCTTTTAACAACGCAACAGTTCCTCCTTCTGCTCAGGCTACCTTTCCATATATTTTTGCTGTCAGCAAATTTATGCAGGTTTGTTTATATAGCATTATTACCATTTTTTCTCATCTACTAACATGGATAAAGTGTCCTGCTTATTTTCATATAATTGCTTTGACTTCATACTCACAGTTTCTTCTCTGGACTGATAACTCTGTTCATCATGTTGCAGCCTGGAAGTTTTGATCTCGTGGGCACAATTATCTACGGGATAGACCAGAACGCTTATCAAAATGTGTTCTACAATGGAACTATTGAAGTGACTGAACCCGGTGGTCTTCTCAGTGTTGAGTCTGTTTTCCTGTTTTGTCTTGGTGTTGCCCTCCTTGGTCTTCTTGGGTTCTGGATACGTGGCCAGCTACAAAATCTCTCAAAGGTGATTATACTTGCCTATATTCCCTGTAAGATGGGAAAAAAGGTGCTTCAAAAACTCGGTTATATCTTAAAATGCCTGTAGGAGGGTATGTATGAGGGGCCACAAGTAGCTTGTGTGTGGGGTTATTGTTTCCAGATCTCGCACCACTATCCTATTGACATGTATATGTCAACGGTCTCTGAAATCTGCTTCTTGAAGTGACTGAGAGCTGACGTGCTGGTGACAGTGAGGGGTTTTTGAGGGGTTTTTTAGTCATATAGGGGTGTGTTACCATATTAAGCAATCTGTCGAGCAGCTGGATCTAAGAAAAATACCTCCCTTTTAATGCAGCTTAGTGCTATTTTCTGAATAAAATATCTCTTAAAAAAAATGTATCAGCAATAAACACATTAGGGGTTTTTTCATTTAAGCATATGAATTCTTCTGCTCCTGTTTCCTTCTAAATCATTCTCTTTCTTTTCTGGATGTGTGTGTAGAAAACTAAGAGAGCACCAAAGGCAAAGGTTGAAGTTGGAACTGCAACAACTGATGCATCCATGGATGAATGGTTGCAGGTATGTGGTTTATTATATTGTTAAGAGTACATTTCTGGAAATGTTTAGTAATCTATATTTCAAATTTTTTATGTGTATATTTACATTTGGATTCGGGTGGGAAGGAGTTGCTAACTTTCCTGTTCTATATTCAAGGGAACTGCATATATTCAGTCGCAGTCCAACAAATTGAAGAAGAAGAAGTGAATGGCTTGAAGTGCTACTTTTAGCTGTATTTTACGGGATGTCCAAAACGTGAGGGTTTAAATTAGAAATGTTCCTGCTTTACTGTTGTAGCACGGGGATAACTTATTAGCCTCCAATTTTACTTTTTACTACCAACGAACTAACTGGGTATCGAGGAAGCAATGAAACAATTTTGTCAAATTCAACTGTCATTTTTCCCTTTCAACAAATTTACCTTTTCCCTTTGTGTTGACTTGGTCGGCATCCGGTTCTTATGGTTTTTTCCTCTTTGAGTTAGATACTTCTGCCATATTTTTTTGATTAGCCGTCTCTGTCTTCTAAAATCAATTAGAAGAAAACAACACCAGAATCTGCAGTCCATTATTCAGTCTGATCTGATGTTGCTTTCGTAAATTGAAATTCCCTGGCGTAAATTGTGTTAAGGTTGCAATCACCGGGTTGAGCACAAAGCATATTTTAGAGCTTCAGTACTTTGCTTTAGACTTGTTGATAGAGTAGAGTCAATCTTTTCATAGTTCTTCAAATTGTTTCACTCAGTACGCACAGTTTAAGAGAGTTGTCGGCTAGGAGCGTTTGAACATTTTGAATTTGGAAAAATCTAATATAACAGTAACAACGTCAAGAGTTAGACCAGGGAAATGTGGACACCTAACATACATGAGACGAAATGGAAAGCAGATCACATCAATATACAGATCACCTTCATTACTATGGCATTTATGAGTGGGGAAGAAGCAAAAGATTCATCAAAGATTTTTATTTTCTTAGGCTTCGCTGGATGTCTATTATCCACTTTGTGGCTCTGTATATTTAAAGCAATTAAGCATCACATGCTACAGAGATGCGTCGCTATATATGAAATGTGGAACCTCACCCACCTAATTGCTAACTGTGAGATATTATTTTCCTTCCCCTTTTGGTTGGGGAGGGAAATGAATTGAAAAAATTTTCTTTATTTGTTAAAACAAGGAAAATAAAGCTGTTAACTCAGATATTTTTATAGTAAATCATGTGGAAAGGATAAACTAATTGTTCGCTCAATTCTTACCTCTTGATATTGATCACGCCCAACTATGCCTGATAAAAAGGATTAAACGGTCGCTGTAAATATAATCTGGTTTACAAGTCCAGAGTTGAATCCTACGGAGAACAAAGGTTTAGCTACAATTGTTCACTATCACCAAGAAGACAATCTTGAACGATTTCTAACTTATAGATATTAAGATCCTTGTGTTTAACTAATTAACTAACAAATTAAAATAGTAAATTAATAACTAACGATACTGAGGGTTAGAGAAAAGATTAAGGAGGTCTAGAGTTATGATTTTCCCAATTGTTGGAATCCTTCCCGCTATGTCTTCTATAATTTTGCCTAAGTATTCTCTACCGATCATGAGGACTCTTATTACCGTAAATCTCTCCCGAGTAATTACGACAATTTACTATACGCACTCTCCCAAGCTACACTAGCTCACTTTTAATACAGCTCACTTCAGATCGCACCCAAGGCTTCGTTATCCCTAGTCTCTCCTTTAAACCCTCGGTTATTAATCCCTCATATACTCTGGGAGTGTCGTTGTTCAACAATTATCTAAATATGCACTATCTCCCCAGTTATGCATACTAAATAGGCACAGCTAATTCAAAGCTCTTCAATCAACCAGAATATAAACGTAGTTGAACAAAGAGAGAAAAGCTATGGCTCAATTATATAAAAACATAACAAGAATTTATCCTACAAAAGGTTCTATCAATACTATAGATAACATATTAGCTATTCATAATAGTGTGTAAAATTACAAACTAAAAGTGATAACCAACAATGAAAAATAGAAAGAGGAAGGAAAAACTCGTAGAATAATTCTCCGCCTTGCTCCCAATGTGTTCTTGCCTCCTTAGGTCGAATCTATGTCTCAAATCTATCCTCTTCCCTTTTCTTGGACGGTCTCCTTCGTCTAATATAGGGCGTTTAGGGCTTAAAATCCCATATTTTACACTTTGGCCCCTGAAATTTACGCGTCCTGCCACGGTCCTACCGCGGTTATACCAGGACCGCGGCCAGAGTGGCCTTCAAAATCTGCAGTAGTGTTCTGCCGCGGTCCTACCGTAATCGCGGATTTTCACCATGTTCTGTTTGACATTTGGGAAAACGTAAAATATGAAAGTTGTATCCCTTTGAGTTAACTTTCCAACTATATATTGTGAATTCCAAATGGAGTTCTAGGCAAAAGGTTATGTCTATTTTACTAGACAGTGCGCGATATGCATCCTCGAGTCTTCGTTCGTACTTAATTATCAAATTTGACCCCCAAATACAATCCCATCTAGTTCCTTGGGCTTTTACTCAAACTTCAAAGCTCCAAATCACTCGAATTCATTCCATAACATCTATATCGCTCGGAATCCCTCCTACAAGGCATAAAATACACTGTTAGTGCAAAACACTAGCGATTAAAGCGCAAACTCAACTAAAGTGCAGTAAATTAGAGTGTAATAATCGACTAAAATACGTAATTATAGCCTATCATCAATACCTCACACTTACACTATTGCTCGTCCTCGAGCAATCAAACAATACTTTTTTAATAGACACGACCTTTTTAAACAATTCTCCTAATGCAGCACACCAAGATTATTTAAAATAGACTAAGCACAAAAGCGTAACATCTTCACCTCAAGATTTGACTCACAAGTGCCACTCATTATTCACAACTCACCTACTTACTCTAACATAGAGATTACTGACATTACCTTTCCTTCATGAATCAAGTGCCCTTACAACACAAGAGAGTAGTTCCACACAGTAAAATTTAAGAACACTTAGGAACTCAAAATATAGAGAATTCACTCACTCTCAAAAATAACATTCATATGCCACAAAAGATGCACCATAAGCTTGCCTGTAGTTTACTACTCCACTAATCGAGCTCATTCAATTTTGGATCAATTAGGACTTTATTTGGTTGTAATGTAGGCTACGGGACATGTAGGATACATTTAGATATAAGAGTGACTACACCTTCCTAAGCACTTTAATACATACATTTTAACATTTAAACCCTATACTTATGTCAAACCAAAATTCCACCTTCACATCAATGTAAATTACCACATTCTTCTTTAAGCACTCTTACGTCAAGAACCACCACTTATCAATGATTTTTTTCCCACAAACAATCCAACTATATTTTTTTCAATTCAAGTGGATCTTCCTTTTTCAAAACAGTGCACCTTTCTCCTTATTCAATTAGTTCCGCTCAAAAGCCAAACCAACCACCCAATACTTTAACTGTCATAATAATTTAAGTGCTCATGAGAGGTGAAAAAGTTCAAATAGATGGTTAATTCAAACACATGAGTAAGTCTTGTAATGTCGTTGCCAAAGAAAAGGATTATAGGCTCAACGAGGTTAACTATGATACATAACAATTAGGCGGATAAAATATACATATCTGGCTCAACAAGAAAACGTCTATATCACTTTCAAGACTGAACAACACTACTATTTCGCTTTACAAACACACATGGAAAGTCCTAGGCATCAAATGCAATGCAATGAATAATGCAAAATATTACACATACATGGCACATAACTCACTCAGGATTGGATTCATAGACACTCTAGTCAAAGCAATTAAGCAAAGTTAAGATAATACAACTTAAGGTACTTCTACAAGAGTAAAAAATTGAGCCTAAGCGTCACAATCAAAGTACCTACTATTCTCAAGGCAAAAAAAGTCAAGAGATATTGCTTCAATTCAAAACATAACACAATGGCTCCTATTCCTAAAAAAACTAACTATAACTGGTTCAAATAAAACCCTTAATAAAGAACCGCGGCACAAAGAAAAACCAAGGAAAAATTGCTACACTACCTAACAAAACAATTTTTTATTTATTTTACTTCTTTAGACTTAAATTCCTCAAGAAAATTGTCTAATAAATTCATCGTCGGGAAAAGTCTAATCCTTTTTTTTTGTTTTTTTTCTTAACAAAATAAATAAAAAAATTATTCAATTGAACTAACACAACTAAAATAGCATAGAAAGTAACCCAGACAATTTTCTCACCCCACACTTAAAATTGTGCATTGTTCCCAATGCACACCATACTAATAAGAGGGTAAAAGAAACTCCCTGGTAGGCCAAAGGCCGAAGTACTAGTAGCTTATGGGGTACTCGGACTTCTCACAAGCTTGGTCCTTCGTGCGGGTACCTCACACTTAGCTCCAACCATTTGGTTTGTTGTTGCATCATTCCAATACCTTTTCTTTCCATGCTCGTAAAAAATAAAACATTGACACAACAAAAATAATACAATTAAAAAAAAAAAAGCAATAAAGCTGGGTAGCCTCCCAACAAGCGCTTGATATAACGTCGCGGCATGACGTGAATCACTTTTCGCCTTCACTTTGAACTTATGAATCAGACCCCAAGTTTGATTCTGCTCTATGATCATGCTTCTGGGGTGGTGGAACGAATCTGGCAGGCCCAATAAAATAATATAGTATTCTGCACTTCTTGGCCTTTAGATGAGGTGTGTAATCCCAATTTTCTAGCAAGAAGAATTCCTGAATATAAGCACTTTGTTCCTCATTCCTCGACTCCTCAAATGGCTCGGACGACTCTATTTCCATATCATCATCTAAACACAATGTGGAAAAATGGTTGGAGTGAGGAATAATGCTGTAAGGCCCCGTAAAATATTTGTGCATAAAACCTAGTAGCTTTAGTGTCATGGTCCGAATAATGTGTTAGGAATGCGTGCGGTTCGGACCCTTGGTAGTGATTTAAGTTTCAAAAATGTAGAGAATTAATTTTTCCAGAAAAGTGTCAAATATGCGGTCAAGAATGCGACCGCAAATCTGCTATGCGGACCGCATTCTTGCCGCAAAGCTTTCCAGAAAGTCTCCCAAAATCATGTTGAAAATGCGGTCGATATGCGATCGCATAATGAATCTGCGGTGCACTTTGCGACCGCGGATCAAGAATGCGGACCGCATATTGGTCGCATTCTGTAACAGAACTTGAGTCATTTTTGAGGCCATTCTGCGGTCACTATGCGGACCGCATGTTGATTCTGCGGTCGCAAAGTGCACCGCAGATTCGGCCCAGCCCAGATTTTTTTGTAACATTTTTACCCGATCTCTTCTTTAATATAACACCTTTCACCCTCATTTTCTCATATCATCTTACCAAAATTAGAGAGAGAATAGAGGGGTTTTAGAGAGAGAAGTTCTTCATCTTCAAAGATTGTTCCAACCACTTAATTCCAAGGGATCCTAGGGCAAGGATTCAACTTCCCCAATCTTTTCAAGGTAAAAATCCTAACTATTTTCTTTGATTTTCAGTTTTAAACTGGGGTAAAGAGAGGTTTGCATATAATAGCTTTTGAAAATAGAATTTTTACACTCATGCATGATTATTGAACTTGATTTCTAGTAAAAGAAGTGAGTAGAAGTAAGAGTCTTCAAGAACAAGGTTGGCAAGAGTAGGATATCTTGGGTAAGCATAAAGTAGGAAGAAAACTCATCACCAGGTATGTATGGCTAATTTTGATTCTTGTGAAATCGCCTATATGTGTGAAGTTTGTTTGGTTTGTGTTAAATTGACAAATTGTGTGAAATTCTTGATGTTGTTGTTGGATATTCAAAGTTTGTTGTTGAGCTATGAGGGATGTAAAATGAGAGTTTAATTTGGTAAAAGAATTGTGAATAATGGCTATAATGGCATATATGGTACTTTGTGGAAAAGAAACGAAACACTTGAGGATTGGTAAGTCATTGAACAATACGGTATGAATACTCTTGATTTTTGGAACATTTGTAACTTGATTGTGATATTGGCTTGAGAAGTAATTGTGAACATGAACCAACTTGTAAGTTGCTTATTTGAACTTGTTGAAATTGTGTGAAATGCCTTATCTGCTGTTTGTACTTGTTGTGTTTTAAAACTGTACGGTGGGATCGGGTTGTGCGCCGCAACATGAGGAAATAAGGTGTGGGTTGGGGTGATAAGGGTGGCCGAGGTAATAAGGGTGGTCAGGGGCAATAAGGATAGAAAGCGATCGAAATCGCTATTGAAAATTGATACAAAAATCAATAATGTGAAATTGTGAAAGGAGACAACAGGAGAGTTTGCAACCTGTGGGGCACTGATTGCCCTTTGTTTGACTACTTGTGCTTTACGTGATTGATTGGTTATTGTTAAATTGGTTGATCGTAGAAAGTGCTTTGTGTTGAGAATTATTTGAAATGAGGAAAATGTGGAAACATGGTTAGCTGGCTTAATTAATTGTTGATGTAATTCAATGGCTTGAGTTTACTTGGGACAAAGTTTGTCCATACATGCCAGTACAATTCAAGTGTACTGACGTCCCTTTTGCCGGGGACGCTACATTCGTGTTATGATTGTAGGTGGATCGATAGCAGGCACTTCAGCTCATCGGCAGTAGTATCCTTCTCCTTCCACTGCCCGTTTTGGTGAGCCCTTTCTTCCTCGGGGCCTTGTGTGGTTCATGCCACTTTTGTTTAGATTTCATTTTGGTTTTGTAAGGTATAGCCGGAGCCTTGTTACCGGCAAGTATTGTATTCCCCTTTTTGTATCTTAGAGGCTCTGTAGACATGTAAACTGTGGGACTCCAGTATTATGTATACATTATGTTATGTCGGGCGTTGTAAAAACCGCAAACTTGTTAATGAATCACTCGTATGGTTTTATTTGTTTAATGTGAAATTATTCATGGATTAGTAAGATATTTGGTCAAGCGCCGGTCATGTTCCCCGATTTGGGGCGTGACAAACTTGGTATCAGAGCCTATGGTTTTTAAAGTGTCCTAGGATGTCTCGGAGCCGTGTCTAGTAGTGCCCTTCTTATAGGTGTGTTGTCGACCACATCATATAAGTAGGGGCTACACGGGCATTTAGGAATTTACCTATTTCTTTGTTAATCTATATCGTGCGGTAAAGTGCAATGTGGAAATATCTGTGTCTAATTCGTGCCTTGTTCCCAAATTTTCAGAATATGGCACCTAAGAAGAAGGCTAGACTCGGCCTTAGGGCCAATGCCGACCCAAGTGCAGTTGTTAATCATGTACCCGATGCCGTGGGAGAGAATGACCCACCAGTCCCGAATTTGCCTGGCCCATCTATTCAAAACCCAAGTGTCCCTGTTCCCGCTGCGGCAGAAGGTGCCAGTATTCCTGTTTCTGATAGTCCCAGCTTCTGCTTCCGGTGTTTCCGATGATGATCTTAGAGGAGCCATCCATATGTTCACCCACTTAGTGGCCGCCCAGGCCCCGAGATCTCATGATACCCCTACGTCCTCCAGCAAATAGAGAGATTCCTCCGGTTATAAAGTCCACCAGTTTCTGCGATTGGCCCCTCCAGAATTCTCAGGCACAGACCCAGAGGCCGATCCACATGATTTTCTTGATGAAATATATAAGACTCTTAGAGTGATGAAGGCTACGGATATAGAGGGGGTAGAGTTAGCTTCTTACAGGCTGAAGGGAGCGGCACGTTCATGGTTCGAAATGTGGGAGGATTCCCGTGAAGAAGGGAGCCCTCCGGCCAGATGGGATGAGTTCGTAGATGCATTCATAGACCACTTCTTACCTGCTGAGGCAATGGCAGCCCGTGCCACTGAGTTCGAGGTTCTCAAACAGGGCGGTATGAGTGTTTGGGAGTATCACATGGAGTTCGTAAGGTTGTCCAAGTACGCTCCTCATTTAGTGTCGACCATGGATGCCCGGGTTCGACGGTTTGTTCAGGGCCTTAGCCCTTTGGTAGTGAATGAGGCCGCCACAACAGCTTTGCACTCGGATATGAACTATGGGAGGATCGTGGGGTTTGCTCAGGCCACAGAGGCCAGGAAATTGAAGATTCGTGCAGAAAGGGAGAGTAGCAGCAGGGCCTGGTCAATGGGTCATTCGGGGAGATCACTTCGGGGGAGAGGGTCATCAGGGCCATCCCAGTCATATGCTCAGTCCTCCGCGAGTGCACCGCCATCTATGCACAGTCATCAGCAGGGCAGTTACTCGAGACCCGGTTCAGACGGCAGGAGGTCTCGTCAGTCTAGTCGTCCTGGGGTGAGGTCCCAGCAGCAGGGGAGACCTACATGCCCCAAGTGTGGGAGATTTCATACGAAAACTTGCTACCTTGACCTTCCAGTGTGCTTCGGGTGCGGGGTGAGAGGTCACATTCAGCGGGACTGCCGTGCACCCCGTCAGGGTATGGGCAGGGGATCTGCTCAGTCATCCGGTTCTTCAGCTGCTACATCATCAGCGCGTACTCCAGCAGCAGCAGGGCGTGGTGCAGCTAGGGGTGGAGCTCAGGGTAGGGGTGGACCTAGCCGATTCTATGCATTGAGTGGCCGCCAAAATGTCGAGGCTTCTCCGGATGTTGTTACAGGTATCCTGTCTGTTTAGACTATTGATTGCTATGCCCTTATTGATCCAGGGTCCTCCTTGTCTTATGTTACTCCATTCATTGCTTCAAGTTTTGGGATAGAACCCGAACAGCTTCATGAGCCGTTCTCTGTGTCGACTCCAATTGGTGATTCTATTACGGCCTCACGAGTCTATAGGAATTGTGTTGTTACGGTGGGTGGTCGTGATACCACAACCGATCTTATTGAGCTTGGGATGGTAGATTTTGATGTAATTGTGAGGATGGATTGGCTCTATTCGTGCTTTGCCAAACTTGACTGTCGAACGAGAGTTATGAGGCTCGAGTTCCCTAACGAGCCAGTTATTGAATGTAGAGGAAATGGTGTAGTGCCAAGGGGTAGGTTTATTTCCTACCTTAAGGCTTCGAAGATGATTAAGAAAGGGTGTATATATCACCTGGTTCGGGTAACGGACACCACCTCAGATGTGCCTACCCTCGAGTCCGTGCCAATTGTGAATGAATTTCCTGAAGTGTTTCCAGATGAGCTTCCAGGCATTCCGCCGGATAGGGAGATTGACTTTGGGATCGATGTATTGCCGGATACTCGGCCAATATCCATTCCACCATATAGAATGGCGCCAGCAGAGTTAAGGGAGTTAAAGGAGCAGCTGATATCCATTCCACCTTACAGAATGGAGCCAGCAGAGTTAAGGGAGTTAAAGGAGCAACTGAGAGATTTATTAGAGAAAGGGTTCATACGACCGAGTGTGTCGCCGTGGGGTGCTCCGGTTCTCTTTGTCAGAAAGAAGGATGGGTCACTTCGAATGTGTATTGATTATCGGCAGGCTCAACAAAGTCACCATCAAGAATAAATATCCTTTGCCTCGAGTGGATGATCTGTTTGACCAATTGCAGGGAGCGAAGTTCTTCTCAAAGATTGATTTACTGTCTGGGTACCACCAGTTAAAAATCAGGGAGCAGGATATTCCTAAGACCGCCTTCAGAACTCGTTATGGTCACTTCGAGTTTTTGGTCATGTCTTTTGGGCTAACCAATGCCCTAGCAGCTTTCATGGACCTTATGAATCGTGTTTTCAAGCCATTCCTAGATTCCTTTGTGATTGTATTCATTGACGACATCCTCATCTACTCTCGGAGCAGAGAAGATCATGCCGTTCACCTCAGAGCAGCATTGCAGACCCTTCTTCAGCATCAATTGTATGCCAAGTTCTCAAAATGTGAGTTTTGGTTGAAGTCCGTAGCCTTTCTAGGGCATGTTATTTCTAGTGAGGGAATTCAGGTGGATCCTCAGAAGATTGCGGCAGTGAAAGATTGGCCTAGACCCACGACCCCGATAGAGATTCGTAGCTTCTTGGGTTTGGCAGGGTACTATCGGAGGTTTGTAGAGGGGTTCTCAACCCTCGCTTCCCCATTGACAAAGCTGACGCAGAAGGCAGTTAAGTTCCAGTGGTCTGAAGCATGTGAGAAAAGTTTCCAGGAATTGAAGTCAAGATTGACCTCGGCACCAGTATTGGACTTGCCAGAAGGCACAGAAGGATTTGTGGTTTATTGTGATGCCTCCAGGGTTGGTTTGGGATGTGTATTGATGCAGCACGGGAAAGTCATATCTTACGCTTTCAGGCAACTCAAGAATCACGAGAAGAATTATCCGACGCATGATTTGGAGCTTGCAGCTGTTGTGTTTGCTTTGAAAATATGGCGGCACTATCTTTATGGAGTTCATGTAGATGTGTTTTCGGACCACAAGAGCCTCCAGTATTTGTTCAAGCAGAAGGAGCTAAATCTGAGACAGCGGCGGTGGTTAGAATTGCTCAAGGACTATGATATGAACATATTGTACCATCTAGGAAAGGCAAATGTGGTAGCCGACACTCTTAGTCGAAAATCCATGGGTAGTTTGGCTCATTTGGGTGTGGATCAGAGACCCCTGGCTCGAGAGGTTTACCAATTAGCCAGTTTGGGGGTTCGTATCTCGGCGTCAGACGAGGGGGATATTTTGGTGCATAATGGGGCAGAATCATCATTGGTCGCGGAAATCAAGGAAAAACAGTTCATGGATCCAGCATTGGTTCGGGTAAAGGAAGCAGTCATGAATAACAAGACCTCAGCATTTGTACTCAGCAGCGAAGATGGTGTATTGCGGTGTCAAGATAGGCCATGTGTTCCGGATGTGGACGAGCTTCGGGAAATGGTAATGGCAGAGGCTCATATTTCCAGGTATTCGGTACACCCAGGTTCCACGAAAATGTATCATGACCTTAAGGAGATTTATTGGTGGAACAATATGAAAAGGGATGTAGCAAGCTTTGTAGCTAAATGTCCGAACTGTCAACAAGTGAAGGCCGAGCATCAACGGCCCGGTGGATTAACTCAGCTTATAGAAATACCAAGGTGGAAATGGGAGATGGTCAATATGGATTTCGTGGTAGGGTTACCTCGCACTCAGCGTAAGTTTGACTCAATATGGGTGATAGTGGATCGACTCACCAAATCAGCTCACTTCCTGCCTGTCAAGTCCACTGATACCGCGGAGTAATATGCAAGATTGTACACCAAGGAGATAGTAAGACTTCATGGCACTCCACTTTCTATTATCTCGGATCGCGGGGCTCAGTTCACAGCTAACTTTTGGAAGAAGTTTCAGCAAGGTTTGGGAACTCAGGTGAATCTCAGCACAGCTTTCCATCCGCAGACCGATGGCCAGGCCGAGCGGACCATCAAGACGCTTGAAGATATGTTACGAGCTTGTGTCTTAGATTTTAAAGGTAATTGGGATGAACACTTGCCTATGATAGAATTTGCTTACAATAATAGCTATCATGCTAGCATTCAGATGGCCTCATTTGAGGCATTGTACGGGAGAAGATGTAGGTCGCCAATCGGGTGGTTTGAGGTAGGTGAAGCGGAATTGCTAGGGCCAGGATATGGTGTACGAAGCTATGGAAAAGGTCAAGGTTATTCAGGAGAGAATGAAAACAGCACAGAGTCGTCAAAAATCCTATGCAGACGTTCGTCGAAGGGATTTGGAGTTTCAAGTCGATGATTGGGTGTTCTTGAGGGTATCTCCTATGAATGGAGTCATGCGATTTGGAAAGAAAGGGAAATTTAGTCCTAGGTATGTCGGGCCATATCAGATCGTTCAAAGGATTGGTCAAGTTGCTTATAGGGCTAGAGTTGCCTCCTGAGATGTCATCAGTGCACCCGGTATTCCATGTGTCCATGTTGAAGAAAGTGATCGGAGATCCATCCACCATCATGCCAGTCGAAGCTATAGAGGTTAATGAAGATTTGTCATATGAAGAAGTTCCAGTTGCCATTCTTGATAGGCAAGTCCGTAAGTTGAGAAATAAGGAAGTTGCTCTGTTAAAGTATTGTGGCGAAGTCAACAAGTTGAGGAGGCCACATGGGAAGCGGAAAAAGAGATGAAGGAAAAGTACCCCCATTTGTTCGATCAAGCCTAGAAGAAATTAGGTGACCCTCCTACTCCTAGTAATTGTCATCTTGTCTAAGTTGTTTCCCTCTTAGTATTAGTAAAGTCCCCTTCATTTTGTAATGAGTTAAATGTGTTGTTACCTTGGGTAACTTGAACCATTCTTGATAAATGAAAGCCTTATAAAGATTTACGTGTTAAATAAACAACTAATAGTAAGTGTAGATTGGTAATGGTTTGTTAAGTGTACATGGTGTGTTAAAATGGTTAAATAAGGTAAGAATTCATTGAAATGACTAGTTTATGTGCAATGGTAACAATGTGATGGAATATGTGCATTCGTTGAGGTAAGAAAGTGTATACCAGTTGTGAAAAGTGTTGTATTTGTGTGTTGTTGTTTGGTAACGTGTTTCGGGGGCCCTCTGACAGGTGGATATGTCCATAATACAAAGGAAACTCCGGCGAAATTTTTCTAAAATATAAGAGTTAGTCAAAATTTTGATGGTTGCATATCATGTCTTTCAAAACCAACTCATTTATTTCAAAATCCTCATTCGAGGACGAATGATCTTAAGGGGGAGGATGTAAGGCCCCGTAAAATATTTGTGCATAAAACCTAGCAGCTTTAGTGTCATGGTCCGAATAATGTGTTAGGAATGCGTGCGGTTTGGACCCTTGGTAGTGATTTAAGTTTCAAAAATGTAGAGAATTAATTTTTTCGAAAAGTGTCAATTTTGCGGTCAAGAATGCGACCGCAAATCTGCTATGCGGACCGCATTCTTGCCGCAAAGCTTTCCAGAAAGTCTCCCAAAAATCATGTTGAAAATGCGATCGATATGCGATCGCATAATGAATCTGCGGTGCACTTTGCGACCGCAGATCAAGAATGCGGACCGCATATTGGTCGCATTCTGTAACAGAACTTGAGTCATTTTTGAGGCCATTCTGCGGTCACTATGCGGACCGCATGTTGATTCTGCGGTCGCAAAGTGCACCGCAGATTTGCCCCGGCCCATATTTTTGTAACATTTTTACCCGATCTCTTCTTTAATATAACACCTTTCACCCTCATTTTCTCATATCATCTTACCAAAATTAGAGAGAGAATAGTGGGGTATTAGAGAGAGAAGTTCTTCATCTTTAAAGATTGTTCCAACCACCTAATTCCAAGGGATCCTAGGGCAAGGATTCAACTTCCCCAATCTTTTCAAGGTAAAAATCCTAACTATTTTCTTTGATTTTCAGTTTTAAATTGGGTAAAGAGAGGTTTGCATATAATAGCTTTTGAAAATGGAATTTTTACACTCATGCATGATTATTGAACTTGATTTCTAGTAAAAGAAGTGAGTAGAAGTAAGAGTCTTCAAGAACAAGGTTGGCAAGAGTAGGATATCTTGGGTAAGCATAAAGTAGGAAGAAAACTCATCACCAAGGTATGTATGGCTAATTTTGATTCTTGTGAAATCGCCTATATGTGTGAAGTTTGTTTGGTTTGTGTTAAATTGACAAATTGTGTGAAATTCTTGATGTTGTTGTTGGATATTCAAAGTTTGTTGTTGAGCTATGAGGATGTAAAATGAGAGTTTAATTTGGTAAAAGAATTGTGAATAATGGCTATAATGGCATATATGGTACTTTGTGGAAAAGAAACGAAACACTTGAGGATTGGTAAGTCATTGAACAATACGGTATGAATACTCTTGATTTTTGGAACATTTGTAACTTGATTGTGATATTGGCTTGAGAAGTAATTGTGAACATGAACCAACCTGTAAGTTGCTTATTTGAACTTGTTGAAATTGTGTGAAATGCCTTATCTGCTGTTTGTACTTGTTGTGTTTGAAAACTGTACGGTGGGATCGGGTTGCGCGCCGCAACACGAAGAAATAAGGTGTGGGTTGGGGTGATAAGGGTGGCCGAGGTAATAAGGGTGGTCAGGGGTAATAAGGATGGAAAGCGATCGAAATCGCTATTGAAAATTGATACAAAAATCAATAATGTGAAATTGTGAAAGGAGACAGCAGGAGAGTTTGCAACCTGTAGGGCACTGATTGCCCTTTGTTTGACTACTTGTGCTTTACGTGATTGATTGGTTATTGTTAAATTGGTTGATCGTAGAAAGTGCTTTGTGTTGAGAATTATTTGAAATGAGGAAAATGTGGAAACATGGTTGGTTGGCTTAATTAATTGTTGATGTAATTCAATGGCTTGAGTTTACTTGGGACAAAGTTTGTCCATACATGCCAGTACAATTCAAGTGTACTGACGTCCCTTTTTCCAGGGACGCTACATTCGTGTTATGATTGTGTGTGGATCAGTAGCAGGCACTTCAACTCATCGGCAGTAGTATCCTTCTCCTTCCACTGCCCATTTTGGTGAGCCCCTTTCTTCCTTGGGGCCTTGTGTGGTTCATACCACTTTTGTTTAGATTTTATTTTGGTTTTGTAAGGTATAGACGGAGCCTTGTTACCGGCAAGTATTGTATTCCCTTTTTTTGTATCCTAGAGGCTCTGTAGACATGTAAACTGTGGGACCCCAGTCTTATGTATACATTATGTTATGTCGGGCGTTGTAAAAACTGCAAACTTGTTAATGAGAAACAATCAACACAGGGGTAACGCGTGGGAATGAAAGGCACCCAGGTCCGCTTGACTGGGGCAACCCGGTCAGGCGCCGGTCATGTTCCCCGATTTGGGGCGTGACAAATGCGCTCAACTACATGAACATTGAGACTGTCTACATTCTCAACACTAATGACAATATAGTCAACAAAATATGTATCCTCAATATCCTTGGTTGACTCGAGTATCTCTTCTACAACATATACATCTTCAAAATCTAATGCTATTGATTGTTGGTGTTCTACTCTAGCCTCCTCCTCTAGCACATCCTCGTATTTTCTTATATCCTCTATCATAATGGCAATTTTTACAGCCAATTCATGCTCATATTGGCTACTATCCACAATGTCAACTTGTTGCGCTTTACAAGGTTCAATTAATTTATTCGCATACGTGGGTTTCATGTTCCTACTAACTTCACAAGAAAATGAAGAACCATCAAAGTAAGGGGTTGGGGGAAGATAAGAACTATAAGAACAACCATGAAAGTGACCATCTTGACCACCATACATATCACACACATTCTACACATAAGATTGAGTCGGTGCACAAAACTCGCTGTCGAAAATATTTTGATAATTTTTCCCTGGGTGGTTTCCTTCCCAATATGCATAAGGAGGATTAAAACTAGAATTACCAACACCAAAATTCTCATAATTCCATGATGCCATATTTCTCAAATAAACAAATAAAACTAAAATAAAAAAAACCAAATAATAAAATAAAAGTTCAAACTTGAAACCTAGCAATATGTACACCTACAACTACATCGTTAGGTCCCTGAAAACGATGCCAAAATTTAATCACGCCCGACTATACCTTATAAAAAAGACTAAGCGATCACTGCAAATATAATCTGGTTTACAAGTCTAGAGTCGAATTCCACAGAGAACTAAGTTTTAGCTACAACTGCTCACTATCACCAAGAAGACAAGCTTGAACAATTCCTTACTTATAGATATTAATATTGTTGTGTTTAACTAATTAAATAACAAATTAAAATAGTACATTAACAACTAACGATACTGAGGGTTAGGCAAAAAATTAAAGAGGTTCTAGAGTTATGATTTCCCCATTTGTCGGAATCCTTCCCGCTATGTCTTCTGTAATTTCGCCTAAGTATTCTCTACCGATCATGAGCACTCTTATTACCGTAAATATCTCCTGAGTAATTACAATAATTTACTAGACACACTCTCCCGAGCTACGCTAGCTGATTTTTAATACATCTTACTTTAGATCACACACAAGGCTTCATTATCCCTAATCCCACCTTTAAACCCTCGGTTATTGATCCCTCATATACTTTGGGAGTGGTGTTGTTAAAAATTACCTAAATATGCACTCTTTCTCCAGTTACGCATACTAAATAGGCATAGCTAATTGAGATCTCTTCAATCAACCAAAATATAAACGTAGTTGAACAAATAAAGAAATGCTATGACTCATTTATATAAAAGCATAACAAGAATTTATCCTACAAAAGGTTCTATCAAAACTATAGATAACAAATTAGCTATTCATAACAGTATGTAAAACTACAATACTAAAAGTCATAACCAACAATGAAAAATAGGAAGAGGAAGGAAAAACTCGTAGAAGAATTCTCCGCCTTGCTCCCAATGCGTTCTTGCCTCCTTAGGTCGAATCTATGTCTCAAATCTATCCTCTTCCCTTTTCTTGGCCGGCCTCCTTCATTTATGTAATGACCCGACCCGTCGTTACGAGAGTTACCACCCCGTTTTCCCTATTTTATGCTTTTATATATTTCGTTATATGTGTTTGGAGAATTGGAAGCAATTCGGATAGAGTTTGGTTAGAAGTGAGCCAGTTAGTCTCTTTATGAGAAGGTTAATTTGGAAAAGTCAACCGAAGGTTGATTAATGAGTTAGAAGGCTCAGAATGAATTTTTGATGTTTCGACTAGTTTCAAGGGATGATTTATGACTTAGGAGAACAATCATAATTGAATTTGGAGGTCCGATGTAGAATTAGGCTTGAATTGGCTAAGGTTGGATTTTGGCGAATTTCTGATGGTAGGTGAGATTTCCATCCAAGGGTCGGAATGGAATTTTGAGAGTTGCAGTAGCTCCATTAGGTGATTTTGGATATGTGTGCAAATTTTCAAATCATTCGGAGGTGTTTAGGTCGGGTTTCAGATCAAATGCAAGTTTCAGAAGTTTTAGTTTAACTTAGGCTTGAATCCGTGGTAAGTCGATGATTTTGATGTTTATGATGGTATCTTTATGTTACGAGCAAGTTTGAATGAATTAATAGAACATATTTGTGCATTTGGTTGAGGTCCCGAGGGTCTCGAGGTGAATTCGGATGGCCAACGGGAAATTTTTAGCATGTTTAATGCAGCATAAATATTGCAGAACATATTTGCTCTATGCGATTGCATAGAAGGTTTTGGAGGAGGGTGTGAGATTGTCCAATGCTATCGCATTTCTGAGGGCTAGGGTTTTACCAACTTCGTCAATTTTAGTACTTTTCGAGTATTTTTTCTTGGATTATGTTTCTTTGACCCATATTTATGTATTCGCTGTGGTTTTGACTAGATTCGATGCACGAGGAGGTCAATACGAAAGGAAAAGGCATTACGAACGAGTCCATGGCCGGTTAGAGGTGAGTAGTTGGTATATATGATGGCCCGAGGGTTTGAAACCCCAACTTATCGCATTGTGAAGCTATTTAGGGCGTGACTCGCACCCCATGGCTGGTCCGAGATTGGTTATGACTGGGGATTATGACGTGGTCCATCTCGAACAAGAATAATTCTATATTGGTGATAGATACATACTATGTGTTGAATATATTTGGGCTTAATGCCATGTTTGAGGCCTTGTGCCGACCTGTAGTATCCTTAGAGGATGAATATCATTGTGACAGCATGATTTGTAAAATCATTGATCTCAGTCCTGTGTTTAATCACTGTTATGAATTGCTAAGTCACTTTTCATGAAAGTAAATAACTAAAGTATATTTTTTTAATAAATTGAAACAGTTATGTGACTCATAGCATATTGTGGACTGAGTATGGATCGGGCTGTGCGCTTCAACGAATGTTATGATTATATTGCGCTAGGGATGAAAGAGCCCCTCCGAAGTCTGTACACATCCCAGTGAGCGTCGTAGACATTAAATGGATCGAGCTACGCACCGTAGCAGTCATGTGCATTGCATTGCATTGCATTCATGCATTGTTATTTATTTGTGCTAACTATTATTATCCGTTATTGCTGGTTTATAGTATGATATCAGACTGTTAGTTTTAGCTTTGCTTTGTGGCATTTCGTGGATTTCTTGCCTTCAGACATTTTATATGCTTTTTACTTACTGAGTACCTAGTTTTCACCCCTACTCCCTACACCTTTGTGTGCAGATTCAGGTACACCGGAGGTTTATCTGAGCAGTCATGTTTTTATAGAGTTATCAGAGTTGTTGAGGTAGCTGCTTAATGTTCGAAGGACGTGGCTTCTCTTCTTAATCCAGTTTTTATTTATATATACATTTTTAGACTTGATTATTTCGTTCAGATATTATTATCCGATTTTGTTTAGAGGCTATAGACTCGTGACCTTTGGTCTTTGTGAGATTATACAGTTTAGCTTCTATCTATCAGTTAAACATTTAACTTTATTGTTGATAATAATATTCAAGCAACTGGTTTGAGCTTCATGCTTGGGATGAGAGTCGGGCTTGCCTAGCAGTTGTGTTGGGCGCCATCACAACCAGAATTGGGGTCGTGACAAGTTGGTATCAGCGCCTAGGTTACTAGGCCTCGCGAGTCATGAGCCAGTTTAGTAGGCTCTCACGGATCGGTACGTAGACGTCCGTATCTATCCTTGGGAGGCTACAGAACCTTTAGGAAACACTTCACATTCTTGGTATTCTTATCGTGCGTATTTGATTTAGCTTGAGATATAACTCTTGAAATTTCTTCCACACGTCTGTATGCGCCACACGAGCGACCAGTAATATAATTGCCTTGATGGCTGGTGATTCCCCGATCAAGAGGCGAGATATTATCGCCATGAGTTCAAGTTGGGACAGTCTGGAGGACTTGAGGCCGAATCTTCGCCTATGGCTTGAGCACCGAAGTGCTGATTATGCGAGCAAGTGCTTTGAATCTATGTAATATTGGTAGTGACGAAGAAGTCTGTGGGAGAATAGACGAGCTGTTAAGCAATCCGTTTTCTATTGCGATCTGTTGTGTAGTCCCAAGTTATGGGAGCGTGAAGAATATTGCCATATCTCCTAGTTGGAAAGTTAAGTGAAATACGTGTGGCGGTATGAGTTCAGAGTTAGAAAGACTAAATTGGCTGTATTATGTGTATTTCAGTGGGAGGTGTGCTGAAATACTAAATTGAGGCGAAACAGGTGGTTTAGCTACTACGGAGTGTTCTCGCGTGGTATGAACCTTGTGTGTGCGTTAGAAGATCTAATGAGTAATTGAAAGGTATTTTTATATGTGTTATGATTCGAATAAGTGAAACGCATGTCCATGTACGTTCTATATCCGAAACAAACAAAATATAGTAAATATCGTAATGCAGATGTAGTAGGGGTTGCAAACCGGACGGTACACAACTTGGTTTTGGAAGATATGGCACTAAAAGTTATAGAGCTGGTCGTCTTTCATATCGAGCCATTGAAGCAGCACGTCGTGCTATAATCAGACACTTCCATCGTGCTATGAGCGGACAATTCCGAAGAAATGGTAAGATATGGGTAAGAGTTCTCGCAGATATCCTATTTTGATAATATAATACAGGTAGTATTGAAATTAATGTTGTTGATATACATTGTGATGTTTTGTTGAGTTGTAGAAATGTTGTTAGGATGGTTTTGGTGATTCTCTGGTAGGTGGATAGGCCTAACTACAAAGAAAACTCTGCCGAAATGTTTGAAAAATTTAGGACTTAGTAAAAATTTTGGTCACCTAGAGAGTAGGCTTAACTGTTATGTGAGTGAATGAAAGAAAATATAGAAGAGTTAAAATTCCAGATGATTGGTGTTTCCACAAGCTTGTAAAAGTGTGAGTTTAATATCACCATGGTATTGCGACAACAATGGAGTATATGTGCTATGATATATATGGCTTCGAGCTAAGTTGGGGAGGTTGCCGTTGATTAGATGATTGCATGATTATGTGCTATGTTGGTTCTGTCTTAAAGTATACTGGCGAACTAGTTCTGGTTGTTGGAATTGAGCCGAGAATGGCAGAAGTGAAGGAAATTTTTTGACAAGATGTCAAGAGATCGGATGAGCAGGAAAGAAGTTTTGGTGGTTAAGATAAATTGGTATTGTCTTCAGCGTCACCTGAAAGCGATGTTAGGTCCTGGTTAGTGATTCTTGATCGCTTCACAACGTTAGTACGACCGGTGGTTTAAAGGTACGCCCCAAATATTATTGCGGTAGGTTGTGGGAGTGTGTCCCACTGGAAGATTATATAATTGTGGCATGCAGTCACTTGACGGATTAACGATGTAAACCAAGTATGATGGTTGTTCTTTTGTTCTATGAAGAAAATGGGAGTTGTTATGGAACTTTGAAAAGTTATTAAACTAGTTCAGTGTAATCAGAATCGGCTTGAAGTCGGTGGATATATTTAATGTGAATAATGGCCCTATAGTAGGCCAGATGTGTGCCTTTTTGGAACGCTACCCTTATGGAGGAGTAGTTAGGCTGGTGTTTCTTTGTCAGATATTTCGTGTAGTGATGCATTGCGCTGGGTGAGTTATGAGATGGCTCGAGAAATTGCTTACATGTTAAAAATCTGTGTAGGAATGATGTTATATAAGCAACTTGGCTGTTGAAATTCTGATTGTGCATCGCACCTCAATTGTGTTTGAGTTTTGTAGCTTATAACGCTATATGTACCTCAGAGATATTATTATGCACTTAGCATGCGTACGACCGATACTCAGTCTTATGTTGTAATGAGCAAATTTGGGTCGATGTGTATCCCCTTATGTGAGATCTATGTGTGGTTCGGGTGGCACGCCGCCATGGGTATGTTATCTATATCGGGGTGCGTGCCGCAACAATGTGATATCGAGTATAGTTTTCTATATGCCATTTTTGTATGCCTTGCTTCCTGTTTTTCCAAGGAAAGTCTGTATTAGTGCGTAGGATTTGATAATTCCTTCCAGAGCTCGTTTTCTTTAGTATCACATTAGAATTGGTAGCCTATTGGCACATTGGGGTATCATATGTGACATCTAATTATGTCTGGAGTGGCTTATTGCCCAAGCAATTCGTACTGGGTGAGACAAGATCATTAAATTCGAGATCGGTGCAATCTGAGTATATGAAGTAAAGTAAAGAGCTAAGACCACTGTTTGGTTCAGAATAAGGTGATAGTTCTTGCCAAGAGTATAAAACTAATGAATTGTTGTCTCGATGTTGGATAAGAATGAATACAAATCTCATCCATCGTGTTAGTATTGTAAGAATTTGCACAAGGCATATGTATGTCATGCAGAGCATGGGATGTGTAGTGATTCCTTCTAAGCGATTAGATAAGAGAGCTTAAAATGATTAGGGAAGATGTTATTGCTAAGTGGAAGTGATTTGATGCGAGTATGTGTTTCAAAAAAAGGTAATGTGATTAAACTGATTATACTTCAGTAGTGTTGCGGCATGTTCTTGTTGGGTCGAGTAGTGGTATTCGGGTTTACTTGGTAGCACATGTAAATGTATCTGTCGTGGAATGATTAGGTATCAAATGGGTTCATGTATTTGCACTGTGGAAACTGGGATCGGGTATGATGATTTATGTGTTATATAGAGTTCTGATGTACCGACTATGTTGTGGTGGTGGATCTTTATTCGCTGGTATGTTATATTTTGAATGTGATGTTGGAATTCGGACTGGTTGTCTTAGTGTTGGGTGATTGTGAACTATTACATTAGGGGCTATGCTAGAAATGCCACGGGTTAAGTGGTGAAGTACGTTAGAATATGTTTTAGTAGAGTAATTTATATTTCAAAGAACCAGCGGATAGCTAAGAAGGAGTACTTTCTTAATTGGGCATTTGTGATAGATGTCAGTGTAGAAGTTGCTATCATTAATCCTGTTCCATTATTGATGGACTTTTCGGATGTGTTTTGTGTGGCCGGGCATGTAATTGGGTAATATTGTATATTTTGGTATTTATTTGGTACCTTTGGCAGGAGTTATAGAAGTGGGAGAAACATTTGCAGGCTTCTTGGTACTGAGTTCGTTGGCAGGACGATATGGTTACGCATTTAGCTTGAGTTAGCTTGGTTGACCCTGAGTGGTACTATTGAGAAATAGGTTGAGTCGATCATTATTGAGTTTGTTAGCGATCTGAGGAAAGTTATGAGTTGTTTTTCAATATTGTGAGACATTGTGATTTGTTAGTTGTGGGAACATGTGATGCGGTTCAATTGAGAATTCATAGAGAAAGTCGAATGTGAAGAGTAAATGAGTGCTGCTCAGTGTATGAAGCATTGGTCATGGTCTATCGGGTGGTGTGCTGTGTGTTCTCTATTTCACATTATGACCTTTCAGAGTAGATTTAGGCATACTATATTTATGATGTGAGACAGGGTCTCAGTCTTGTATTGTAATGGCATTGATGAGCTTGAGGTACAACTCTTTCGATTGAGTCAATTGTTATGATTTGAGTATGTTCAGATCGTTTCTTACTGGAGCGTGTATTATGCAAGATGTGATTTAGACTCATATTGGGGTATCATATCAGCAGAGTGGTGTTGGACTCGAGGTGATAATTGGGTACATTAATGAACACAGACATATTTGATCTCAGTTTGTTAGAAAGATAATATCAAGGTTTGACCAGCAAAATCTGTTGTGATATCAGTCAAGGGATGGTTTCAAGAATGGTTGATCTGAGAGATGATTACGATTTATTATTTATAGCATGTTTCATTCATTGTTGGTAGTATATGAAAGTGTTGGAATAAGGCTTTAGCTAATAAGAGGTTCTCTGCAGGTAATTGGTTGTTGGGGACAACTACTGTGAATAGAAGTTATGGTTCCAAGTGTTTGGTTTAGGCGGTATATCATATGTTGTCATCTGAGGGTGCAAGGATAGATTAATACAGCTGGTTCGGGCTTACTCTGAGTACAGATGTGAATTTTTATCTTGTGTATGATTTTCGGGAAGCGCGACGTGGTTCTTTGGTTTGGTTTATGGATTAAATGGACCGTGAAAGTTTGGCTGTATTGTGTTATCAGGTCTATGCGAGATAGGGTGACGAGGGATCACCCCAGGTATATGACTGGAATGATCGTTCATCTATTTGTTAGCGATATGAGGAAAGTTATGTGTAGAATTAGACTTGAATTAGCTAAGGTTGGATTTTGGCGAATTCTGGATGGTAGGCGAGATTTCGATTCGAGGGTCGGAATGGAATTTCGAGAGTTGCAGTAGCTTTGTTAGGTGATTTTGGATATGTGTGCAAATATTCAAATTATTCAGAGGTGTTTTGGTCGGGTTTCAAATCAAATACAAGTTTTAGAAGTTTTGGTTTAACTTAGGCTTGAATCCGTGGTAAGTCGATGATTATGATGTTTATGATGGTGTTTTTATGTTACAAGCAGGTTTGAATGAAGTAATAGAACATATTTTTGTATTTGGTTGAGGTCCCGAGGGCCTCAGGGTGAATTCGGATGGCCAACGGGAATTTTTAGCATGTTTAATGCAGCAGAAATATTGCAGAACATATTTGCTCTATGCGATCGCAGAGGGTGTCATGCGATTGCATAGAAGGTCCCGGAGGAGGGTGTGATATTGTTTAACGCGATTGCATTACTGAGGGTTGTGGTCGCATAGTGTGGAATTTTTGTGAAATGCGATCGCAGGGTGACTGTTGCAATCGCATAAGAGTATTTCAGGGCCTGGAAGTTTTAGTCTATGCGATCGCAATTGGACTAATGCGATCACATAGAAGGAGATGTCTGGGCAGAACAATTTAAGGGTAAAATTTCAGTCGCGACCGTCATAATATTTCCACCATTTTTACTCATCCAAGAGATGTTTTTCATTGATTTGAAGAGGTTTTTCAACGGGTATTGCTTGGAGATAAGTCTCTTGACTAGAAAATATCATTTTATGCAAGAATCAACACTCAAATTCATGAAATTGGGTAGAAATTGTAAAGAACTAGGTCTTTGTTTTTGAAAATGAATTTTCGGGATTTGAAAGGCCATTTGAACTCCGTTTTCGATAAACTTTATATGTACGGACTCGTGGCGAGATGAGGCTGGTATGATTTTTGAATATTTTTGAGAAGTGGGACCGGGGCTTGGGTTTTACCAACTTCGTAAAGTTTAGTACTTTTCGAGTATTTTTGATTGGGTTATGTTTCTATGACCCATATTTATGTATTCGCGGTAGTTTTGACTAGATTCCATGCGCGAGGAGGTCAAGACGAAAGTAAAAGCCATTACAGACGATTCCACGGCCGGTTAGAGGTGAGTAGTTGGTATATATGATGGCCTGAGGGTTTGAAACTCCGACTTATCACATTGTGACGCTGTTTAGGGCGTGACTCGCACCCCATGGCAGGTGCGAGATTGGTTATGACTGGGGATTGTGATTTGGTCCATCCCGAACAAGAATAATTCTATATTGGCGATTGATGCGCATCCTGTGTTGAATATATCTGGTTTTAATGCCATGTTTGGGGCCTTGTGACGACCTGTAGTATTCTTAGAGGATGAATATCATTTTGATAGCATGATTTGTAAAATCATTAATCTCAGTCCTATGTTTAATCACTGTTATGAACTACTAAGTCACTTTTCCTGAAAGTAAATAACTAAAGTATATTTTTTTTAATAAATTGAAATAGTTATGTGACTCGTATGCATATTGTGGATTGAGTATGGATCGGGTTGCACGCCCAACGAATGTTTTGATTATATTGCGCTTAGGCTGAAGGAGCCCTCTAGAGTCTGTACACACCCCCAGTGAGCGACGTCGATGTTAAATAGATCGGGCTAAGCATCGTAGCGGTCATGTGCATTGCATTGCCATGCATTCATGCATTGTTATTGTGCTAACTGTTATTAGATGTTGTTGCTGGTTTATAGTATGATATCGGGCTGCTAGTTTTATCTTTGCTTTGTGGCATTTCGTGGATTTCTTGCCTTCAGATATTTTATATGCTTTTTACTCACTGAGTACTTAGTACTCACCCCTACTTCCTGCATCATTGTGTGCAGATTCAGGTACACCGGAGGTTTAGCTGAGCAGTCATATTTTTCCAGAGTTATCAGAGTTGTTGAGGTAGCTGCTTGACGTTCGCAGGACCTGTCTTCTCTTCTTATTCCATTTTTTTTATATGTACATTTTCAGACTTGAGTATTTCGTTCAGATATTGTTATCCGGTTTTGTGTAGAGACTCTAGACTCGTGACCCCAGGTCTTTGGGAGATTATACAATTTAGCTTATATCTATCATTTAAGCATTTAACTTTATTGTTGATAATAATATTCAAGTAACTGGTTTGAGCTTCATGCTCGGGATGATAGTGTAAATGGTTGGGCTTGCCTAGCAGTTGTGTTGGGCGCCATCACGATCGGGATTGGGGCCGTGACAGTTTAATACAGGGTTTAAGGCTTAAAATCCCGTGTTTTGCACTTTGGTCCCTGAAATTTACGCGTCCTGCCGCAGTCCTACCGTGGTTACGCCAGGACCGCGGCCAGAGTGGCCTTCAGAATCTGCAGCAATGTTTTGCCGCAGTCCTACCGTAACCGCAGTTTATCACCCTGTCCCGCTTGGAATTTAGAATAATATAAAACATGAAAGTTGTAGCCCTTTGAGTTAGCTTTCCAACCATATATTGTGGAGCCCAAATGGAGGTTTGAGGACAAAGTTATGTTAATTTTAGTAGACAATGCACAATATGCCTCCTCGAGTCTTCGTTCGTACTTAATTATCAAATTTGACCTCGAATACGCTCCCAACTTAATTACTTAGGCTTTTACTCAGACTTCACATGTCCAAATCACTCGAATTTATTCCATAACATCTGTATCGCTCGGAATCACTCCTACAAGGTATAAAACATACTGTTAGTGCAAAACACTAGCGATTAAAACGTAACCTCAACTAAAGTATGGTAAATTAGAATGTATTAATCAACTAAAATACATAATAATAGCCTATCATCACATATCTTTAGTTCAGGTCATTTGAAACACCATGCCTTTTTTTCTCACATTCAGATTGAATACTTTCGTACATCACAATCAATATTGACAGCATATGTACAAACCTTCTAACGTGACCATAAATTTGTGCTTTGCATATTAGAAAGCTGCATGTGACGTGGGAAATGATATTCAAGTAAAGCATGGCGAATTGTTTGGAGAACCCTTTTCACCGTTTCAACCTAATTTTTACAATTTCAACCTAAGTTCAAAGAAAAATTAGCCACTTTTCTTTTTGTTGGTAATTTCTTCTCATATCTAGTAATTAACAGGGATAGGAGATAGCCAATTGGACGACAGTGGCCATCAAGCTATTGGGATTCGAATTCGTGCAATGTGGCTTGAAGTAAGACAAATTTATTATTAGTACAGAAATCATCTAAAGAAGACAAAGATGAGCTGAAAAGTCAAGTTTACGGAAATGAAAGTCATATAATTTGACAATTTTAAAACAAATTTTATTATCGGTACAGAAATCATGTAAAGAAGACAAACATGATCTTGAAAAGTCAAGGTTACGGAATTAAACGTTATCTGCAGTGACAAGAGGGGTTGCTCTGATGGTAAGCAACCCTCACTTCCAACCGAGAGGTTGTGAGTTCGAGTCTCCCCAAGAGCAAGGTGGGAAGTTCTTGGAGGGAAGGATGCCGGGGGTCTATTTGGAAACAACCTCTCTACCCTAGGGTAGGGGTAAGGTCTGCGTACACACTACCCTCCCCAGACCCTACTAAGTGGGATTATACTGGGTTGTTGTTGTTGTTGTTGTTGTTGCAGTGATTGTGTCAGAAATAGAGGTGGAGGTGGGATTTAATTTGTAGGGTCATGGGGAATAATAAACAAAGGACCGTCAATGTATAATATCTGCATATTATTACAGTTCTGTTACTGGAATTTCATATCAAATTAGGATAAACGGAACGAATGAAAAAGTCCCTAAATTATGCATTTCCATATTGGGCGGATGCAATATTGAAAATAAGGGGATTATACTTGAATCAATGGCGTATTCGGTGTTCTTAAGTCATGGATGCTCAACCGTCTTTGCTTAATATATTCTTTGTTGTATGGATCAAAATTTGACAACCAGATAATTATTGTTAACTGAGACGGTAAGAGGTCGATCCCGCCATGGTCGTGCCCACAAGGCGTAATGGGAAAGAGTACCATGGCCCTGCCGAGGTCAAACCGTTAGAAATCTTACATCGCAAAACAAGTGTAATATTTTGGATAAGTAATGAAGGACTTAGTCACGAGAAAGCCCATCGGTCAAAGATCATTGGATAAAAGGGAACATTGTTAATATATATATAGAGAGGCAGGAGACCATTACAAGGGATCCAAGATCTGGCTACAACATTGGACAGGATAGAACCAACAAGGGGAATCTCTTAGCCATCAACATTTTCTTTCCTCTCCCTCTATGCTCTTTCGATTAGAGTGCAAATCCGTTATAGGTGTAAGCTTATCATTCCCACTTGATGTATAATAATCATCTTGAGAAATATTAAATCAGTTTGTCGTTCTCCAATTTGTACTCGATATATTTTGATCTAGAGTTAATTATGTTAGGCCAAAATTTACTTTCTATCTCCCTATTAATTAGTGAATCCAAAAGATTTAATAATTTTTTTGGTTAAACAATTTGGCACCGTCTGTGGGGATTTCTTAGCCATTTTTTAGTTTTCTTTAGATCTAGAACTAGCGAAATATCACTACCAGGCTGTCGCGGCCTCACCATATCGGCACAGACACCAACTCGAAAGAACGGTGGGTAAGCCTTGGAGATGACCATACCAATCTGGATCAGGTTGCTATATAAAATAAAAGCTATAATCAATGTCTACGCAGCCCACGTTTCACCTGCAACGATGGATTTGGCATGACATATTCACGTTTGAAATAGAATCGCGGTTGTCTAGCATGACCACAACCCCGTTTGATGTACCTACCTATACATTAACCCGTCATAGATCCTGCTGTGTGATCTTTTGAAAGAATGGGCACAACTTGCCCTATTTTCATATCCCTCCCACACACCAGATGATCCATGAATGAAGTGTAACTTGTTTCCCTTATTTGTGCAAATCGGACGAGATCAAATTGGGACTCGGTTTCAACATTTCAGCAAGAGAGATGGGCCCAACCCGTGAGAAGCCTTGATGCTGTTAACGACGAAGCCGAGCATGGCTACCAAATTTAAAACCACCATTCAAGCACTAGGCGAAGCGAATAACCCTACAACGCCACTCCTTCTTTCACCAGCTTGTTATGTCGTGGTAATGAATGATTTTATTTTGGTTTATCTTCACTCTTTTATTGACTCAAAACAGGAATACGAGCCCTCGCACGGGTACGCGAGGTGAAGGACCAACACCTCCAAAACACTCCCAAAAATGGTTCCACAGCATACCGCCCCGCAAGTAATGACCGATCAAAACCCTCCAAGCCACAACATATCACAAATAACAGAAGTGGCTTGGTACAGAGCAACTATAAAAAAGAATAAAGAAATAATCTCCAATGAAAGAAAAATTGAGCGGACTGGGACTCGCCCCGGAAACACACAATATTCTCCGATGAAAGAGAAATTGAGCGAACTGGGACTCGCCTAGGAAAGGCATATTACCCTCCAAGAGAAAGCAAAATTAAGCAAACCAGAGCCTGCCTGATTCACACATATAAAACACAACAACATAGTAGTGTCCCCAATGAGAACACAACGGATTATCATTTCGACCTTGCTTGAAATAATACCCTTTTCGACCTAGCTCGTACCTATAATGGGTTATTATTTCGAACTTGCTCGAAATAACACCCCTAGGGATAACGACCATCGCCAAAAGAAGGGTTCGACCTAGCTCATACCTACAACGGGTTATCATTTTGACCTTGATCGAAATAACACCCTTACGACCATCGGCAAAAGAAGGATTCGACCTAGCTCATACCTACAATGGGTTATCATTTTGACCTTGCTTGAAATAACACCTCTACGACCAACGGGTATCACCAAAAGAAGAGTTCGACCTAGCTCGTACCTACAACGTGTTATCATTTCGACCTTGCTCGAAATAACGCCCTACGACCAATGGCCATCGACAAAAGAAGGTTTTGACCTAGTTCATACCTACAACGGGTTATCATTTCGATCTTACTCGAAATAATACCCCTACGGCCAACAGCCATCACCAAAGAAAGGTTCGACCATACTCAAACTTACAATAGGTCACAATTTGATCTTACTCGAATTGACACCTTTATGGCCACTGGCTATCATCGAATCAAGTCAGAAACTTACTTTGCCCAATATGGCAACTCCAAGTTCGACCTTGTTCGAACACGAATCAGAAACTTACTTTGCCCAATACCGCAACTCCCAGTTTGGCCTCATTCGAACACGAGTCAAAAACTTAGTTCACCCAATATGGCAACTCCAAGTTCGACCTCGTTCAAACACAAGTTAGAATCTGACTTCATCCAAGACGACAACTCCAAGTTTGACCTTGTTCGAACAAAAGTCAAAAATTGACCTTGCCCAAGTTGGCAAATCAGCAGTCAACCTCGCTCGAATATGAAATTCCAAAGTGACTTCATTCAAACATACGACAAGATCCTACTTGATTTGGGTAGGGTCGGACTCCCTTCGAGAAGGTCAGAAACTCATCGCCAAAACTAAAAGATATGTAGCGAAAAGGAAAAGGAGAATCAAAAGATACACAAAGGAAAATCAACTATTTTATTTATATATAAATGCATAACAACTGCATTTTGCAAAAGGCCAAAACAGGACAAAAAAAAGAATATTAAAGCCGCAGCAATTTTTTACTCGGTGTTATCACCGCTGTTCTCCCCATCATTATCTTTAGGAAATCCCTCCTCAATATCGACGTTCTCACCAACCTCCAGTGTCGCGGGGTCATAGCCACAATTGACACGAGCCTCGCACGCCTTCGCCCGATCTTCTTCATAAATAGCCTCGAAAATACTACCCGCCTCCTACAAACCCTTGTATATGTCTCGTTAGGCCTCAGCATGGACCCACAACTCATGTAGGTAACGAGGAATAGCGACAGAAGCAGATTCAACTTGAGCCAACAATTGCGCCTTTTCAGCCTCGAGGGCCACTACCCGGTCTCGCAAGTTTGAGGCTTCCCGATCAGTTTTGCCGATGTGCTCTTTGAGCCTCGCCTCCCTCAATGTGGTTGTTGTCCTCTTAGACTCCTTCTCAGGTTTGAGGATGCGGATAGTGTCCTCCAATGCTGCCACTCTGGTCAAAGCCGATACCCGAACACTCTCGACATTTTCTAGATCGACCATTTTTCTCTCCAGCTCGGCTAGCTTCCCCATCCATTCTGCACTCAAAGCTTCAACTCTAGTATTACTCTGATCGAGATACGCTTGCAATGACAGAACCTTCGCCTGGAGATGTTCGCACTCTGCAACAACCTCCTTTTCTAACTCAAGATCTTCGTCCTTGGCGCGGATTAGCTCCTCGAGCTCACTACATCTGAGAATGGACTGCATTAGCTCCTGACCCTTTTCTCCAACTCCTCCCTGAGGGATTAGGTGCTTGTACACACTCTGAGCCGCTCATGCATCTCACGACATTTGTTGCGATATCGCCGATACTTTTCAAGCATTATCAAAAAAATCTTGGTCCGATTCTCGGCTCTGCGAGCACTCTCGATCTCCAGCATAAAAGACTGAAAGTAAAGAAAAGAGTCGATAAAATCCAAGTCCACACAAAGAGGGAGGGGGGACAAACAAGGAAGAGAAACTTACCCTTAGGCGTATCGCGACCTCGCCACATGACAATTCAGCATCCGTTAACGTCCTAAGAGCTTCGCTTTTACTGCAGAGCATAGAAGGTCAAACTTCGGTACAAAATCTACTGTGTCTTGCAAAGATTTAGATCCGATGGAATTTTGAGTATTCGGGAAGGACCTCCTGCTCTTACAATAGTTCAGGTAGACCTTCTTGAACATCCTAACATCATCAGGATCGAGGTCAGATTCAGATTCATAATGATCAACTACGACACCCTTTCTCCTCTCTTCGGTCGAAGAAGAAGTACGGTTCAACCAGTATGATAAAGGGCCGCCCATTATAGCAAAGGCAGCCTTATGACTCACTCACAACAAGTGTAGCCTTTGCATCAGAGGTAGCACCACCATCAATCTCGGGCACCACCAAGGAAAAATCTCTTTTCAAAGGTGTTTCGGCTTGAGGAGTTACTTCCAACGCCACCCGTCATCTCTTCGACGAGACCTCTCCACTACCAATACACAAAGACTCATCCGTTGAGCGGACGGTAGAAACCAGAGTCTCAGCTTGGGGAATAGCCCCCGCACACATGGCTCCACAGGTGCAGATGTGGTATTAGCTCTCGATGCTGGCCGGATAGCGGCACTTGGTGCATACTAGAAATGGGGAATCGGTTGATGGAATGCGAGCGGAGGAGCCCTTGTCCTTCGCGTTCTTCCTACTAACGAAGAAAAATAGGCATGCAATGACAAGATCAAACCATAAGGCAAAGAAAGCGGTCCGACTCACCTGTGAGAGGCTTACATCCATATTTCTCGTGGAAGGACGTCCTCTCACGAATGCCCCTTGTATAGGGAAGAATTGCGTTACCCACTTACAAATATCGTTAACTAGAGGGGGAGGTAATCTCTTGGCTGCAAAAGCAAAAATAAGTCAGCAATATCACCTAGAGAAAAATGATCGATGACCACCTTGATAGGAATCACAAAATAAACAAAGGAAAATTTATGATCGAAGTTCCGTGTCTCCGGGAACCTGTCGAGTCCACCACTAAGTGCTCTGTCCGTACATAAAAATAGTTTTTCCAAAAGCAGCGATTAGCCTTATTGTTTATCTTCACCACCAAACTCTTGGTTCCTTGATTACAAATATGGATCATCGTGCCCCGAGGAAATTTAGGGGCAAAAATATGAAGTATGTGCCCCAAAGTAACCCTTCGATCGGCGAGCTCCGCATACTTGATGAGCATAAGGAAGAGCTTATATGCTTACAATGAGAGCTGAGTTGGGAACACTTCATAGAAGCGGCAGAAGTCTACCACCAGAGAGGGGAGTTAAAACCTATATTCGACAACAAAAGGATACGCATAAAATACACAGTACCCCGGACGATTCAATGTACAATATTCGTCCCCGTCCCTAGTACCATTTCAATATGGGTTGGGATTCCCCACTTAGCCTTGAGCACCATAATCGTCGCTTTATCCATGGTGGAAGGGATATTTTCAGTTCTTCTCTGGTAAGGCTGTTAAAGTAAGTCCATAATTTCCCCGATGGGGTAGTATTTCAGCCATACTCGAAAACTCCTCATCTTCCGTCACCTCCATTTCCTCTCCAAGAAGGGGTACATCAGTTTTCGGCACTGGAACTTTAACGAATCTATCTCTAAGAAGAAGCACCAGACATTTATCTAGCCCGATCAGAATAAACAAGTGTGATGAAGAAATAAAGAGAGTGGGCGTAAAATTTTGATGAAAGTAGAAGCGTAAAATATTGAAGAAGGTGGAAGTTTGAAGAATTCTTCAGGTAAATCGGAATGCGTAACAATCTAATGGAAAACCCTCTATATATATAGGAACACAAATGCCCTAAGCGAGAAATGCAAGAGTCACAAAAAATCTGAAAGGGCGCAAGAAACGATGCGGTGTCCTAGGAAACGTGTGTCATAATAACGCATAAAGGGCATTCAGAGCATCTTGAATCGACGTGATGATCCGTCTCTGAACAGATGTAACAGTTCGGTAAAGCCATTAAAACATCACATCGCCACCTCGCCATAATGACCATGTCCTCGCATAATAATCAGAATACACCTAATTCTTGAACGCACAGGGTCTACCCATTGAGCTCGACCAAAGGACGACCCCAACGGGCGAAAGGGATTAACTGTATGGGTCAATATTTGACCACCGAATGATTATTGGTAATGAAGACGGTAAGAGGTCGACCCTGCCATGGTCGTGCCCATGAGGCGTAACGGCAACGAGTACCATAGTCCCTGCCAAGGTCAAGCCGTTAGAAAGCTTACATCGCAAAAAAAAAAAATGTAATGTCTTGGATAAGTAATGAAGGACTCAGTCATGAGAAAGTCCGCCGGTTAAAGATCGTTCGATAAAAGAAAACATTATTAGTACATATAGAGAGGCAGGAGACCATTACAAGGGATCCGAGATCTAGCTACAACATTGGATAGTCATCGTGATATAACCAACAAGGGGGAATCTCTTAGCCATCAACAACTTTCTTTCTTCTCCCACTATGCTCTTTCGATTAGGTGCAAACCCGTCATAGGTGTAAGCTTATCATTACCACTTGATGTATGATAATCATCTTGAGAAATATTAAATCGGGTTGTCCTTTTCTAATTTTTGTACTCGATATATTTTGATCTAGAGTTAATTATGTTTGGCTAAGATTTACCTTCTATCTTCCTATTAAATTAGTTAAACTAAAGGATTTAATAACTTTTTGGCTAAACATCTGTGATGTGTGCTCAGTCAATATTTGTGTATATTAGTACTAGTTTCCAACATAAAATTATACCGTTTTGGTAATCATAATGGGTGTTTAACCACCCATAAACTTCATTATAGATACGCCAGTGACTCGAATCAGTGATCTAAAATATGTTTTTTTCCGAACCCCTTTGCTACTATAGTGGAAGATTTCGACAATCAATAGAGAACACTTACAGATGTACAATATAATTTTTTGAACAAAGGATATTCATTGACCATAGTCGGATCAATGTGGCTCCCCAACTCCAAATAGGCAATGCACAGCTGCAATATTGAATGTTAATGATCTGTATGAGGATTTAACTATGGTAGAAGTACTCTACATGCAATAATACATAAAATCATGCACTTACTTTTTCATGATTAGTAAAATTATTTGTTCTATAATTTGCTGTAGTAGAAGTTAGTTGACAAAGGTCAATTAATTCGCGTGAATAATGAGAGAAGAACATGTTTTTGTCACTCATTATAAATGCCAACATTTAACTACCCTTTCCTTTAATTTTTTTTTTGAAAAAACAAGATGTATAATAGTACAAATACCGGCAATCATACCCTTAGAGCACTTTGTTAAAAAACTAGTCAAAGTTTCACATCTAAAGAAAAAGGGCAATTCGATGCACTAAGCTCCTGCTATATTAAGGTTCGGGGAAGGATCGGACCACAAAAGTCTATTGTACGCAGCTGGAGTGGCAAAGGGGCGGGTCAGGTTTGATATGGTTCGGGTCAAAAACAGGTAATGAAAAAACAGATAAATTATCCGGCCTGACCCATATTTAATACGGATAAAAAATAAGTTAACCGACAGATAATATGGATAACCATATTATCCATAACTTCTTGCATATGATCACTTTTGAGAGAATTCTTAGAGCCTGTTTGGCCAAGTTGCCAAAAATTGCTTATTTTGAAAAGTACTTTTTTCAGAAGTGATTTATCCAAAAGTACTTTTGAAAAAAAAAATAGTTTATGTTTGACAAATTCATTTAAGAAGTACTTTTTGCAATATTTGATAAATAAATTGTGTTTGGCCGATCTTTCTAAAAATACTTTTAAGTGTCAAATTACCAAAAGGATAGTTCCAAAGTCTTATAATTATTTTAAGATAAGAAAAATAAACTTTAATATTTATCGTAAGAGTCTTCTATTATTTTTTATTTTATTTAATTAAAAATAAAATATAAAAGAAACATAAATATTAAAAATTTAAATCAAATATAACATATATAGTTAAACCAAATTATATAATATTATCTGATATAATTACTTATTGTTTACATGATAATTTGAATAATCAAAATACATCATTCAATACAAATTAGAAGTATATTCCACCAATTATTATATATTGGTAATCCACCATGAAATAATAAGCAAAGTCGCTCACACATGATAACATTTCTCAATAATTGCATCTCTAATTCTATCACACAACGCCTCCATATTAGTAGAAGACTTGCCTTGCATTTCTAAAGGAATACCAGAAGACATATCTCATTCATCAATCTCTTTTTTTTTTTTGGTCGAATCCTTCCTCAATCTCTGCAGTAGTGTTTTTATTAGCATAATAGTTGAATTCCTTATCGAGAAGAATATCGTCGGGTGAAATTTTGTATAGCTATGGTAGTTATAACAAGATAATTCTAAGTGTCAAACTTGAGAGATGACATTGAGAATAAAATAGAAATAATTTTAAATATATAAAATACTATAGTTTTCTTAAAAAAATTAATTAAGTATATTTAAATTAAAATTCAAGAAGAGTAACTAATTATTAATAACAAATAATGCATAATTTAAATTATAAAAATAATTATTATCTAACCTAACTAACTTTGTCCTAAATTTCCAAGTGGCTTATTGTGAGGTTGCCACTTGGCTTAATGTGGAGGCTTTTTCTTCTTCTTCTTTTAATAATATATAGATTATGCGATGCAATTATAAATTTATTACCTACTTGTAGATAATTTTTACAAATTAGATTTGATAACTGTTTTTCAAAAATTCGGGAATTACTAGCCTATAAGAGAAGAAATTATAAATGATTACTTGTAAGAAGATAATTGATAATCCAAAGAAGGATGTATATAAAATTTACTTTAGTGTGGAAAAAGAATAAGAAGAAGATTTGGAAAGTTACAAGATATTATACAAAGAAAATATAAAAAATAAGAAAAGTCAATAAAGAATTTGGAAAGTTACAATATGATTCATATATATATATATATATATATATATATATATATATATATATATATATATATATATATATATATATATATATGTTTAAATTTAAAAGAATGGTAAAAACTAAAAACAAAAATAAAAAAATCCTTAAATCAATAAGGGATAATTGGAAAAGAATGTCTTATTGGTCAAACAACTTAAAATTTTTTTAAAGTACTTTTTTTGGGGGAAAAAAGTACTTTAGGCCTCCGAGAAGCTTGGCCAAACAGGCTCTTAGTCTCTCTAACTTGAGGAACCCTCAATTTAAAGCTTCACAAATGTAAAAGTTAGACTTATTGATTACCCATTGATTAGTCTTTTTTTAAATGGATAATCAGGGGCGGACCCACGTGGAGAGGAGAGGGTCACGGACACCCTGTAACTTCGGAAGAAAATATCGATATATGTGTGTATATACTTTCAAATTATGATATATATCTCTCTGTGACCACTCAAACTCAAAAGCACTTTGGGTGTATTGGTAGGTGCTGCTGCTTTCATGCCAAATACTTGAGTTCAAACCTCTGCAACTACAAGGCTGCTTCCCACCCAAAGGCCAATAGTTTTAGCTATTACCCCATTCCTTTTTTCTTTTACTTAGTGTATTAGATTAAACTATAGAAAGTCTCTCACAAGGATATGATGATACTGCTTGGCCAATCCAGACCAATACCGGCATGTAAATTTATCAGCTCTAATTTTTTCTATTTGCTCTAGTGACAATGTGTGTTTCTGTTTTTGTTAAGCTTAGTGACAATTTGTATTTATGATTAGTTTTGTTGACGAATTCATGCTTTTGTTACCGTAAGATCACTATAAATCTCTTCACCTAAACTACTACTAGTAAAGATCACTATAATATTATTAAGTTACTGTTACAGTGCACCCGTTACCTTTAAATCCTGGGTCCGCCTCTGTGGATAATATGGTTCTTATTCATAATTGACCCGTTTTTAGATAGTTCATTATCCAACCCCTTTTTTTTGGGTAATATGGGTGGTTAACTCTTTTCTTTTAAACATTTTGCCAACCCTACACATACATAGTGTTACCTTGCATTTCTGTAAGAGACTATTTTTACGGCTCGAGTCTGTGACCTTCTGGCAGAGGCAGATCCAAGATTTGAATTTTTTTGGGTTCCTAGCGTAATTTCAAATTAATATGCAATAATAATTGAGTTCACAGTTAGATATTTATAAATATATAATGAATTTCTTAATATAAATATAGGATCTATCCAAGAGTTACTGTGGGTTTCAAAAACCAATATTCAATGCTTTAGGTCCGCCCTTGCCTCCTTGGCGTACGATAACAACTTTATCAATAAACCTAAATAACTTAAGTGAAGATTTTCAGTAAAATAAGTGACATAAATGAGAGCTAAGTAAGTAGGTTTACAGGTAGAAAAGAGACGAGGTGTACAGTTGGAGACATCATTGAATGATGATAAGGGCGTTTTATCAAACAGTTAGCTATGCCTGTGACCACCCATTGCTGAAAATCCTTTTTTAAAATTAAAACCTTTCAGTTTTTTCAATCTTTCTGTCATTCATTAAAAAATCAAGATCCATGGGACCTAAACTCATGTGAGGTCCTTAACTATGTGTCGGTAAGACAGTCATAAAAACCAGACTTATCTTTACATATTGCAAAGTAGTTAACTACTATAAATATACCCTTTAGTCAGTTGTAACAAACACAACAACACCATTCAGAATTTACATTTTTTTGGTACAGAATGGGGCTGCAGTCACTTTGTGGCAGACTCCTCCTCGGACTGTCTCTGACTTTATTACTCTCTAGTTGCTGCTTTGCTGATGACAACACAATCAAAGTTTTTGGCATTGGAGAATGCGCTGATTGCAAGGAGAATAACATTAACACCATTCATGCTTTCTCAGGTTCTTTCTAATTTTGTTTGAATTGCTATTGTCTCTTTATATAGTTGAGTTTAAATAAATCCAAGTATATTCTCTAAATATGGTATTAGCCAAACTCATCTCCGTTGTGTTGTCCAATGTTGGGCTCCATTCCACATGTCCTAAGCCTACATGCAGATACATGCATATACACGGGCGGATCCGGAATTTAAATCCCATGGATTCAATTTTAAAGGATTTTAATATTGAACCAGTTGTATTTTTAAAGTTATGGGTTCAGACCTATCATTTATGCAATTTTAACAAATTTTGAAGCTAGAAAATTGAATAAGGGTGTACAAAATTTGAATATTCTTTGCCAGTGAACTATGAAAGGGTGTTCAAAGTCTATCTTTTATCAATAACAGAGTACTATATTTTACCTTATACACGATATAATTTTCTAGCAAAGGGTCTTAGCCTCACCCCTGCATAAATTTATGTTTCGCATCGAAAGTACTAGATTCCGATGAAACCGACGGCCAAACTCTACATCCACATCCGCCCCTGCCTACATGATGTTTAAGTGTCACTCTTTATATGGCTGAATTAGGTCCCATATATATCTGTCTGTCTAAAAAATTAGTTAGCATCTAACAATGTTACATTATTGGTTTCAGGGCTTCATGTAAGCATTGACTGCAAGCTTGAGAATGGAGAAATCAAAACAAGGGGTGAAGGAGAGCTTGACAAAGATGGAAAATTTGAAGTGTCACTTCCTAAGGAAATGATAAAAGATGGCAAACTAAAGGAAGAATGCTATGCACAATTACACAGTGCATCAGCTGCATCATGTCCAGCACACAATGGCATTGAATCTTCCAAGATTGTGATCACCAAAACTGATGGAAAACACTCATTAAAACCTGCTGGAAATATTAAATTCTCAACAGCATTATGCACTTCTGCTTTCTTGTGGCCTCACTTTAAATATCCACCATTGCCAACATTGCCACCTTTCCCTAAAGATCATCCTTGGATGAAACATTTCCCTAATTTGCCACCTTTCCCACTTCCCCCTGTTCCTCCATTTTTCAAAAAACCATGTCCTCCTCCAGTTCCAGTTTACAAGCCAACACCAGAACCACCAGTAGTAAAGCCACTTCCTCCACCAGTTCCGGTATACAAACCACCAGTAGTAAAGCCACTTCCTCCTCCAGTTCCAGTTTACAAACCCAAGCCTAAACCAGAACCACCAGTTGTAAAGCCTAATCCTCCTCCAGTTCCTGTTTACAAACCAAAACCAAAGCCACCTTCAGTTCCCATTTACAAACCCAAGCCTAAACCCGAACCACCAGTAGTAAAACCTAATCCTCCTCCAGTTCCTGTTTACAAACCAAAACCGAAACCACCTTCAGTTCCCATTTACAAACCCAAGCCTAAACCCGAACCACCAGTAGTAAAACCGAATCCTCCTCCAGTACCTGTTTACAAACCAAAACCAAAACCTCCTTCAGTTCCCATTTACAAGCCCAAGCCTAAACCCGAACCACCAGTAGTAAAACCTAATCCTCCTTCAGTTCCTATTTACAAACCTAAACCAAAGCCTCCAGTTAAAAAGCCATGCCCCCCTAAACCAAAGCCTCCTGCAGTTCCCACTTATAAACCTAAGCCCAAACCAGAACCACCAGTAGTAAAGCCACATCCTCCTCCAGTTCCGGTATACAAGCCACCAGTAGTAAAGCCACTACCTCCGCCAGTTCCGGTATACAAGCCACCAGTGGTGAAGCCACTGCCTCCTCCAGTTCCAGTATACAAGCCACCAGTAGTGAAGCCACTACCTCCTCCGGTTCCGGTATACGAGCCACCGGTAGTAAAACCTATGCCACCACCTGTTCCAATTTACAAGCCAATCCCACCATTCTACAAAAAACCATGCCCACCACTTCCACAACTTCCACCTTTCCCTAAACTTCCTCCATTCCACCATCCATTCTTCCCACCATTTCCTCCTTCTATTCCTCATCAACCATAGACAAACATTAAAAATCCGTGAAAATTATTTGCAATTAATGAAATAAGTTGATCAAACGCTGGAACATTCAAGAGATATGATACTTGAGAATGTGAAAGGAAAAGAACAGAGAATAAGGAAGTTGATGGGGTGGAGAGTTGATTTTTACTGTGTTGGTTTGTTTAGTTGAGTGTTCATGCAAATGTTTGTACATCTTCAAGTAAATTATGGTCCGGGGAATATAATTACTACGGGTATATCTATTGTATACTAGTGTATACGTTCAAGAACGGATCTCTTTATTTTTCATTGTTATGTTACTGGTATTTGTTATTCATGGAAACTTGTAGTAGTCATCTCTTTTTTACTATACTATTGGGTTTTAATTACTCTTGCATGTAATCTTGTATTGTTCCTTTCTTTATATATATTTGTCTTTGTTATTCATTGGGCAAACAATAGGTTATCAACTACGGAGATTTCTGTTTTTAGAAGATCTCCTTTTTAATTTGAAAATTATGCTGATCATTTTCCTCTCTATTAATTTACAAAGTTAATTTGTCATTATTAAGAAAATTAGACCATAATAATCCATGCAGATGGATAGAAACAAAACTAGTACTGTATGCAGTGATCATTGGCGCGATTAATGGAAATATAAATTATGTTGTTTGTGTCAATCTTTATAATAATCATTGTTGGCTTAAAATGTCATTTTCCGTTGCTATAAAGAGTCAAATTAAATAGTATATAACAGCTTCCACGGCTACCGACAAATACCATTAAATGTTACCTACTTGTGTAGCTAAACACTCAAACTTCCTAGCTATGATTGGTAATTGATGATTAAGCAATTAACAGAAAATAATTCATTTGCTTTGGAATTACATTTTATTTGTTGAGCTATACTCCGTCCAAAATAAGTAATTTTTTGATTTTTTTTTGTGGTTCAAAATAAGTGATTTTTTCATATTTCAAGAATGAATTAATTATTTTTTCATACATTGTCCTTGGAGTAAATAGTGTTGGAATATGTGTTAGGAGTGTTTATGTGAGATAATAAAGGTTAATATGGTCAATTCCATTACTAATTAATGTTAAAATATAGATTTCTTAATCTGTGTGAACCTCCAAAAAAAAATCACTTATATTTTAGATACGGGAGTAATATTCTAGGAGTACTTTTTAAGCCAATGCCGCAATTACCTTTCAGTTTTAATTTTTCATAACCTTTGCTTTTAATAAATTGTCAGAATTGACAAGAAAAGGGCGAAAAAAGAACAATAAGAGAAAAGAAAATACTAGTGCATGGGCTTTTAATATTTGAGAAACTGTACAAAGATATACATTTATTCAAGGATTAGACAATTGTTGCTTGACCATGATGATAAGATTAACAAATTTGATAGGTTTATATGACAAAGTGATAAGTAAACAGAAAACAGATTACAAGCCATTTTTAATTACTGAAATACTCTTCTTGCACAAATTATTTAATAAGAGAAGAATTTTTTTAGTAGAACCGTAGTGAGGCCTGGGAGGAAAGGTCTAAGAATAGATTTGGGTTCCTCAAACAAAATGGACTTCGGCTTGAGCTTTGGGCTTGTACATCTTTCCACTTGGGTTTTATGGCCATTTTAGAAAGGGAAATTTTCACAAACCACTATTGTTTAGTGGTTATTAAGTAGTTGTAGCTATCGTTTACTATATTACTTCTTATAATTATGTTTTCAGATTTTTTAGAGTGTATTTGATGTATTTAAGCTAATGTATTCATGAATACAGTAGCATTTCTCGGCGTGAAACAGGGGATTACAACTAGACAAATTATTGTATTCGACTGTATTTGACTGTATACACAGCGTGAAACAGGGGATTACAGCTACATAGATTATTGTATTCGACTCTATTCACAATATGTATTAGTGAATACAGTAACGTAAGTAGCGCAATTCATGGTCTATTCAGCTGTTTTTAAACGGAAAGTGAATCAATTAACATAATAGACCCCTAATATAACTCAAACTCAATTATAACACACAAAATTGTATTTGAATCCATATATACATCTAAATACATAAATTATATTAATTAAAAAATATATGAATACATTCATGAGATATAGCGAGATAGTAAATACAATGAAATACATGAAATACTGCGGGATACATTGAAATACAATGAAGAAAAAAAGATAATGAATACAATGAAACACATAGAATATAACGAGATACGTTAAAATACAATAAAAAAAAGGTAACAGACTCTTCAAGTTACTCAGCCTCGATGTAACGACCTAGCCGGTCGTTTTGAGCTTTTGCATGTTTGGTTTTCAGGAAGATTTGGAATGAATTTGAAAGAACAATTTCAATTGAAAGCTTTGAATTTGAAAGATTTGACTGGGATTTGACTTATTAATATATGAGCTCAATCAAATTTTTATGATTTGGTTAGCTTCATTGGGTGATTCATGACTTAGTAGCGTGATCGGAATTAGTTTTGGAAGTCCGGTGTAGAATTAGGCTTGAATTGGCTAAGTTAGTATTTTGGAGATTTTCGGTTGATATGTGAGATTTTGATTCGAAGGTCGGAATGGAATTTTGAGAGTTGATGTAGCTTCGTTATGTCATTTTTGATGTGTGTGCAAAATTTCTGGTTATTCGGACCTCGTTTACTCGGGTTTTGATCGAATGTATTTCGGAAGTTTTTGAAAAACTTAGGCTTGAATTCGATGAATTTTGAGTAATTTGATGTTGTTTGAGGTAATTTGATGATTGGAACAAGTTTTAATGATGTTATAGATTTTGTTGGTAAGTTTGGTTGAGGTTTTGGGGGGCTCGGGGTGATTTCAGATGCTAAACGGGAAGTTTTAACTTGGAAAATAATGCAGAAAAGTAGTAGCAGTTGCAAGACATATTTGGCCTTCACGTTCGTGAAGATAGATCCGCGTTCACAAAAGGTAAAGTTCCAGAGCTTTGCGTTCGCAGTCTGGATCCCACATTCGCGTAGAAGGAAGTTGGGTCCTTGAGTCATTGTGCTTCGCATTCATGTCTATAGCATTGCGTTCGCGGAAGGTCCTGGAAGTATACATCGCATTCGCGTAACGAGTGTCGCATTCACATAGTAGGATTTGAGGTCCCGCAATATTTGTTCATCTCGTTCGCGGCATAAGGCTCGCGCTTGCATAGTGGTACCAGTTTAAAGCATCTCGTTCGTAGCAGTATTATCGCATTCGCATAGTGTTAGTTTGAGAGGTGGAAATTTAGTGCTTCGCGATCGCGATGAAAGAGGAACAATGCTGGACAGAAAGTTATAATTTCATTTCATTCGCGATATTGGGTCATTTTTCCTCCACAGTTGATCATTTTGAGAGCTTCTTGGTGGAGATTAAAGAGGGATTTGAGGGGAAACGGCTTGTGGTAAGAATTTTGGTCTTAAAACTCGTTTGTGTTGTGAAATCCACCTAGAAATTCATGAAAATTAAGCCTAAAATTGAAGAACTAAGGCTTTAGTTTTTGATATTTCAAATTGGGATTTGATGGGTCATTTGAGCTTGGATTTGAGACTTCTTGGTATGATGAACCCGGGAGAAGAAAAAGAATCTATTAATGTGAAAATTTCTGAGATTTGTGAAGTGGGTCTGGGGCTCGGGTTTTGCTAATTTTGAGATTCTTTAAATTTTTTTCAATTATTTTTGATTGGGTATTGTTACACTGGCATATTGTGACATGTTCGTTCTAGTTTCAGATAGATTTGCCGCGTGTGGAGGCCGATTTTCAGGGCAAAGGCATCACGAGCTAGAGATTTCACCGGTTCGAGGTGAGTAATGATTGTAAATAATATCCCGGGGGTTTAAAATCCCAGATTTGCACATCGTAGTGCTATATTGAGGTGACTTGCATGCGAGATAACGAGCGTGGGGTAGAACACCATTGGGGATTGTTACTTGGTTTATCCCGATTGATGATTTTACCGTGTATTTGATTGAAACTTATTGTTATTATCATTATTTGGGCTGATTGCCATAGTTGGGCTTTGTGCCAATTATTTGAGCCCTTCGGGATTTTATCACTATTTTCTCACTATTTTGACGTATTATTTGAACTCAGTCATGTTGATATCTACTGTTTTACAAGATCAACCAACTTTACTCAGATTTGAAACTTAAATGATATTTTAGGCTGAGAACTACTATTTTACAAATGCCCGGGGACTGATTAAGGCCGAGGGCCATATGTGAGGATACGCTGAGTGATTTGAGGCCGAGGTCCTGAGATACTTTATGTTCCACAAGGTGGCATGAGTGATGTGAGGAAGCTTTCAGGCCTCGTGAGTGATGTGAGGAGGCTTTCAGGCATCGTGAGTGATATGAGGAAGCTTTCAGGCATCGTGAGTGATGTGAGGAGGCTTTCAAGCCTCGTGAGTGATGTGAGGAGGCTTTCCTGCCTCATGCGTGGTGTGAGAAGGCTTTCAGGCCTTATTTTATTTTATAAGAGGTGTCTTGATATTGCGTTTGGGACGTAAGGTCCACCTCCTGGTGAGCGCCGTTGACGATATATGGATCGGGTTGCATGCCGCAGCGAGATGTGGATCGGGCTACATGCTGCAATGATTACTATATGATACCGTTCTAAGAGTGATCTGAGAGAGAGAGCCCGAGTGGCTGAGAATGTTCTAAGAGTGAGCCCAAGAGGCTTGTACTTTTTTGAGATATTGCCCGAGGGGCGAACTTTTGTGTGCTCATCTTGCATATTTACTTGCCTTTTTATCTGTTATACTGTGATATTTTTGCCCGAGGGACGGATTTTCTGTGTTTATCGGCACTAACTATTTTGAAATCATTTTGTAACTGTTGGAAAGATCATTTTAAAAAGAGATTTAAACTGAGCCAGGAGATTTCCAAAGATTTCACAACATCACTATTTTCTCAAAGGATTGTACCCTGCTTCTTTACAACATGTTGGTTGCTTTACGTGATTTCTCACAGCTCAGTTGTTATTTACCTTTATTACTCACTGAGTTGGAGTAATCACTTTACTCCCTGCACCTCATGTGCAGATGCATGTATCTATTCACCCGGTAGTGGGTTTTGGGCCGATCAGAGGCAGAGTTATATGACTGTTAGCGTTGGCAACACCATGTTTCTCTCTTTTGTTCATTATTCTGGTTTTGTACGTTTTAGACCATGTGACTTGTGATAGATGCTTGTGAGTTGTGACACACCGATTAGGGCTGTGTTGGGTTGGCCATGTCACTTGTGATAGATGCTCCTGAGTTGTGACACCCCGATTAGGGCTGTGTTGGGTTGGCTTTCCGCTAATTAATACTATTAAGTCACATTTACAATGTTTATTCATATTTAACTATTTTTGAAAAGATGAGTTGAGTTAGTTGGCTGGACTCGTCTTCACGAGAGGCACCATCACGACCAGTGCAGGGTTCGGGTCGTGACACCCGAACTTTGTCGTCTTTGTTCAAGAAGAACCCTAATATCATCTCATCTTCTAGCTCAAAACTCTCAAAATTTGGCTCAAAAAGGAAAGAAATTCCTTATTCTCAATCGCAGATTGTCTTCTTTTGTTAGTAATTGCGAATTGGGTAGATGAAGAAAAGCAGGAATGTAGGTGGTAAGAGGGAAGAGTTGTAGTGGCCATGTCTAGATTTCATTGCAAAGGAATGGCCACTAGAATGGGGTGGATCTTTCTCTATAGGGCTTGATTTCGACATTGATTCAGAGCCCCAGCCCACTGACAGTTAAAATTTCGCGAGACAATGATGATGAATCAGTGGAGAATTGTGGTTGTATTCATGGAGAAAGACTAGCGTTGAGGGGGGGGGGGGGAGGGGGTGGAGAAAAATCTAAAAGAATGAGAGAGAAAAATAATACAAAGAGTATTTTATGGCTTAAGGGTAGGAGGTAACCATAAATAGATATTTGGCTATAAAATTAAAAGATAGATACGGAATATAATTTTTTAAAAGGGTATTTATTTAAAATAAATAAGGTATCAACCTTTGTTATAGAAAGTAAAAATTCCTATTACAAATCTCCACCTTACTCTTAGATCACATCTCATATAGGCATAAGCCTATTTACTAGAATACATTGTAGAAGAATGAATTTGGGGACCAAATTCACATGACAATTGTCATGACATCATATCCACTACTCCCTCCATTCCACTTTGTATGAACCTATTTGCTTTTTGGTCAGTTCCAAAAAGAGTGATCCCTTTCTATATTTTGAAATATTTTAACTTAAACTTCCAATTATACACTTAATGAGAAGCTTTTATAACCACACAAATACTCAAAACCCTTTTTTGACTTGTTTAGGACCACAAATTCCAAAAGTCTTCAACAACAACAACAACAACAACCCAGTATAATCCCACTTAGTGGGGTCTGGGGAGGGTAGTGTGTACGCAGACCTTACCCCTACCCTGGGGTAGAGAGGCTGTTTCCAAATAGACCCCCGACATCCTTCCCTCCAAGCACTTCCCACCTTGCTCTTGGGGAGACTCGAACTCACAACCTCTCGGTTGGAAGTGGGGGTTGCTTACCATCAGAGCAACCCCTCTTGTCTTCATTTTTTTTAAAACTCCCTGCCCAACAAACAGGTTCACATAAATTAAAATGAAGGGATTATAACAACATTTGGGGACCAAGTTTCATGACATTTGCCATGACATTATATCTGACCAAGGATTTCTTGCTATAAATAGAGGAGCTTCTCCTCATTTGTAAACACACCAATTCAAATGATTTTCACTCTTGTCTTTTCGTCTCATCCTTTATTTCATTATAGAGTATTTTGTAAGAGAGTGGATGTTGGAAAATACTTGTGAGAGCCTTTTTTTGGAGTGATCTTGCGAGGTTATTCTTTTGGGATATTTGGAACTAAGTAAAGTATTTACTCTAATTTGTACTCTTATTCATATTGCAAAATTGCTCATCTCCACTTGTGGTTGCAATTATTATCAACTTGCACTGTTTTGTTCATGTCATTATAGCATCGTTTGACTAAATTTTGAACTACACAGGTTACAGATCCTAACAAATTGGTATCAAAGCCGGATCTAATCGGGTTAGTTTTATTAGTTAATATGACTATAACAAAGACTTATGTTGAGAAATTTGATCGAAGTGAAAAATTCAGAATGCGTTAATTAAAGATGGAAGCTATCCTAATTCAGGATATCTTAGATTTGGCATTGCGAGGAAAGGAAAAGAAGCCGGATAAAATGACGGACGGGGTTTGTTGTCATTGACGAAAAGGCAAAAGCTGGTATCATTTTAAATCTCTCAAATGAGGTTGCGTGAAGTTGCTATATATAGAAAACTCAACCAATGACATATGGAAAAAACTGAAACCCTATATATAAAAAGAATAATAGAAAATATGCTTTACCTAAAGCAGAAACTCTACACTTTTTGTATGGATGAAGGTACCTATATACTTTAGGCATCTTGGTACTTTGGATTCCCTTGTTATGGATTTAAGTAATATAGATGCAAAATCAAAGATTAGGATCAAACTATTGTTGATAACCAATTTCTCTTATAATATTTTTAAAATGCATATATACCTTTAAAACTCTGCATTAGCACCAGTTGGTATTTTTTGATTATTTTTATATTTTTTAAGTTAATTTATGTTAATATTTTATTCATATAAATAATTACAAAATTATATTATAGATGATATTAAAACTTCTCTTGATTTAATATGATCATTTATGGTCCTATTAAACTTTAATTATCTCATAAATGGACAGATTTAGATCTTATCACGACCCAAACCTCGATCGTGATGGCGCCCAACACCTTGTTTGGCAAGCCAGACCATTGAACATTTCCATTCTAATTATTATACTTAAAAATACCAATCATGAACAAACTATCGGTTTGATAACAATAAAATAGAGCGGAAACCATAATAACAGTAATAACAACCTAATAGATATGGCATCGCAAGTTTGAGCCTCTAGATACAACTGGTCAATATCCTATACAAAGGAAAGCTAGATGCGAAAGTAAATGAAAGATAAGAGGAGAAAATTGGGTCCTACAGACGGCGGAAGCTACCTTGATGACTCCGGTACTGAACTGGGCAGCAACAAGTAAGCTCAGCTAAGACTCCGGGATCCATATATCTGCACACAGGGTGCAGGAAGTAAAGTGAGTACTCAAACTCAGGGAGTAATATCAATAATAACAACTGAAAGAAAGGAATTCGATAAGAACACTACACAGTTCTATAAATAACAGTAAAGGCAGTATCATTTGCTAAATAGAGATATCTGGTAAAAATCTCCTACAGTCCAATAATTTACCAACACCGTTGCGGCGCATACCATATATATATGTATATATAATGTTGCGGCATGCAGCCAATCCAATAATATATATATATATATATATATATATATATATATATATATATATATATATATATATATATAGTCGACTGCGCTCACTGGGGTGTACAGATTTCTCGGATATATATATATATATATATATATATATATATATATATATATATATATATATATAGTCGATCATGATTTGCTTGGAACTGAAGGATGGTTATTGTTCAGCCCAAGCATTATAATACTACAACGTGCAGTTCGATCCATATAATATATCATTGTAACATGTAGTCCAATCCATATATAATATATCACTGTGGCATGCAGTCCGATCCATATATAATATATAATTGATATATATATATATATATATATATATATATAAACGCGTAGCCCGATCCATATATAATATATCAATACGCATGCAGTCCGATCCATATAATATATCAATGCGACATGCAGTCCGATCCATATATAATATACTACTGCAGCGTGTAGTCCAATCCAATACATATATATGTATATACTGCTGCGGTGTGCAGCCCGATCCAGTATATATCAAATACCGTCCTTATCGGGTCCTTGACCTATCTCAGTCAATATTGACTTGGCCTCTCGGGCCCACTCAGCTAAGACAAGATATTCAACCCTATATATTTCTCATTTAGCGTGCAATTTGCTAATATCGATTCATATTATATTTTACAATTAACGACATGACTGAGGGTTTGTGTTCAATAGGCAAAGTGTGGTCAATTAGCTCAACAGGCTCCCCTAAGGGTTCTACAGATCGGCACAGGACCCCAAACATGGCAACTAGCCCAAAATATACGGATATAAGCTCAGTCTCATTCAAAAAGTACATTAAATCATCAATCGAGATGGACCAAGTCCAAATCCCCAGCAGTAACATCACCATGCTCATCACACGACACGTGTTTCATCTCAATACAGCACCGTATAGTGCAAATACGGGGGTTCAAACCCTCAGTATATCATTCATAACCATTACTCACCTTAAACCGGCTAAAATTCTAGCTCGCCTTGCACTTTCATCATAAATAGACCTCCTCGAGTGTAGAATCTGACTAAAACCACAAGGAATGGGTTATAATGGGACATAACCCAATTAAAAGAACTCGAAAAATACTCAAAGATATGAAGTTGGCTAAACCCGAGCCTCGGTCCTGCTTATAAAAAAAATACAAAATTTATATCTTCGGAATTCTCGTCTCGCCGCGAGTTAGTACATATAAAATACACAAGAATCAGAGTCCATTTGACCCCTCAAATTATTAATTTAAACCCTCTTAGGTTTCAAGTCCTAACCTTCATTTTTACCCTTTAATTCCTTGAAATTTTGTGATAAATTCATGCTTTAACACCTTGATAACATAATCCGAGTCCAAATATACATACCTGATGAAACTTCTTCGAATCCTCTTCAAAATCGCCCAAAAATCCAATTTGCTCGAAGTCTAAAATGTTTTCTTCCTTTCCAAGTTTGTGAACACTGTTCACTATAACACTGGTCTGATTTTCGCTTCTGCGGTCCACTGACCGAACCTGCGGTCCCGCTTATGTGTCAATTTGACCGCTTATGCGGTCCAACTTAACAGTTCCTGGGACCGCTTCTGCGATCTTGACACATCTTATGTGGTTCTTCTCCTACCGCTTCTGCTGTCTAATAACCGCTTACGCGATCCCGCAAAAGAGACCACTTATCCGCTTCTGCAAAAAATCTCCTGGGCCACAACTGACTGCTTCTGCGGCTCCCAACCGCATGTCACACCTTCTTTTTACGCTAATTACTACACCCCGAGGAGTTTTTCCACTTAAAGGACAAGCGGAATGGGATTTATTTATTTAGTTTCAGAGTCACCACTTGGGAGATTAATGGTGTCCCAAGTCACCGATTGAATCCCGTCCGAGAAAATATGACTCTGTTAACAGTCCGTGAATCATAAATTCGGATAAGGAATTCTGTTAATTCGGGAGAAGGTGTTAGGCACTCCCGAATTCCGTGGTTCTAGCACGATCGCTCAACTATTATATTTGTTTTTTATCTGATTTCTATATATTTTCTATTTTTATGTGCGTTTATTAATATTCCTCTTTATTTTTTAATTTGACAAGAATTGCAACGTCGTGAAAATGTATTCCGGACCACACCGTACCTGTATGCCTGTGGCCTTTAATACATTTTGACTTTGTTGAGATTTAGATTTGGGTCATATAAATGCACACCCGTACTTAAGAAAGTATATTATTATAAATCTGTCACGACCCGGATTTTCCCCCCAACATCGGGATCGTGATGGCGCCTACTCGTGGTAGCTAGGCAAGCCACTGTATTCGTACTATCTTGTTTTTAATAAAATTTCATAATTTATTTATCAACAAAACCATAACTTTAAGTAAATAAGTGCGGAAGACTTTATCAAAATAGAATTAAGCAGTTTCAAGGTAAAACCATACTGAAATCCTCTACCCAAGACGTGGAGTCACCAACTCACGAACTACTACCGAATACTACACATAAAAGTCTGAAAGAAATATAACATAATCTGTTTGTCTCGGAACAAAGAGACTACAACTAGTACATAGATAGAAGAGACAACGGGTCCCGCGGACGCTTGCAACGCTATCTCGTAGTCTCAGTAGACGGAATATCCACAATCGTGCTACTGCCAATGCTGCTGTCTGTAACTTGTATCTGCGCAAAAAGAGCGCAGAGTGTAGTATCAGCACAACCGACCCCATGTGCTGGTACGTGTCTGGCCTATCCCGGCGAAGTAGTGACTAGACTAAGGTCAATCACCCACATAAACCTGTGCAGTTCCATATATATGTATACCACAAAATAACGAGAAATAACCAAGTAATAACACAATAAGGAATATCTCAAATGAAATCAACAATTAACAACAGTTAATAAGTCCACAAGGGAAAACAAAGTATATCAAGTCAAGGAATAGCAAGTAGTTGCACGGCATCACCCTTCGTGCTTTTACTCTCATCCTCACCAAATAAGCAAATAAAGTGCACGACATCACCCTTCGTGCTTTTACTCTCATCCTCACATCCATGGTACGACATGATCCTTCGTACATGGTTCAATAACAAGGCACGGCATGATCCTTCGTGCATAATCAATAAAACATCGCACGGCATTAACCTTCGTACATAATAAATAAAATATGGCGCGACATTAACCTTCGTGCATAAATAATAAATCAAGGCACGGCATCACCCTTCGTGCATTATCACTCTTCCTCACCCAAATAACAATCACAGTTAAGGGCAAAGAATGAAACAATAAATCATAAACCGTCCCAACAAGGGCAATCAATAATCATCTTCACAACAAGTCCCGACAAGGGAGAACAATAACAATTCTACAACCCGGCTAGAGTTCAACAATTTATCTTCAAATATGTCTTGCAACAAGTATTAACAACGACTCACGGTCATGCTAGACGCCAGTGTATGGATGCTCATCACCACAGCCCATACACCACACTCGATCACATAACACATAACACATAATCCTATTCCCTCAAGCTAGGATAGAACAAACACTTACCTCGAATGTTTACGAACAATTCAATCCGTGGCAATGCCTTTTCCTTTCAAATTTGGCTCCAATCCAATCGTATCTATACACAATTGATTTAATATCATCAATACTACTCAACAAACTAATTCATAAGGCCAATTACAACTTTCACAACATTCTGCCCGGAATAGTGAATTTCGACCCCGGGCCCACATGGTCGGAACTCGAGGTTCGGACCAAAATCCGGTTACCCATCCCCCCACGAGTTCAAGTATATGATTTATTTCAAAATCGGACCTCAATTCGAGGTCCAATTTCCTAATTCATGAAAAACCCTATATTCTACCAAAAACAAGAAATTCTACCATGAAAACCTTTGATTTCTATTGAAAAACATGTTTAATGTTATTAGGAATTGAAAGAATTAAGTAAAAAGTGACTTACAATTGTTTTGAAGAAGAGGGAGTTCGTGAAGAATCGCCAATGGGTGTTTTTGGGTTGAGAAATGTGAAAAATGAAGCTGGAAATCGTGATTTACAGGTCTCTATGTTCGCATTTGCGAACATGGGTTCGCAATTGCGAGCCCCGACCAATTTCTGGAGTTTGAAAAATAAGCTAAGGATGGAAAGTTCGCATTTGCGAACATTTTTTCGCATTTGCGAAGCCAAGGCAAATGCTGGGGGTTTCGCATTTGCGAAATAATGTTCGCATTTGCGAACAAGCTAGGCTTCTGGGTTTTGTCGCTATTGCGACAAATGCTTCGCATTTGCGAAGCCAGGCGACATACTGAAGGCCTCGCATTTGCAAGGTTAAGTTCGCAATTGCGAACTCTGGCCCAGGTCTACCAGTATCGCATTTGCTAGATTTCCTTCGCATTTGCGAAGGTGAGCCTACTTGCCCAGGATCGCATTTGCGACCCTTTGTTTGCATTTGCGAACTTGGCTTGTTTCTGGCAGACATCGCATTAGCGATAAAGGGTTCGCATTTGCGAACCCAGCCTTGACCTGTCTTCTTCGCATTTGCAAGAAATTCTTCGCAAATGCGAAGCCAACAGCTGGGTGAAAAACCAGCAGTGCAAAAATTCAGAAATTGATCCTACGACCTATCAAATCTTTACCCGAGCCCCCCGGGCTCCCAACCAAACATGTACACAACTTCAAAAACACATTACGAACTTGTTCGTGCGATCACATCGCCAATATCACATCGTTTTCATCAAATCAAGCCTCAAGTTCATGATTTTCATACTTTTGGTTTTCAAAACTTTCAAACTTGGAACTCAACGTCCAAAACATATCAAACGACATCCGAATGTCACCAAACTTTGCAGAAAGCACATATATAATATTTAAGACTTGTACCGGGCGTCGGAACCAAAATACGAGCCCGATACCAAGATCAGTTAATTCATTTTATTTTAACAATTACATCAAAAACAATTTCACAGGAAAAATTCATAACTTGGGCTCTAGGCCTCAGAATTAGATTCCGACGCATGTCCAAGTCCCATATTTTCCTACGGACCTTTCGGGACCATCCAATCTCGGGTCCGGGTCCGTTTACCAAAAATGTTGACCGAATTCAACCATATCAATATTAATATCATTTTTCTCCAAATTTCTCATAGAATTCATATTTCCTATCACAAAAACTTTCCGGCCACATGCCCGGATCGTGCACGTAAATCGAGGCAACATAGAATGAGGTTTTCAAGGCCTCAGAAGCTCGAAATGATTAATAAAATAAGTGGTGACCCTTTGGGTCGTCACAAAATCTCACCTAAATCATCTACGTCTATGTTAACTTTGGGAAAGACCGCGAAATTCGCTAAACGGTCCTTCCAAGTCTAAGTGTTTTCATGTAGCAATTTTTTGTGGACCCCGCAATTGTATATTTGATACGTCGAGGCTCACCTCATTTTATTAAGGTTAGCATAAGCAACTACAATTTCTACTTTTGTTTTGTCTTCAAAAATCAATTTAAAAATACCATTTCATATTCCTTTTACTTCAGTTGCCATTTGATTCCTATTTAAAGTGCAATGTCACTTTTCTTGGACTTCTAGATTGGCCCAATTATTCGCTGCCTAATAAAATTTCAATCTTAGGGACCTTAAACTACATTCATTCATGTCACGACCCTAGTTCACCAATCGTGAACCTGTCATGACGGTACCCAGTCTTCACGACTAGGTAAGTCTAACACAATTGTGGAATTTATCAACCTTTACGAATCAACAAAAAATAATATGAATGTAAAATAAGAAAATGTAATAGGTGCCGTTTGGCACATACACTCCATCCCAAATACTGAAATACAACCTCCAAGACCCGAAAACTCACGAGAAAACACAGGCTAAAGAGAGTAAAACTGTGGCTCTATCCACCAAGAGTATCTATACAACCGAAACAAAAAAAGGGAATTTACTAGTGTCACTAGGGAAGAACAGAAGAACACTCTCTGGATCTGCGAATGCAGCAGATGCATACCTCGAGTCTCCTAAAATATCTCCTCGATCATCGGTAGTGTGCCTGATCATATGGACCTGGATCTGAACAACAAAAAATGTGCAGAAGAGTAGCATGAGTACACCATGGCGGTACTCAGTAAGTGCCAAGCCTAACCCCGATGGAGTAGTGACGAGGAAAGTGAGGGCCCTATCGAGAATAATAATATTAATAATAATAATTTCGAACAGTGTAAAACAAGAGATAAATCTGAAATAACAGCACAATAAGATAGAGGCTACAAGTCGTCTACAATTAAGCTAACAAGGAAAAATTAACACAACAAGTACAAAATCAATAACACAGGATCTCCGGGAATTGAACTCGCAGTCCGTATAACTCAGTGGCTAGGATCTTCGGGAATCGAACCCGCATTCCATTCATATCAGTATCACAGGATCTCTGGGAATTGAACCTGCAGTCCTTATCTAAGTATCACAGGATCTCCGGGAATTAAACCCTCAGTCCTTATTTCAGTATTACAGGATCTCCGGGAATCAAACCCGCAGTCAATTCATATCAGTATCACAGGTTCTCCGGGAATTGAACCCGCACTCCTTATCTTAGTATCACAGGATCTCCAAGAATTGAACCCGCAGTCCTTATCTCTGTATCATGGGATCTCCGGGAATCAAACCCGCAGTCCATTCATATCAGTATCACAGGATCTCCGGGAATTGAACCCATAGTCCTTATCTCAGTATCACAGGATCTTCGGGAATTGAACCCGCAGTCCTTATCTCTGTATCACAGAATTTCCGGGAATTGAACCCACATTCCTTTATCTCCGTATCACAGGATCTACGAGAATTGAACATGCAGTCCTTATCTTAGTATCACAGGATCTCCGGGAATTGAACCTGCAATCCACTCATCTCAATAACAAGGATCTCCGGGAATTCAACCCGTAGTCCACAATGCAAAACACAACCAAAAACAAGGAATTATACTCAGAGAATGGAATACACAACTACAAATAACAGTTAAGTTCTGACCCAACATGTTCCACATAATTTCAATTAAGGCAATTAAGCAATTAGACAGTTAATTCTATCTAGTCATACTCCTCTAACTAGCATAGGATAAATCTTGCATTTTAATCAGTCAAATAACAGAGAATAAACAATTTGAACAATTCAAGTAAAACGGATTTTCAACAATTTGCACAAGTACACGCTCGTCACCTCGCGTACAAGGCATTTAAATCAACACATAAAATATCCTAAGGGAAGAGGTCCCCCACACAAGGTTAGACAAGCCACTTACTTCGAATATGCTCAAAATTCAATCCAAAATCACATTCTTGCCATGAGTAGTCGACTCCAAATAGCTCAAATCTATTCAATTAGATTGCATAATGTAATTAATAATTCAAATAATTGATTCTACAATTAAATTCTAAGATATTATGCAAAATTATGTAAAATGACCAAATACCTCTCAGGCCCCACATCTCGGAACCGGGTAAAATTTACATTTACAGAAACTTTACACTCTCACGAGTCTAACCATATAAAAATCTTTCAAATCGGAGGTCAAATGCCCCTAAAAACCCAATAGTTTGGTCTATGAAGTTTCACCCAATTTTCATTCAAGAATCCGAATCGTGATTAGATTAGTGGGTATTAAGCATAAAAGAGTATAGAATTGTTACCCAATCGATGCCCTCGAAAATCCTTCAAAATTTCTCACAAAGCCTAGCTCTAGAAGTCAAAAATGGTGAAAATGGGCCATTTTCGGAACTTAAGGTCTCTGCCCAGGCCAATTTTTCGCCTCCGCGGAAAACTTTCCGCTTCCGCGGAAAACTTTCCGCTTCCGCGGATATATTTTTTCTTCTGCGATACGCTTCCGCGGCACTGCTTCAGCTTTAACCACTTCCGCGGTCAATTTTCACTTCTGCGATTATGACAACAATTAGCACTTTCTCGACACGGAAATGAGCATAACTCCATCATACGATGTCCGAATTCAACAATTCTTTTTGCTATAGCTCCCAAATTATGATACAGATCTAATGGTTTAATAAACATTTAATTTCGAGCTCATTTACCTATTGTGGTACCCCTTTATGTCCAAATGTACGGCTTTAAAACATCAAATAAGAGCGCGATACAACCCGAAACACACCCGAGACCCTCGTGACCTCAACCAAAAGCACCAACACATCTTAATACATTATTCAAACTTGTTCCAATCCTCAAAATTCCTCAAACAACACCAAAACCATCAAATTACATCGAATTCAAGCCTAAATTCTTCTAAAACTTTCAAAACATGCATTCGATAAAAAATCCAACCAAACCATATCTGAATGACCTAAAATTTTGCACACATATCCCAAATCACCTACCGAAGCTACAGCAACTATCGGAATTCCATTCCGACTCCCGGATGAAAATCTCACCTATCAACCGAAAATTACCAAAATAATAAGTTCGCCAATTCAAGCCTAAATTAGTTACAAACTTCCAAAATACATTCCGAACACGCTCCCAACCCCAAAATCACCTGACGGAGCTAACAGAACTGTTGGATTTCCATTTCGAGATCGCCTTCACACTGCTCTGAATACGGGCTATTTTTCAACTGTTAATATCTCATTTACGGATTAAGTGTCCCAAAACACTCTGAATCCTAATACCGAATGTCCCGGCAAACCAAAATAGCATAAATGAACTTAGGGGAAGCAGTTAATAGGGGTTCGGGGCATAAATTCTAAAAGCGACCGACCGGGTCGTTACATCCTCCCACACTTAAACATTCATTCGTCCTCGAACGACCATAGAAAACATACCTGAAGCAGCAAAAATATGAGGGTACTGGCTGCGCATATCCTGCTCGATCTCCCAAGTCGCCTCCTCGAGCGGCTGACCCCGCCACTGGACCTTCACAGAAGTTATGTCCTTTGACCTCAGTTTTCTGATCTGCTCGTCCAAAATGGCAACTGGCTCTTCAACATAGGATAGGTCATTGTCCAGCTAGAATGAACTGAAATCCAACACATGCGACGGATCACCATGATATCTCCGGAGCATCGAGACATGAAATACTGGATTAACCCCTATCAAGCTGAGAGGTAGTGCAAGTTCATAAACAACTCATCCAACACGCTTCAATATCTCAAAAGGGCCAATAAAACTTAGACTCAACTTCCTTTTCTTCCCAAATTTCATAATGCCCCTTTATAGGCATAACATGAATCATGGCCTTCTCTTCCACCATATCAGAACCATCACAAACTTTCCGATTCGCATAACTATTCTGCCTGGATGAGGTTATACAGAGTCTATCCTGAATCACCTTAACTTTTCCAAAGTGTTCTAAACCAAGTTTGTGCCCAATAATCTAACCTCACTGGACTCAAACCAACCCACCGGGTCTTTGGTTCTCATAACTAACCTGCTCACAGTTGGGGCACCGAGCTAAAATTCCGACTAGGCTCTAAAAAATCCAACCTCACAACTGGCTGGCAAAGGCCTGAACATCCATTGCCATATGCCTCTTGATGTTGGTAGGTAAGTCAAACTTCCCAAACTCTCTGCCCGGTGACTCAAAACATCAGCCACTACATTAGCTTTTGCTCGAGTGATACAAGATATTGATGTCATATTCCGTACCATAAATCTAACCACGCTCTGTAGTGCAAATTTAGATCGAACCAAATATCCTCATTCGATACCACGTGTCCTAAGAATGCCACAGAATACATCTAGAACTCACATTTTAAAAATTTGCATGTAATTTCTTTTCTCTCAGATTTTAAAGCACTGTCCTCAGGTGCTGCTCATGATCTTCGCGACTCTGATAATACACCACAATTTCATCAATAAAGACAATAACAAAGTGTAAAGATATTTCTGAAATACTCTGTGCATCAAATGCACGAAAACTGTTGGGGCATTAGTCAGCCCAAATGACATACATGGAACTCATAATGATCATATTGAGTTTTGAAGCAAATTTTCGGGATAACTGGCTCCCGAACCTTCAATAGATGGTAACCTGAGCCTAAGTCAATCTTAGAAAATACACGTGCGCCCTAAAGCTAGTCAACAGATCATCAGTACAAGGTAGAAGATAGTGATTATTCACTATAGCTTTGTTCAACTGGCGATAATCAATACACATGCGCATGGAACCATCCTTATTTTTCATAAACAAGATAGGAGCACCCCAGGATGATACACTGGGTCGAATAAACTCCTTTTTAAGAAAATTCCTATAACTGATCCTTCAACGTAACTGAAGGTTTTACCTCATCCTTAGTCTATAACCTTATGACAGGACCAAATCTTCAAAATCAGCCTGTGACGACCCAAAGGGTCATCACTTATTTTATTAATCATTTCGAGCTTCTGAGGCCTTAAAAACCTCATTCTATGTTGCCTCAATTTACGTGCATGATCCGAGCATGTAGCTGGAAAGATTTTGTGATAGAAAATATGAATTCTATGAGAAATTTGGATAAAAATGATATTAATATTGATATGGTTGACTTCGGTCAACATTTTTGTTAAACGGTTCCGGACCCAAGATTGGATGGTCCCAAAAGGTCCGTAGGAAAATATGGGACTTGGACATGCGTCCGGAGTCGAATTCTGAGGCCTAGAGCCCAAGTTATGAATTTTTCTGTGAAATTGTTTTTGATGTAATTGTTAAAGGAAAATGAATTAATTGACCTTGGTATCGGGCTCGTATTTTGGTTCCGACGCCCGGTACAAGTCTTAAATGTTATATATGTGCTTTCTGCAAAGTTTGGTGACATTCGGATGTCGTTTGATATGTTTTGGACCTTGAGTTCCAAGTTTGAAAGTTTTGAAAACCAAAAGTATGAAAATCATGAACTTGAGGCTTGATTTGATGAAAAACGATGTGATATTGGCGATGTGATCGCACGAACAAGTTCGTAATGTATTTTTGATGTTGTGTACATGTTTGGTTTGGAGCCCGGGGGGCTCGAGTAAAGATTTGATAGGCCGTTGGATTAAATTCTGAATTTTTGCACTGCTGGTTTTTCACCCAGCTGTTGGCTTCGCAATTGCGAAGCATTTCTCGCAATTGTGAAGGTGGCAGATCAATGCAGGGTTCGCAAATGCGAACCCTTGATCGCAAATGCGAAGGGTGCCCAGGACCGTTTGGGTTCGCAAATGTGAACCAAACCTCGCAAATGCGAGGCCTTCAGTGTAAAGGCATTCTTCGCAAATGCGAAGTCCCCTCATGCCCAGCCTTAATGCGAACAATAGTTCGCAAATGCGAACATCCCAATATCCTTCCCGTGTTTGCAAATGCGAACAATAGTTCGCAAATGCGAACTTCCCAATATTTTGCCTGTGTTCGCAAATGCGAACAATAGTTCGCAAATGCGAACTCCCCAATATTCTGCCTGTGTTTGCAAATGCGAACAAAAGTTCGCAAATGCGAACTTCCCAGCCTTAGCTTATTTTTCAAACTCCAGAAATTGGTCGGGGTTCGCAATTGCGAACCCATGTTCGCAAATGCGAACACAGAGACCTGTAAATCACGATTTCCAACTTCATTCTTCACATTTCACAACCCAAAAACACCCATTTGCGATTCTTCACGAATTCCCCCTTCTTCAAAGTAATTGTAAGTCACTTTTTACTTAATTCTTTCAAGTCCTAACATCATTAAACATGTTTTTCAATAGAAATCAAAGGTTTTCATGGTAGAATTTCTTGTTTTTGGTAGAATATAGGGTTTTTCATAAATTGGGAAATTGGACCTCGAATCGAGGTCCGATTTTGAAACAAATCATATACTTGAACTCATGGGGGGATGGGTAACTGGATTTTGGTCCAAACCCCGAGTTACGACCATGTGGGCCCGGGGTCGAAATTCACTATTCCGGGCAGAATGTTGTAAAAGTTGTAATTAGCCTTATGAATTAGTTTGTTGAGTAGTATTGATGATATTAAATCAATCGTGTATAGATACGATTGGATTGGAGCCAAATTTGAAAGGAAAAGGCATTGCCACGGATTGAATTGTTCATAAACATTCGAGGTAAGTGTTTGTTCTATCCTAGCTTGAGGGAATAAGATTATGTGCTATGTGCTATGTGATCGAGTGCGGTGTATGTGCTGTGGTGACGAGCATCCATACACTGGCGTCTAGCATGACCGTGAGTCATTTTTAATACTTGTTGTGAGACATATTTGAAGATATATTGTTGAATCCTTGCCGGGTTGTAGAATTCTTATTGTTCTCCCTTGTCGGGACTTGTTGTGAAGTGAGATATTGATTGCCCTTGCAGGGACTTTGTTGAAATGGTTATTGTGTCCCTTGCCGGGTCGGTTCATGATTTGTTGTTTTCTTTCTCTGCCCTTAACTGTGATTGTTATTTGGGTGAGGAAGAGTAATAATGCACGAAGGGTGATGCCGTGCCTTGATTTATTATTTATGCACGAAG
>JASVEL010012507.1:0-94763 GCA_032618575.1 Nicotiana noctiflora | reverse complement strand
ACCCGGAGTGATATTGTTTATGGACTGCGGGTTCGATTCCCGGAGATCCTGAGTTATTGGTAGGGACTGCGGGTTTCGATTCCCGGAGATCCTGAGTTATTGGTTTGGACTACGGGTTTGATTTCCGGAGATCTTGAGTTATTGATAGGGACTGCGGGTTCGATTCCCGGAGATCCTGAGTTATTGGTAGGGACTGCGGGTTTGATTCTCAAAGATCCTGAGTTATTGGTAGGGACTACGGGTTCGATTCCCGGAGATCCTGAGATTTATTGAGACATGGGCTGCGGGTTCGATTCCCGGAGACCCAGAGATACTGTTATCGGGACTGCGGGTTCAATTCTTGTAGCTCCTGGATTGTTGGTTATGGAAAGGGACTATGGGTTCAATTCCCACAGGTCCTGGACTTGCTGATTGAGTTTTATTGAGTTATTTACTTGCTGCTAGCTTAAATTGTAGACGGTTGCAGAAATCACTTTACTCTCGTCATTTCAGATTCATTATTATTAAAACTGTTCATCATTGTTATCATCATTATATTATTATTCCCGGTAGGGCCCTGACCTTCCTCGTCACTATTCCATCGAGGTTAGGCTTGACACTTAGTGAGTACCGCCATGGTGTACTCATGCTACTCTTCTGTACACTTTTTGTTGTGCAGATCCAGGTCCATCTGATCAAGCACACTACCAGTGATCGCGGAGTTATTTCTGGAGACTTGAGGTATGCATCTGCTGCGTCCGTAGATCCGGAGAGTCTCCTTCTATTCTGATAATATTAGTAGATGTTTTCCTTCATTTCGTTGTTAGATACTCTTTACACATAAAGCCACAGTTGTATACTCTCTTTAAGTCTGTGTTGCCCGTGGAATTCCAGGTCTTGGTGGTGATTTATACAGTGTGTTTGATGGGTGTACGTGCCAAGCGGCATAGATTTCCTTTTTATATTATTTTTTTTCGCTATTTATTATTTAATGTTCATAAACTTGTATATTCCGCAACGTGTTAGGCTTACCTAGTCGTGGGGACTGGGTGCAGTCATGACATGTTCATGATTGGTGAACTAGGGTCGTGACAAAATGCTTGTTAACTTCTTCTTTTATTTTCACCAGTATGTGCGTTTTAAACTTTCTTAGCTTCTGTTTTAGCGGCAGGCATTCCGGATATATGAGCAATTTATTTACCACCAGATCAGTGCTGAGTCTGTGCATGTCATCATAGGACCAAGCAAATATGTCCTTGTATTCATGTAATAACTTGATTAGATCTTTTCTGAGGGAAGCCTCTAAATGTACACGGATCTTTATTTCCCGGACATTATCCTCATTCCCCAGATTAATAGATTATGTCTCATTTAAGTTCGGTTTGGGTTTTTCCTCATATTGATTCAAATCTTTACTAATTTTCTCCAGTATTTCCTCATCCTCACATGTTCCCTTTCAATATCCTATATAACTATTCGATTATCAAGACTGGTCCGGGAATCCTTCATGCATGACATATCATTGGAATCAGCAGATATTGAACTATACAAAAGAAGAAAAATAAAATAAGGCAAAAATTGAAGAAAGAAAGAATTTGCATTTCATTGATTTTTCAAAAAGATAGCAGACATTGGATACATTTGTTTTTTATGGGGTGTGGGATTACAAAACAAAACATCTTTGGGGAAATGAAATATGTGAGGCTAACTACCACAACTCCCTCCTAATCGGAAGAGGAGTAGCTTCCCAGTTATTTAGTGCAGTGCTGGGTCCCACGAACTGAACATCCATTCTACTCATTCCCTCACCCATCTCCAACATATTTACATCCTCAAACAACATCTCAAACCTTGCTAGGAGCTCCGCATCTGGCCTTATTTCAGAATAACTTGGCATAGCAGTCGCCAAATGTCTTCGTGTACCAGGCCTAGTAAAAGAATCAGATAATTTTGGAATAGGTTTTGGGAGGGACCAACTATTCTTCTTCATTTTCTTGGCTCAATGGATATCGGCAACAGTAGGCTTAAAACCCAGGCCAAAAGTGTCGTTATTTCCTGGCAAATGGACTGGTTGTGTTATCCTTGTAGAGTTATCCCCAAACCTTTCCCCGGTGCAAACCCATTTCTGATCATTTCTTTAGCTACCATTACTACTGTAGGAGCCACTGTAGGAATTGGCATGTTCTCCCCTTCGGATTTTATTAACCGTCACAGCATCCATGACTTGATATACCCACGGGCCTTTGTCCCCTTCAGTTTCTTCGAACGGCGTTATGGTGTTACAGACATCATCATCTCCATGCACTATGATCTCCTATTATTCCCATTCAAATTTCACCATCTGATGCAGAGAAGATGGTACAGCTTTCATCGCGTGGATCCACGGACGTCCCAATAACAGATTGTAAGAAACAGCAACATCTAGCACTTGGAACTCCATAGTGAAGTCCACATGTCCGATAGTAACTTCCAACACAATGTCCCCTACAGTATTCTTGCCTCCTCCATCAAAGCCTCGTACACACACATTGTTTCGACGAATTCTATCAGGATTGACCTTCAACTTTCCCAAGGTTGAGAGTGGGAAAATGTTGGCACTTGACCCGTGGTCTACCAAAACATGGGTAACCACAGATTCTTCGCACTTCACTGTGAGATATAATGCTTTATTATGCTCCGTTCCTTCAAGTGGCAATTCATTATCTGAAAATTTTATCTTGTTTGTCTCAAAGATCTTATTCGTGATTTTCTCAAGATAGCGTACTGAAATTTTCTCGGGCACATGTGCTTAGTTCAGAATATTCATCAACGCCTTCATATGCTCTTCAGAATGGATTAGCAATGACAACAATGAAATCTGCGCAGGCATTTTTCTCAACTGCTTCACTATTGAATAGTCTTGAGTTTTCATATTTTTCAAGCTTTTCCGCTTCTTCTTCAGTAATTGCCTTCTTCACATGATTCGGATTCTCCTTTACAACTTTTGTTTTCCTCAACTCTTCCAGGGCAAAGCATCACCCGGAACGAGTTAGGCCATGTGTTTCATTGACTTCTCCTGTAACCTCCTTCCCCTTGCACATCACTGTAACTTTGTTATAGTTCCACGGTATGGCTTTAGTATTTACAACTGGCATCTGCACCACCGGTTTGATAACTACAGGTTCCACATAAGCTCCCTTCACGGTCAACAAAGGCTTGGCTCCCGGCACTACTACCTTCATGGTCTCGACCACTGATAGCTTCTTTATTGGCAATTCAGATGACACTTTCCCTTTCTCAACCTCTCCTCCCTCTTTGCTATTGGCTTTTATCATCATCACTAATTGAGAAGGTTTCTTACTGCTCTCTCCCTGTTCCAACTCTATCATATGCGTCTCATGATGGGCTGGCAATGGGTTCTGTGTGATATTAGGAGTTTCTGGAGCCTGCACCTCGATCCTCCCTGTATCAATAAGCTCCTGTATGGCGGACTTCAAGTGCCAACACTTTTCAGTATCATGTCCCGATGCCCAGAACAATATTCACATCGGAGTGATTAGTCAAGGTTTCTAGGTGGTGGGTTTGGATGTTTTGGCTCAATGGGGCTTAACATTCCTAGCTCCCTCAGGCGGTGATAAAGACCGGTGTATGACTCCCCTAATGGAGTGAATGTTTTCTTTGTTTTGGCTATGTTTCCTCTTACTTCCAGATCTAGACAAAAGTTGGGTCTATTTGGATTTTTGTATTATCTAGAAGGTGGATAAGTGTTTTGTGCATGGTAGACATTTTGTAGAGTTTGCGCTCACCATACATCTGGAGGCGGTGGATAATGTTGAGCATGTGGGATGGAAAAATGTGGAGTGGTGGGAGGATAATATGGTGGAGGTGGGTTGTAGGGTGCTGGTGGGTATGGTTGGTATGGACGAGGTGGGTGATGATATGTATTTTGGCCCCGAGACCACGATCTACTTTCAAAAACTGTGACCTCCTCCTTCTTCTTTTTACCAATGGATCCCTCAGTTCTGGTTTGTATCAACTGATTTGTGGCCTTAATAGCCGAAAAACTCATGATCTTATTGGTTTTCAATCCCTCTTCTATGAAGCTTCCCATTTTTACCACCTCATTGAAAGTTTTTCCAATTGCTGATACCAGATGACCATAGTAAGTAGGCTCTAAAGCATGTAGAAAGCAGTCCACCATTTCTGTTTCCTTTATGGGAGGGTCTACCCGTGCAGCTTGTTCCCTCCATCTAAGCCCGTACTCCCAGAAACTTTCCGCGGGTTTTGTCACGACCCGAATTTTTCCCCCAACATCGGGATGGTGATGGCGCCTACTCGTGATAGCTAGGAAAGCCACTTTACTCACACTATCCTGTTTCTAATAATATTTCATACTCAATTCAACAATCAAAATCATAATCATAGTTAAACAAGTGCGAAAGACTTTATAAAAATAAAAATAAGCAATCTCAAGGTAACTGATACTGAAATCCTCTACCCAAGACGTGGAGTCACCAACTCACGAACTACTACTGAATACTACACATAAAAGTCCGAAAGAAATATAACATAATCTGTTTGTCTCGGAACAAAGAGACTACAACTAGTAACATAAGTAAAAGAAGAGACGCCGGGCCTACGGACGCCTGCAAGCTACCTCGGTCTCAATGTGCTCAACTTCCATGCAAAAGATCTACTACTGCTGCTCCTGATCGAAACCTGGACCTGTGCAAAAATGCACAGAAGTGCAATATCAGCACAACCGACCCCATGTGTTGGTAAGTGCCTGGCCTATCCCGGCGAATTAGTGACAAGCCTAGGACCAGACACCCACATAAACCTGTGCAGTTCTATATATATGTATACCACAAGATAACAAGAAATAACCAAGTAACAATGCATTAAGGAATATCACAGAATAACTCAACAGTTAACAATAAATCAACAAGGAAAGACAAGTATAATGAAAACAGGTAATGTCAAGTCATTGAAACAGAAAATAAAGTGCACGGCATCACCCTTCGTGCTTTTACTCTCATCCTCACAAATAGCAAATAAAGTGCACGGCATCACCCTTCGTGCTTTTACGCTCATCCTCACATCCATGGTACGGCATGATCGTTTGTACATGGTTCAATAACAAGGCACGGCATGATCCTTCGTGCATAATCAATAACATGGCACGGCATTAACCTTTGTGCATAATCAATAACAAGGCACGACGTTAGCCTTCGTGCGTAAACAATAAATCAAGTCACGGCATTAACCTTCGTGCATAAACAATAAGTCAAGGCACGACATTAACCTTCGTGCATAAATAATAAATCAAGGCACGGCATCACCGTTCGTGCATTATCACTCATCCTCACCCAAATAACAATCACAGTTAAGAGCAGAGAATGAAAACAACAAATCATGAACCGTCCCGGCAAGGGACACAATAACCATTACAACAATGGTCCCGGCAAGGGAAAACAATAGCAACTCTACAACCCGGCAAGGGTTCAACAATTTATCTTCAAATATGTCTCACAACAAGTATCAACAACGACTCATGGTCATGCTAGACGCCAGTGTATGGATGCTCGTCACCACAGACCATACACAGCACTCGATCACATATCACATAACACACAATCCTATTCCCTCAAGCTAGGATAGAACAAACACTTACCTCGAATGTTTACGAACAATTCAATCCGTGGAAATGCCTTTTCCTTTCAAATTTGACACCAATCCAATCGTATCTATACACAATTGATTTGATATCATCAATACTACTCAACAAACTAATTCATAAGGACAATTACAACTTTTACAACATTCTGCCAGGAATAGTGAATATCCACCCCGGGCCCACATGGTCGGAACTCGGGGTTCGGACCAAAATCCGGTTACCCATCCCCCACGAGTTCAAGTATATGATTTGTTTCAAAATCGGACCTCAATTCGAGGTCCAATTACCCAATTCATGAAAAACCCTATATTCTACCAAAAACAAGAAATTCTACCATGAAAACCTTTGATTTCTATTGAAAAACATGTTTAATGTTGTTAGGAATTGAAATAATTAAGTAAAAAGTGACTTACAATTGCTTTGAAAAAGAGGGAGTTCGTGAAAAATCGCCAAGGGATGTTTTTGGGTTGTGAAATGTGAAAAATGAAGCTGGAAATCGTGATTTACAGGTCTCTGTGTTCGCATTTGCGAACAAGGGCTCGCAATTGCGAACCCCGACCAATTTCTGGAGTTTGGAAAATAAGCTAAGGATGGGAAGTTTGCATTTGCGAAGCTAAGGCAAATGCTGGGAAGTTCGCATTTGCGAACATTTGTTCGCATTTGCGAACATGGCTGGATGACTGGGGTTGTCGCAATTGCGACCATAAGTTCGCATTTGCGAACCACTGCACATCCCGGCCAACTTCGCATTTGCGAAGTCTTGTTCGCATTTGCGAACCAATGCCCAACCCTGCCCACTTCGCATTTGCGAAGTATGGTTCACATTTGCGATGTATGGTTCGCATTTGCGAACCAGGGCGAGCCTGGGACCTCTCGCAATTGAGAAAAAATCTTCGCAATTGCGAAGACAACAGCTGGGTGAAAAACCAGCAGTGCAAAAATTCAGAAATTGATCCAACGGCCTACCAAATCTTTACCCGAGCCCCCCGGGCTCCAAACCAAACATGTACACAACATCAAAAACACAATACAATCTTGTTCGTGCGATCACATCGCCAATATCATATCGTTTTCATCACATCAAGCCTCAAGTTCATGATTTTCATACTTTTGGTTTTCAAAACTTTCAAACTTGGAACTCAAGGTCCAAAACATATCAAACGACATCCAAGTGTCACCAAACTTTGCAGAAAGCACATATATAATATTTAAGACTTGTACCGGGCATCAGAACCAAAATACGAGCCCGATACCAAGGTCAATTAATTCATTTCCCTTTAATAATTACATCAAAAACAATTTCACAGAAAAATTCATCACTTGGGCTCTAGGCCTCAGAATTCGACTCCGGACGCTTGTCCAAGTCCCATATTTTCCTACGGACCTTCCGGGACCATCCGTTCTCGGGTCCAGGTCCGTTTACCAAAAATGTTGACCGAAGTCAACTATATCAACATTAATATCTTTTTTCTCCAAATTTCTCATAGAATTCATATTTTCTATCACAAAAATTTTTCGGCTACATGCCCGGATCGTGCACGTAAATCGAGGCTATATAGAATGAGGTTTTCAAGGCATCAGAAGCTCAAAATGATTAATAAAACAAGTGATGACCCTTTGGGTCATCACATTCTCCACCTCTAAAACAACCGTTCGTCCTCGAACGGACAAAAGAAAGAAGTACCTGAGTCAGGAAACAAATGTGGGTAGCGGCTATGCATATCAGACTCGGACTCCCAGGTCGATGCCTCAGGAGGCTGACCTCTCCACTAAACACGCATAGAAGGATAACTCTTCGACCTCAACTATCGAACCTGCAGGTCTAGAATGGCCACCGACTCCTCCTCGTAAGATAGATCGTTGACAGTGCTGAAGTCTAACACATGTGTGGGATCGCCGTGGTATCTCCGAAGCATTGATACATGAAAAACTGGATGCATGACTGATAAGCTAGGCGGAAAAGCTAGTCTGTAAGCCACCCCTCCCACTCGGTCTAGAATCTCAAATGGGCCAATATGCCTAGGGATGAGCTTGCCCTCCTTTCCGAACCTCATCACGCCCTTCATAGGCGATACTCGGAGCAATACTCGCTCACCAGCCATGAAATCTACATCTCGAACCTTATGATCAGCATAAGTCTTCTGTCTGGACTGAGCTGAACGCAATCTCTCATGGATAGTCTTGACCTTATCCAAGGCCTCCTGAACTAAATCTGTACCCGACAACCGAGCCTCTCCCGGTTCAAACCATCCAACTGGAGATCGACATCGCATACCATACAACGCCTCATACGGGGTCATCTGGATGCTGGACTGATAGCTGTTGTTGTAGGCGAACTCTGCAAATGGAATAAACTGGTCCCACGAGCCTCCGAAATCAATAACACAGGCTCGAAGCATGTCCTCTAGAATCTGAATAGTCCTTTCGGACTGGCCATCCGTCTGAGGATGAAATGCTGTACTCAACTGAACCTGGGTGCCTAACTCCTGCTAGACCGCTCTCCAGAACCGCGAGGTAAACTTCGTACCCCGATCTGAGATAATAGATACTGGCACCCCATGAAGACGAACAATCTCCCTAATGTAAACTTCCGCTAACCTCCCCGACGAGTAGGAGATAGATACTGGAATAAAGTGTGCTGACTTGGTCAGCCTATCAACAATAACCCAAATAGCATCAAATTTCCTCCGAGTCAAAGGAAGTCCAATAACGAAGTCCGTAGTGATCCGTTCCCATTTCCACTCAGGAATTTCAATCCTCTGGAATACACCACCAGGTCTCTGATGCTCATATTTCACCTGCTGACAATTTAGACACCGAGCGACATACGCAACGATATCTTTCTTCATTCTGCGCCACCAATAGTGCTTCCGTAAGTCCTGGTACATATTCGCGGCGCCCGTGTGTATAGAATACCGCAAACTGTGGGCCTCCGCTAAGATCAACTCTCGAATCCCTTCGACATTGGGCACACAACTCGACCCTGCAATCTCAATACCCCATCATCATCTAGATTTACCTTTGTGGCACCTCCTAGCTGTATTGTATCTCTCAAATCACGCAAATGAGGATCATCAAATTTCCTCTCACGGATACGCTCTAATAGAGAAGAACGAGCGACCGTGCAGGCTAACACCCTGCTAGGCTCAGAAATGTCTAATCTCATAAACTGGTTGGCTAAGGCCTAGACATCTGGAGCAAATGGTCTCTAACTGAACGGAATGAATGCAAGACTACCCATACTAGAAGACTTTCTACTCAATGCATCGGCCACCACATTGTCCTTACCTTGTTAATATAGGATAGTAACATCATAGTCTTTCAACAACTCTAACCATCTCCGCTGTCGTAGATTCAACTTCTTTTGCTTGAACAAGTACTGTAGGCTTTTGTGATCAGTGTACACCTCACATGTCACACCATATAGATAATGCCTCCAGATCTTTAAGGCATGAACCACTGCCGCCAACTCAAGATCGTGAACTGGATATTTCTTCTCATGTATTTTTAACTGTCTCGAAGCATAAGCAATAACCTTACCATCCTGCATCAATACCGCTCCAAGCCATGTACGAGATGCATCACAATAAACTGTATAAGGTCCTGCACCCGTAGGTAGTATCAATACTGTCGCGGTATTCAAGGCTGTCTTGAGCTTCTGAAAGCTCACCTCAGACTCCTATGACCATTGGAACTGGACACCCTTCTGGGTCAACCTGGTCATCGGGGCTGCAATAGAAGAAAACCCCTCTACAAATCGATGGTAGTAACCGGCTAACCCCAAGAAACTCCGGATCTCAGTCACCGAAGCTGGTCGTGGCCAATTCTTGACTGGCTCAATCTTGTTTGGGTCCACCTGAATACCTTCCACTGATACAATGTGGCCCAGAAATGCTATCGAACTCAACCAGAACTCACATTTCAAAAATTTGGCATATAGCTGATTATCCTTCAGAGTCTAAAGAACCACTCTGAGGTGCTGCTCGTGCTCTTCCCGGCTGCGGGAGTATACCAGTACGTTATCCTTGGGTACCATTATGAGCTAGTCTAACTAGGGCATGAACACCACTTACTTATACACATAACCGTGACTTTGGCGAAATGAGTCATCCCTAAATTACAACATTGCCAATTAACTACGTGTTGTCAAATACCTTATTCTACAAATCCCACTTTACTCAGAATGAGGTATGGAGAGCTCGTGATCATTTTTTTGAATTAATGCATCATATTTATACGCACCTGGGTGCTCGTCTCAATGGCTAAACTCAACGGTTTCAAAATAGAAATGACTAAATATGAATAGAAACTATACAAGAATTGTCAAATAGTCCTAACGGACATGACTCTTATTTACGAATGCAATACAAAAATATTAATTTGATAAAAGAAGAATTTTAAACACATAAACTCTTACTACTAGGACCCAGTCCTCATATGATATCCACCGCATCTTGAAGCTCGGCTTAGAAATATTTCACATTATGCCAAAAATTGGAGGATTTCATCCTCAACTCTGAATCACAGTGCTTGCACATCATATCATCTGAATTTTTTTTTCATTTCCTTTCTTTCTTCCTTTCAATAATTGTCCGTCAAAGATAATCACGACATAAAATGAGCTCTCATACTGATAGGGCGCACAATTAACGATTAAAATTAGTTATCCCGAAAATTATATCAAAACCCATTGTAATAAGTAATATAAGGTAACTCTTAGCCTCATGGATATTTTAGTGACAAACACCTAATATTAGGGATGTCTATCCTCATGTAATATCTCAACGTGAGTATTTCCATAAGCAGATTTGATGATTACGATGCTCACTCATGAATGGAGCATGTTAAAAGGACTCGCCTAAACTTTCATTCAAAAACCAGATCAAATTAAGGGAAAATTATTCTATCTATAACAATCTAAATTATACGTGTGATGACCACATCTAGTGTAGTGACCTCCCTCATATCATAAAAATTATATCAATGGCTGGGTCTCCATCTCTAAAATTTTCACTTCCACCTCTAACATCCTGACCTCTACATCTGGCTGGCCATGTAGGATAATTATTAACTGCAATGGAGCGTGTAGCCTAAGTGCTTTCCTAAAATTGTATTTCTCCAAAATTCCACATCCACAACAATTCCTTTAAGGCTTAGTTAACTTATTGCTCATGACAATATATATTCGGACACAGTCATTGTGACCTGGTACAACCGTTCAGTTCGCATATACTACATATTGCAGAGAATCTCGGGGGTGACGTCTTACGAACATTTTCTTAAAATAGAGTTTAGTGGATAACGTTGCATTGGCCGGCTTGCCCTCTTCATAGGCTTGTCACAAACATCAACGGCCAATTTTCTCTTTTGCTATGTTGGCTTAACACTGCTGAACTACCCCGTTTACTCACAAACAATTCATTATTCTCTGGGGCGATTTCTTACACCATGAAAGGAACTAACCTTAAATATGTATAAATTATTTAGAGGACCTTTTCATACCATATATATACATTCCAATAACTAACCATATTTGTCCTTCAAAACTCCAACATATCGACCGGACGTCTAGGTCCGTTGAAACCCAACACGATTTATTAGGTGATCTCCTGATATAATTGCATCTTCCGTTGGGACCATAACTGGTCTGGTAAATACATTATCTTCCCACCACTTCTGTTTGACCTCTGTAGCACAGTAAAATGAACCCCCACGCATTGAACTATTCCCACGTTCTGTAATTCCTCATAACAGCGGTCAAGCACGATCCCGTGGGTTCTCAAAAGATGCACCGCTGAAGGTGGTAGGGAAGAGTTTGGTGAAACCTATCCGACCTCCGTAAAACTTTTGAAGGCGTAGTTGATCTATCACCAGCATGTGCCATTGTTCGGCTAAAGAAGCGGTACAAGACTTTGCCATCCCTGGGAAGACAAGAGTAGAAATTCAATTTAACATTTGAAGAATGAATTCGCATGATAAGAAAGAACAAATGAGAGACTTTTTCCTAACTCAATAGACTCTGGAGGACAAGTACAGACGTCTCTGTACCTGCCTCTCAAACTCTACTAAGCTTGTTCGTGAGTGGTGAGACCTATGTAACCTAGAGCTCTGATACCAACTTGTCATGACCCAGATTTTCCCCCAACATCGGGATCGTGATGGCGCCTTCTCGTGATAGCTAGGCAAGCCACTTTACTCACACTATCATGTTTCTAATAATATTTCATACTCAATTTAACAATCAAAATCATAATCTTAGTTAAACAAGTGCGGAAGACTTTATAAAAATAAAATTAGCAGTCTCAAGGTAACTGATACTGAAATCCTCTACACAAGACGTGGAGTCGCCAACTCACGAACTACTACTGAATACTACACATAAAATTCTGAAAGAAATATAACATAATTTGTTTTTCTCGGAATAAAGAGACTACAGCTAGTAACATAAGTAAAAGAAGAGACGTCGAGCCTGCGGACGCCTGCAAGCTACCTCGGTCTCAATGTGCTCAACTTCCACACAAAAGATCTACTGCTGCTGCTCCTGATCGAAACCTGGACCTGTGCAAAAACGCACAGAAGTGGAGTATCAGCATAACCGACCCCATGTGCTGGTAAGTGCCTGGCCTATCCAGGCGAAGTAGTGACAAGCCTAGGACCAGACACCCACATAAACCTGTGCAGTTCTATATATATGTATACCACAAGATAACGAGAAATAACCAAGTAACAACTCATTAAGGAATATCACAGAATAACTCAACAGTTAACAATAAATCAACAAGGAAAGACAAGTATAATGAAAACAGGTAATGTCAAGTCATTGAAACAGCAAATAAAGTGCACGGCATCACCCTTCGTGCTTTTACTCTCATCCTCACAAATAGCAAATAAAGTGCACAACATCACCCTTCGTGCTTTTACGCTCATCCTCACATCCATGGTACGGCATGATCCTTCGTACATGGTTCAACAACAAGGCAAGACATGATCCTTCGTGCATAATTAATAACATGGCACGACATTAGCCTTCGTGCATAATCAATAACAAGGCACGGCATTAACCTTCGTGCATAAACAATAAACCAAGGCACGGCATTAACCTTCGTGCATAAATAATAAATAAAGGCACGGCATTAACCTTCGTGCATAAACAATAAATCAAGGCACGACATCACCCTTTGTGCATTATCACTCATCCTCACCCAGATAACAATCACAGTTAAGGGCAGAGAATGAAAACAACAAATCATGAACCGTCCCACCAAGGGACATAATAACCACTACAACAATGGTCCCGGCAAGGGAAAACAATAGCAACTCTACAACCCGGCAAGGGTTTAACAATTTATCTTCAATATGTCTCACAACAAGTATCAACAACGACTCGCGGTCATGCTAGACGCCGGTGTATGGATGCTTGTCACCACAGCCCATACACCGCACTCGATCACATAGCACATAATCCTATCCTATTCCCTCAAGCTAGGATAGAACAAACACTTACCTCGAATGTTTACGAATAATTCAATCCGTGGCAATGCCTTTTCCTTTCAAATTTGACTCCAATCCAATCGTATCAATACACAATTGATTTAATATCATCAATACTACTCAATAAACTAATTCATAAGGCCAATTACAACTTTTACAACATTCTGCCCGGAATAGTGAATATCGACCCCGGGCCCACATGGTCAGAACTCGGGGTTCGGACCAAAATCCAGCTACCCATCCCCCCACGAGTTCAAGTATATGATTTGTTTCAAAATCGGACCTCAATTCGAGGTCCAATTACCCAATTCATGAAAAAACCTATATTCTACCAAAAACAAGAAATTCTACCATGAAAACCTTTGATTTCTATTGAAAAACATGTTTAATGTTGTTAGGAATTGAAAGAATTAAGTAAAAAGTGACTTACAATTGCTTTGAAGAAGAGGGAGTTCGTGAAAAATTGCCAAGGGATGTTTTTGGGTTGTGAAATGTGAAAAATGAAGCTGGAAATCATGATTTACAGGTCTCTGTGTTCGCATTTGCAAACAGGGGCTCGCAATTGCGAACCCCGACAAATTTCTGGAGTTTGGAAAATAAGCTAAGGATGGGAAGTTCGCATTTGCAAACTTTTGTTCGCATTTGCGAAGCCAAGGCAAATGCTGGGAAGTTCGCATTTGCGAACATTTGTTCGCATTTTCGAACATGGCTGGATCACTGGGTTGTCGCAATTGCGACCATAAGTTCGCATTTGCGAACTTAGGTTGATTGCTGTCAACCTTGCAATTGCGAGGTATGTTCGCATTTGCAAACCACTGCACACCCCGGCCAACTTCGCATTTGCGAAGTCTTGTTCGCATTTGCGAACCAATGCCCAACGCTGCTCGCTTCGCATTTGCGAAGTATGGTTCGCATTTGCGAACCAGGGCCAGCCTGGGACCTCTCGCAATTGTGAGAAAATCTTCGCAATTGCGAAGACAACAGCTGGGTGAAAAACCAGGAGTGCAAAAATTCAGAAATTGATCCAACGGCCTACCAAATCATTACCCGAGCCCCCCGAGCTCCAAACCAAACATGTACACAACATCAAAAACACATTACAAACTTGTTCGTGCAATCACATCGCCAATATCATATCGTTTTCATCAAATCAAGCCTCAAGTTCATGATTTTCATACTTTTGGTTTTCAAAACTTTCAAACTTGGAACTCAAGGTCCAAAACATATCAAACAACATCCAAATGTCACCAAACTTTGCAGAAAGCACATATATAATATTTAAGACTTGTACCGGGCGTCGGAACAAAAATACGAGCCTGATACCAAGGTCAATTAATTCATTTCCTTTAATAATTACATCAAAAACAATTTCACAGAAAAATTCATAACTTGGGCTCTAGGCCTCGAAATTCGACTCCGGACGCATGTCCAAGTCCCATATTTTCCTACGGACCTTCCAGGACCATCCGTTCTCTGGTCCGGATCCGTTTACCAAAAATGTTGACCGAAGTTAACTATATCAACATTAATATCATTTTTCTCCAAATTTCTCATAGAATTCATATTTTCTATCACAAAAACTCTCCGGCTACATGCTCGGATCATGCACGTAAATTGAGGCAACATAGAATGAGGTTTTCAAGGCCTCAGAAGCTCGAAATGATTAATAAAACAAGTGATGACCCTTTGGGTCATCACAGGTTTCTTCTCCTTAAATATTATATACATAAGAAAATTAAATATGTACATTATAGTTTCAATTATACTAAAAAAAATACCATCTGGTGTGATCCTGAGGGGTATACCACTCCAGTGCAGAACCGCCCAAACTCTGCCTAAAATAAGTCATCAACAACTCGTCTTCTTCCCCCCTGCTCCACGCATCTTGCTACAGTAACCCTTAGATGGGCTACCGGATCTCCATGTCCGTCGTACATATCAAACATAGGTAGCTTAAATCCGGCTGAGAGCTGTACCTCTGGAAACAAGCATAAATCTTTATATGCGACACTCACTTGGCCTCCTAGCCCTTGTATGTTACGGAAAAAATATTCCAGACTTCTCATCTTCCATGCCATCTCTTCTTGTTCCAAGATTCTGATAGGCTTTTCTTCCGTCATATCTATAAGTGGTGTGTAGGAGTCATGCTGCCTGAACGTTGGCTCCGGTGGATAATAATGAGTGTCTTGAACATGGAACACTGGTTCACTAGATGATTTATGCAGAGCAGCAGGTGGTGGTGCCACATATATCGGGGCGACCTGAGGTGGTTGTGGTGGAACTTGTTTGGATAGTGGTGGTGGTGCATGTGAAGTCGTGGCATAGTAGTGTTGGTAATTTGGGTACGTGGAGGATGAGTTTATGGTAGGTGGTTCAGGATTTGGATTTGTGGGAGGGACATATGCTGGATCTAGACAAGGCTTGGTACATTTCCGACATTTGCTGCCTTAGCTTATACATCTCCTCTTTCATACCTGCAACATCTACAACCTCTTCTTCCTGTACCTGGTCCATGGTGGTAGGTTTAATCTCTTGATTTACTGCCTTAGACATAGCTTTTGAACGTGTATTGTGATTATGATGTGCCAGAATGTCAGTTGCCAACTGAAAATCTGATACTCATCAACAACAAAACTCGTTAATAGTTAGCTCATAAGGGGTAAAATGTAAGGATTAAAATCACAACTTTTGCCTTGATCATTATGCATCATTCCGACATTTATTCCTCCTTGAACTACCATTTTCTTTTCACCTCTGTTTTTCATTGTTTTTCTATTCGTTTTTTTTCTTTTTCTTATTTTCTTCTTTTCCCATTTTTTTTCATTTTCGTTTTTGTTTTCCATTCCTACATGTTTGCCTATCGCCCAGACAATTTGTATAAAATGGAAAGAGAATCATAATAACTTCTTTTGAATTTTTCATTGATACTCAAAAACATTGATTACAAATGATGGTGTACTACAAATGCAGAAGAAATACAAATACAAAATGCATGCCCTACGAATACATTAACGCTCCTAGTGCCCACAAGATGTCGTTCGGTCTTGCTGCGGGTCTATATGCTAATCCACTTTGGAGTTTATCTAGGTCAGACATTACTTGCTTTACAAAGAAGTTTACTGATGATGTGAATGTTGACTAGGACATATCTTCACACAATTGGCATTTCCTTGTGATGTACTGAGCAATATTGACGATTCTTTCTCGGATGACCCCTTTTTCCTAAAGCAGCCTGCTAATCTGTTTGGCGCGAGCGTCTAAGATTTGTTGGTTCTCCTATTGTAGTTGTGATAACTCGAATTCTAATCAAGCCATAGCCATGTAAAAATGTTCTCTCTCTACTTCCCTCTTTGGTTAGCTTGCTACTTTTGACTTCGGCTGTAGTGACTTTCTTTCTCAATCGAACTACCTCAAACTTGTTTTCATCTTGTAATTGTTGAACCATTCTAGCTATTTCCTCGGCATTTCTAGCCAGTTGTCTCCGAACCCCAACTAACTCCTTTTCTGCTTTATCAAGATCGAAGCTGTAGTCATTCACTTTGCGCCAAAGATTTTCAATCAATTTCTCATCTCGGGCTAGGCGGACTGGGGTTTCAGCTGCAATTTTCATCTTTGCAATTTGAGCTCAGCTGCTTCTTTTCTCCCTCGTCGGATGCCGCTTGTAAGCCGCTCTCGAAATTAAGATCTCGAAATTGTTTCTCCAGCAAGCTGATCTTGGCTCTATACTCATTTTCTCTAGCCACCCAACCTCTGTGCTCCTTAGACTGCTTGGCCAATTCTTTAATGTGAGGCCTTTCCATTGGTCTATCATGCTCGACATCCCGGCGATACCATGCAGCATACCCTGGCGATACTTCCCCTTGAGCTCGGTTTCCTACACAAGTGCCTACCTTCAAGCTTTGGCATTCATTCCAAATCTGTCGAATCTTTGCTTCCGGGAATTGTCTGTCCTGACTGATTTCTACTGCTTGTAAGTTGAGGTCCTTGTCTATTGGTATAACCTGATATCTCCCAAGTTGTTGTAGTACCCTGTACGGTTCATAAGGTTTAATGTTTTTAAGACCCATGATCAAGAAATGCGACCCTTTTGTTGGCATGTATATCACCTCATCGAGGGGCAACAATCCGTATGCCCAATCAATTTGGCTAGCAGTTAATGATCGCAAGTATGAAATCCAACCTTTTGCTCCTTCCGGCAACTTAACTTATTTTTTTCTCATATAAAACTCTTCAATGCATATCTTCTCAGACGACCCATAACTCGAGAACGGAGGATGACAACACAAATTTTCTATCAACCAAATCTGGAGAATCAAATTGCAACCCTCAAAGAAGTCATGCCCCGCTTTACAGGATGTGAGGGCACGGAAGATATCAGCTATAATCATTGGCGCCAGTGTGCTATTATCTTGCATAAGAAGAGTACTGGCCACCCCGACGACCCTTGTATCAATGTTTCCATCTTTCATCGGGAATATGACTGATCCCAGGAACGCCACTATAAAGGCAAATCGCCTATGCTCTTCCCACTTGACACGGTTGGATTTACTACAGAGCTTGTTCATAAGGTCGTTAAATCCCTCGATATGACAATATCTACTGTAGATGAAACTTAAAGAATAAAATCCATTAGCCAAGTCTTCGTTATGGACATTCCTGGCAATTTTCAGATAATCGAGGAATCTGTGCATTGTTATCGCCCTCGGAGCCACCGGGTATTTTTCGTTCAGGGGAAACTCGTCTTTCCCAATATAATAAGAAATTACTCTAAGGTAGGAGTGAGCTCGAAGTCTAAGAAGTGTAGAACATTATGTGCGGGATCCCAACAAGTGACAAGTGCCCGAATAATATCGCCACGGGGAATTATGTCCATTATCCCCGTAAGATCCTTTAGATAGAGTTTAACCCAAGCTTGTCCTTCTTGACCCATATCATTCCACCATAGTCTCAACTCCAAAGGGATTTTATTCATTAAGGTGAAGGGTTCATTTTGTACTGTGCTCATCCTGCACATTTATTAAAGGCGATTTTATTTAGAAAAGGAAAAATATTTTTTCAAAGACAATTTTCATTTTTTGAAAAAACTAGCCTTTTGGGCTATATATTTTGAAAGAAAAAGACATGATTTCGAAGTGGCCATTTTTGCCAATACAGCCTTCCGGTGTCCTTTCGGAACATTCGGCTATTTCCAAAAATAGCAATCAGTTCAATTATTTGAAATTAAAACTCAATATTTTTTGATCATTTTCTAAAAGGGTTGTTGGACCCGTCAAGGGTTGCCTTCGTATCCCACCTAGTGGTGAGAATCAAACATGCGTAGTTCGGTCAGATTATGTGACCAATTATTTCAACAACATTGTTCCTCCTATTTTTCAGATTTTTCTTTTCAAATTTTCCAACAATATTTCTCTAATATTTCAATACTCTTTTTTTCAGAATTTTCTCTTTCTTTTGCTTTTCGAGAATTTTGCTGGTCCGTATAATGATCCAAGACAATTAAAATGCAACATATAATATGCTCGGTCTTTAATATTCCGGGTCACCTGTCCTAGACGGACACAACCCCTGTGTTGAGTCCACTAAGTCATTTATGATGCAAATAATCGTCCTACACCTATGTTTAATATCTTATTGTTTCATATGGTGCTAGACCGTGTACCCGAGTGGAAAACTCGGATCGATGAGGGGGCTACGTACCGAGGACCCGCGGGGTCGTTCGGCTTTGTAACTTATCCGGCCTTTATTTCTTAGTTTGGGTATAACTTAACAGAAAGGGGAGTCTCAACCAGTAAGCACATCCCCGGATGTAAAGAAGAGAAGGGTTTATTCGGCGCAATTCTATATATACAATCCATGTAATATCAAAGCAATAAAAACATGTAGCACGTTTATCAAAGCATATAATGAAGTCAAATAATATCAAGAACAACAATTCTAACAAGCTCGAATTCTTAAACCCTGAACCGAAGTTCTGGGTTGCTTATCCGCAGCAGAGTCGCCAAAGCTGTCACACCTCCCTTTTTACTACCTTTTTGATTTTCCCGAATAGGAGAATAAGGTATACCTCGATAATTATAAATACCCCGGGAAAGGATATAATAACAACGAGGAAGGAGTTTTTCCAATTTAAAGACAATCGGTTCTGGATTTTATTAAAAATTTTAGAGTCGCCACTTGGGAAAATAATGGTGTCCCAAATCACCGGTTAATCCCGAATCTGAGGAAGTTGATTCTGTTTAATAGTCCGCGCAACAAGAAATCCGGATAAGGAATTCTGTTAACCCGGGAGAAGGTGTTAGGCACTCCCGGATTCCGTGGTTTCAGCACGGTCGCTCAACTGTCATTCTTGATTTTAATTGATTTCACTATATTCTTTTAAACAATGTGTACGTGTTTCACTTTAAATATTTTATGAATTGCGATGTTGCAAAAATGTATTTCGAGTCACACCGCAACCAGTACGCTTGTGACTTTTAACACATTTTGGCTTTGCCAAGATTTATGATTTGAGTCACATTAGATGTGCACTCATATTAGGGAAAGTATATTTTAGGATCGCACCTATATCGTCTAACGGCTTGTTATTCTTTTGGAAAAGGTCATGGAATTTACTAGCGACCTTCCCGAGTCTATCATATTATTTGTTTATATGGGGGCCCCGCTTATTCATTTTCATACGAGGCTCGTCCCATTCGATTTTTATAGTCCAATCCTAGCAAATAACTATATTTTATATAATTGGTTTTTTCCTTAATCATATTATAATTTCAGAATATAAGTCCAGGCCTTATCATTTTATATTACTGGGCCTGGACATCTGGGCTCACATTTAACAGATTGATTCATGCATCTGGGTTTCAGAAACCGAGAATACACTAAAGTTATTTATCAGAAGCCCAATTAATCTAATTGCATCCAGGCCTATGTTATTCGTTAGGCCCAGATCAAACGAAATTGAAAGGGAGAAACAGAAACTGAAATTCATTATATATATAGGTATTTAGAATCAGAAAAGAATAAAACTAAAATGTATTTATTTAAGAAGAGAAGAAGTAGTACAAAATTAACCGTATCAGTTTCGAATCACAGCTATCTAATACAAATTGAATTTGATTATCAGACTACTTTTCTAATATTTTTTATCAATTACTTTTTAAAAACAACTGAAACAGATTAATTGTTGGCTAAAAGTGACAGAATATTACTTAACTGTACGAAACATGATTATTATTTATCAATTCACTAATTATAACTCATACTTTTCTAATTATCAGAGATTAATTGTATTAAAATAAAGCTGAATGTGTAACGAATTTGATTAGTCACGTGATTATTTACTTAGTGTTTGACTACTGGTTTTACTCTATATCATTTCCAATCGTTATTAAATTGTTTAAGGTGAACTAAGAGATATCAAATTAAACTAACTATCACATGCTAATTCAGAATATTGTTATGGTTATGTATCTATTATGAACCTATTTTCAAAATTAGTTGAGTTAATTCAGTTATTAACCTATTTTAGCTAAGTCTAGATAATTATGATTACTACTACTACCCTAATCTACATACTACTCTATTACGTTGTTTTCAGTATCAGCTCATGATGTTCATGTATCAATTATACAACCATTTCCTATCAAAATTACAAATTATCTACTTATACATTAAAAAATAAGAAAACAAATAACATAATAGGCTTTTAAATCAAATCATGCTTTTCATTCCTTCAAATCAACTTCAGTTACATTGCTCTAGTAGTAGCTGTGTACCTGATTCAGCAAACGAACTCTTATGAGTCTAAGGGAAGCAAATGATAAGAATAATCAGTAGATCACAACAGCAATAGAAATGAATCAACACATCAAGCACAACTGAATCAAATAGTCGAACAGGAATTCCAAGCTCGGCAAATAGCAATCCAGATAACAGAACTTGAAGAAAACCAGTAAAAACCCAGAAAACAGGAGATAACAGAGGATTCCTAGTTTATTTTCAGAATAGTTCATGACAAATACCCAGAAATTACTCTTAGAATCTGATAGTTTTCTTAGTTTCAGAAGTATTTCTCTGAATTCTAAAAATCCAGCCCTTATTCGGGCTTAATTAAAGCCTATTTATAAATGTGAATGGTGAAATTTGAGGGGGAAGTTTGAAAATCTTATTCCCAATTGCCTCCCCTTAATTCTTTTATTTATTACACTTTGGTACTCATTTCAGATTCAAAAATGCCTTCCCGCCCTTGCTGGAAGGTTCTAGGAGGATTATTGGCTTCTATTAGGGGCCTATTACTATAGTACCCTCACTTGCTAAGGTTATTAACGACTAAGCCTTTTTGTTGGGTCTATTATGCCCTTTGTTTTGTGCATTATTGTAGAAATACTAGGCATAATTGTCTAATTTGTCCCAATAGGCTCTATTAAATCTACAATTATGCCATTTTTTATTCTGTTATACCCCTATTATTAATTAGTATTTACCCGACCTATCTAAGGTCTGGGTGTACAGTTTTATGCCTTATTTAACTACTGGCCAGTATTTATAAGTCATTTAAGACTTAGCCTGATTTGAAACTTAATTTCTTTTCAGTTTTGACGTCTTTTAAGAGGTAACCTTTATTATTGTCTATTTTAATTGATTTGCAGGACTAACCTGCTTATTTGTCTAAGTCTAAACCTTTCAGATTTAGCCAGTCCAGTGTTTGGACTTGGCTTTGTAAAATTAGTCACTTTTGTTATTCATTGGCCACTTAAATTAAATTCAGACTTGCAGAACTTAGCCAGTTTGAGAATTAAGTCTATTATTATAGAGTTGGCCATTTTCAGAACTAGCCATTTAGATTTAAGCCTAAGGAATTACAGAGTTGGCCAGTTTCAGAACTAGCCACTCTTTATATTATTTAAATTGTAGCCATTTTCAGACCATTTTCATTTTTTAATCAATTAACATACTTTTAGAATTAGCCAATTATCTAATTACCTATCTATCACAGCTATAACCAATACCCCTAAAGTATAATAAGATTAATTGTAGTCTAAAACATAAACTTATCACAAATATAGCCTTCTTATATCAATTTGTGTGAGCACGTGCTTTTTGCCCCGCATGAGAATTACTCCCAAAATAAAAAAAATAATATAGAATAGTTTTGTGTTGTGTTTGATTTCTGTATTTTTGTTTGATTTTTCTTAGTTATTGTCTACATTTTTATCCGTGCATCTTTATTGGTTAAACTAATAAAATAAAATATAAAAAATAGTGTGGTATTTTTGCATTTAAGTCTTGTTTAAAGTAATTAAGTTTATTGCAAATGATATATAAAATAAAAGTCACAAAAATAATTCATCTTATACATTCTTAACGTTTAAATGCCTAGTTGTGTGATTTATATTTAATTGTGTGTGATAATTGTTAGTATAATTTAATTAGTATTAATATAATTTGATTTGATTTTTGTAGTATAATTAGAATTTTGTTTTAATAAATTAGGAACTAATTTCAAAAGAAAAGAGAGAAGAATTAAAAGAGAAAATGGATTGGGCTAGTACTAAATCGGACAAAATTGAGGCACAAATACCCAACAGACCCGCCCCATCTCCCATCTTTCAATCTGGACCGTTGATGATACTTCATCCAACAGTCCAGATCATTAACCTAATTCTAATTACCCAAGACCCCAAACCCTTTCACACCCCTAACCAAACAGCCCCTCTTTGGACTTGTCTTCCTCCAAGCGATTTCCGGCCACCATCCGCCACCGTGAACCGCCGGCTGGAAATCGTCTCCGCCGGCGGTGGTGCTCCAAACCACCCCAAATTTACACCCCAAACTCCCCAAGACCTCCTCAATCCTACCCCCGACTCGGTTTACTTCGAATCTCGCCACAACTTCTCGAATCTTCAATCAAAGATTCGAATTAAAATCCAACATGCCCCAAATCGCCCCAAATTGATACCACACCTTCACCTTACCTCCCTCACACCCTAACCGTCATTAGTTCCGCTCGAATCTAGCCATAAATCATCGAGCCCCAAAACCAATATCTAAGAACACTAAAATCTGAATTGGGAATTTTCTTCGTTGGATTTCATGGAATTGAGGTCTAATAGACCTTAATTGATGTGTTTTCACTTGGAAAACATTTCAATTAAGGTCCTTTCGACCTCGAATACCAAAACCCAAGATGGCCGAGTCTCCAATTTCTCTGTTTCAAGGTATTTCTTCTCCTTTTCTTTTCTTATTTGATTATACTCGTCGGCATAGTTTAGTTATCTTGTAGTTTTAATTGTTGATTGATTTTTCTTCAGATATTTTCCAATTTTTTCTGCTTTTATTTTTCTTCTCTCAAAGACCTTTTATTTGGTCGATTCAATCTTATGTGTTGTTATTGGATTACGTATGTTGTAGAATACGTATTCACGTCGATTAGCATCGTCGAATAGTTAGTTTCGTTTGTTTTAGGGCATTGGCCGAGAGTTTGGTTTAATTCACTGATTTCGTCGACTATTGTTATGCGCGTTTGTAATCGACTATATGAATGTCGTCGACTAGTTTTGTAAGATTGTTTGTTAGAACTTTGGGACAGGAATTAGAGTTTGTCAATTGATCTAAATTCACTGTTGGTTTGTAGCTTGTGTGATTTCGAATATGATCATATTCGATATTGCTGTTTCAGAGTTTGATTTAGAAATTAAAAGCTAGTTAATTAGGGTTCAAATGTGTTGCACATGGGAATGGGTAGTGGATTTCTGTTTTACAACAGGATAGGCATTACATTTGAGCTGCATATTAGTTTTTAAATAGAAAAAAAGGCTGGCCTGGATGATCCTAAGTGGAATTGGCAGTCTTTATAGGCTGGATAAGATCTGAACATGGAAAAATCAATTTCTTAATTGGTCTAGTTGCTTTAAGAGCTAAAAAGTGAAAAAAAGGGGAGTAACATGGGCTGGACAGATCTAAAACAAACTAAAAAATGGGCTGTTACTTTGGTTTTGGAGGCTATAAAAGGGGCTAAAAAACAGATTTCAAGGACACGCATTGACAACCTTGAAAAACACAAATATTCACCTTTGAAGAAGAGATTTTGAGATACACTTAACAGATTTTTCACACAGCTTTTCTTAGAGCAAAACTGTTGCAAACTGTTGGTTTCTTTTAAGCTATTTGGTTCGATCTCGTTGTTGTCCTGGTCTGTTTAAGAATTCTTGGTTGCAAACTGCCGGTTTCTTTATTTGGTGTTTAAGTTTTCTGAAAAATCTCAATTGCGTTACTGGACCATATATTTGGAGTATCTTAATCGCTCTTAGTTGATGTTTGTTTTCTGTTGCTGTGTGTTGAAGCTGCTACTGATTTCTGCCTTCCTCACTTCTTTTTTGAATTCCAGGTACTCCCTTAGTTCATGGTTGAAGTTTAATTGTGGTTGCATGTAAAGATATGAAGTTCTGTTCGAATGAAGATCTTGTTTGAAGCTGAATTTCTAGTCTTCTTTCATTACTTATGTGTTTAGTATAGATTCCTAGCCGCTTGCATTTGACGATTTGATTCATAACTGTTGGCTTGGTTTCAAACATATTGGTTCAAGCATGAAAAGCTAAAAACAGTGTTTGGGATTCTTTATATATTAGTGGTCGATCATCTTTGCTAAGTTTGAGCGAAATTGATATCTTCACTGTCTAGTTGGTTTCAATTTGGATCCTGAAAATATATATAGGATGCGACATGTTGTTCTTATAAAAAACTCATAGTAAGCTCATTTATAAAGGAATTATTAGGTACTTTCCCCCTTTTGTTTTCCTATGATTCCCTAATCTATATGGACTGCCTTTGTTGATTAAATTGAGGATTAGTGCACACGTCCGACCTGTTAATCCATCATCGTCCCATGAGTATTCGGATTCATTGTTTTCTTTTCATGCAATTCGTTTTAAGTTAAACTGATTCGAGTTTAACCGTATGACTTTGAAGTCCAAGCTTTGGGTGAGGAGTTTTCTGTCTGAATCCTTTATACTTTGGCCAGGTTCATGAGAGTTCCATTTTTCCCTCCAATACATGAATTACCCTCTATTTGATTTAGTTTTTTTTTTGTTGTTCTAAAAGGGAGGTGAAGTAAAACTGTCTCGCTAATCCTATTGAATTTTCATATATGTGATTCCTATTGAATCTTCATAGATTAAATGCACACGATCTCATTTCATTTTATTTTTTTAGCTCTTGTTTTCCTTATAATGAGCATCTCTTGCAGTCAGATATGGTTTAAATCATTTCAAAAAATGCCATTAAATCATATAGGTGAGTTGTACTAAATAAGGCAAATAGTTTATGGCTTTCCAAATCTAATTTGGACTCCATTTTAAACAGAGGTATGCCGTGCATAGCAAAAATCTAAAAATGCATAGCCTCGCAAAGTTAAAACGCCATGATATAAAATTGGGTTTCGATTTAGGTAGCGGGTTTAAAAGGATCTTCCCTTTTCGGTTTGAGTTTGGACTTGAATTCGAAGCCCGAATTTTATTTAATTTGGAGATTTTCTTTTCTTTTAGAGACGAATTAAATAGAAAATTTAGTCACTTTAGGATGGCCCCTTTTTTAAAATATAAGTGGGACGAGCCTCGCCAACTCAAATTTACAATTGCGGGACCCCTCAAAAAATAATATTTTTCTTTACTTAAAAAATAACCAAAATGCGGTAAATGATTTTAAATTGCATTATAGTATTGAACATGTATAAAAATCAGGTATTTTTAGCCATTTATAATAATTGAAGCGACCGTGCTAGAACCACAGGATCCAGGGGTGCCTAACACCTTCCTTCGGTTCAACAGAATTCCTTACTTAGAATTTCTGGTTCGCAGACTTCATTTGGAAAGTCGTAAATTTCCTCGATTTGGGATTTAAATAAATCGGTGACTTGGAACACCATAATTTATTCCAACTGGCGACTCTGAATTAAATAAATAATCCCATTTCGAATATTGTCACTTAAATTGGAAAAACTCCCTTGTGCTTCTACCATCCGGGGTGGGGCGCGCCAAAAGGAGGTGTGACAGCTCTGGCGACTCTGCTGGGGAAACAGACCCAGAACCACTGGTTCAGGGTTTAGGAATTCGAGCTTTGAATAATTATTTTATTTGTCTTATTTATTACTTGATTTTATTATATGTTTGTATTTAGTGTGCTAAATGTTGCTTTTACCGCTTTGATATTTTGTGAATTGTATATAAATTGTGCCGATACCCATTTTTCCTCTTCTGAGTCTTTTGAAATAAAATATTGGGAATTTGCTCGACATAGCCCATTTTTCTCAAGATAGTTGTGGTGCCTGGCACCCGGTGAAGGATTTGTAATCACACATGTTTAGGCGGAGAGTTTTGTCAATTAAGCCGGAAAGCCATGCTACCGGTGCACTGACACTCTTCGGCTCGAGTTGTCCGCTCGAGCTAAAGCCAGTCTAGACACCTTTTCCAACAGGATGATGACTTAGAATAACAAAACCTTATGCCGGATCCCCGATAGGAACGTCTATTTGCATCATGTGCATATTTGATTTAGGAGGCTCAACACAGGGTGTCACGACCCTAGTTCACCAATTGTGAACATGTCGTGATGGCACCCAGTCCCCACGACTAGGTAAGCCTAACACGTTACGGAATCTATAAGTTATAAATACTTAAATAAGAAACAGCGGAAAATAACATAAAAGATATGTAATCCGTGCCACTTGGCACATACATCCGTCACATAATGAATAAAGCACTACCAAGATCCGGAACCCCACGGTAACACAGACTAAAAGGGGAATACAACTGTGGCTCTATGTGTAAAGAGTATCTAACAACGAAATGAAGAAAAATGTCGACTAGTAATACTATAATAGAAGGGAAGCCTCCGGATACGCGGACGTAGCAGATCATACCTCGAAGTCTCCCAGAAAGCTGCGGAATCACCTAGTACGAGCCTGCTTTGATGTACCTGGATCTGCACAACAAATGTGTGCAGAAGAGTAGCATGAGTACACCACGGCGGTACTTAGTAAGTTCCAAGCCTAACCTCGATGGAGTAGTGACGAGGTAGATCAGGGCCCTACTGAGAAAACAATAATATAATGATGATAACAAAATAAACAGTTTAAATGATAATAATTTCCGAAATACAACATTATGATGATTACTGCAACTGTCTACAATTAAGCTAACAACAAATAACCAACTCAGATAAACAAATCCAGGATCTGTGGGAATTGAACCCACAGTCCCATTCTCAGTACCTCTGGGTCTCCGGGAATCGAACCCGCAGCCCATGTCTCAATAATATCTCAACAACTCAGGATCTCCGGGAATCGAACCCGCAGTCCCTACCAATAACTCAGGATCTCGGGAATCGAACCCGTAGTCCACATTTCAATAATCTCGGGATCTCGGGAATCGAACCCGTAGTCCATATTTCAATAAATCTCAGGGATCTCGGGAATCGAACCCGTAGTCCATATCTCAATAAATCTCAGGATCTCCGGGAATCGAACCCGCAGTCCACATCTCAATAAATCTCAGGATCTCCGGGAATCGAACCCGCAGTCCACATCTCAATAAATCTCAGGATCTCCGGGAATCGGACCCGCAGTCCACATCTCAATAAATCTCAGGATCTCCGGGAATCGAACCCGCAGTCCACATCTTAATAATTCTCAAGATCTCCGGGAATCGAACCCGCATTCCACAAACACAGCAAGTAAAGGAATACACAGAGAGAAATATAATATGCTTAACTATAACTTCACCGATAAATAGCGCCAACGATAACCAAGAAAACTCAAGTAAGACAATTAGGCAACTAGACAGTTAAATACTACCTAATCATGCTTTTCTAACTGCTATCGGGTAGGAATATCGAATTTAACAACTAAAAACAGGGATATCACTCATCGAGCATTTTAAGTAAAGTATGTGTTCAACAACCAGCGCATGTACACGCCCGTCACCTCGCGTACAAGGCATTTAAAATATCACATAATATCCTAGGGGTGAATGTCCCCCACACGAGGTTAGACAAGCCACTTACCTCAATTCCAGTACAAAACCGCTAAGAAATAACCCTCTTGCCGCGAATGTCGGCCTCCACAAGTGTAGTATCTGATAAAAATCAATAGAATCACATCAAAATAGGCCAATTGGGCATTACCCAATCAAAATAACTCAAAACACACCAAAACCCACAAGTTGCCAAAACCCGACTTTCGGTACGCTTATTGAAAAATCACGAAAATTATATATTCGGGTTCCTTATCTCAATACGAGTCCGTGCATATAAAATTTATCAAAATCGGACTCCGTTTGCCCATTTAAATCAAAGATTTCCTAAATTTTAGGCCCAGGGCTAAATCCTCCATAAATTACCCCAAATTCCTCCATTTTCATGATATAATTGCATAATATTATCAATACTAATCATAAGATGAGTCCATAGATGATTACCTGATGATTTCCATTGAATCTCCCTCAAAAATTGCCCAAATCGCCTCTTAAGCCGAGACCCCAAATGTGAAATGTTTCTGAAATTTTCTAACTTCTGATACAATTAATCATCTGCGATTTTCGCTTCTGCGGACCATTTTCGCCTCTGCGGAACCGCTTCTGCGACCACGTGGTCGCTTCTGCGAACTCCAGGCCTGGCTGGCCCATTTCGCTTCTGCGAGCCTAGGGTCGCTTCCGCGAGGCCGCTTCTGCGAGATCTCTTCCGCTCCTGCGGAACATTCCGCTTCCGCGCCTCGGAGTCCGCTCCTGCGGACTCGCTTAAGCGGTCAATATTCCGCTTCTGCGGAACTCCCCTTCGCGACCCTGGACCGCTTCTGCGATCCTCTTTCCGCATCAGCGATGCCGCCTCTACGGACCAGGATCCGCTTCAGCGATCACTTCCGCTCCTGCGTTCACTTGTCCGCTCCTGCGGACTCGCTCCTGCGCTCCCACTTCCGCAGGAGCGAAAACAACAGAACAGAACCCAAACCTGCAATTTATTTTCATGTTTTCTCCCGTTTAACCATCCGAAAACACCCCGAGGCCCCGGGACCCCAACGAAAACCACCAACATACTCCAAAACACGATATGAACTCGTTCATATCATAAAAACACGTCTAACGACATCAAAACCCATAATTCACATCGAATTCAAGCCTAAATTTCTTAAAACTTTCCGAATTGCACATTCGATCAAAAAACCCGACCAAACGACGTCTGAATGACCTGAAAATTTGTGGACATATCCAAAATCACATAACGAAGCTACAGAAATTGTCGGAATTCCATTCCGACCCCGGATCAAAATCTCACCTATCGTTCGGATTCGCCAAAATTTCAAACTTCGGCATTTCAAGCCTAATTGAGCTACGGACCTCCAAAATACATTCGAACGCGCTCCCAACCCCGAAATCACCCAACGGAGCTAATGGAACCATCGGATTTCCGTTCCGAGATCGTCTTAACACTTTTTCGGTTGCGGATCATTTTCTATCTTTAAAGCTCTCATTTAGGGACTAAGTGTCCCAAAATACTCCAAATTTCAGGACCAACTCTCCCGGCAAACCACAATAGCAGAAATGTACTTAGGGAAACAGTTAAATTGGGGATTGGGGAGTAATTTTCTAAAACAACCGGCCGGGTCGTTACATCTTCCCACCCTTAAAAGATTCGTTCGTCCTCGAACGAGCATAGAAAACATACCCGGAGTAGTGAAAAGATGAGGGTACTGGCTGCGCATATCCTGCTCGGTCTCCCAAGTCGCCTCCCTGACCGGTTGGCCCCGCCACTGAACCTTTACCGAAGCGATGTTCTTTGACCTTAGCTTTCTGACCTGCCTGTCTAGAATGGCTATTGGCTCCTCAACATAAGACAGATCCTTGTCTAGCTGAACAGAAGTGAAATCCAACACATGCGACGGGTCACCATGGTACCTCCGGAGCATGGAGACATGAAATACGGGGTGAACTCCAGCTAGACTAGGAGGTAAGGCTAACTCATAGGCAAACTCCCCAATACGCCTCAAAATCTCAAAAGGGCCAATAAATCTAGGACTCAGCTGGGCACATTAGCCTGATATAATCTGAAGATATTCCCTCTTGTTCAAACAATTAAGTCTTAGAGCTTAATTCCAACATCCGAAATTCTGTGTCAGGCTTGTTTTCATCAAGAGATTACTCAATATTCCTCAAACGCCATCCTCAAACATGACTGCATAACCTTGCTGGATTCTTACCTTACAACACAAAATCCACAGGACCACGATAATATTTTATGATCAAATTAGCCAAAAATTCAACGAATCAGATGCTCCCATTGCACCTCACGATCTACATAGGTCTCGTTCCAACTTTTACAATACTGACACGACGGAAGAGATGTGCCGATATCCATAACCAACTACTGAATCAACAATTCATTGGGTCTATACTCCTGACAGGATCCATTACCTTGTCCAAAACTAGAGGATGATCCTTTCCTCTATAATACACTTCATATAATTAGTTTGCACTGACCCCAAATCACATAATCTCGTCTCACCCAGTACGAACTGCTCAGGCGATAAGCCACATCAGACATAATCAAAAGTCCCACAAGATGTCGCAATGTGCTAGTAATCCACTAATTCGTACGTGATACAAAGGAAGGCGAACACTAGAGAGAACTATTCAACTCTCACATTAACATGGACCTCCTCAGAAAATAGGAAACAGAACACATAAAAGCAATTATAGACACTGAAATAAACATCACACTATTGCGGCGTGCAACCCGATCCCAACAATATAACCATGGCGGCGTGCCACCCGATCCCAACAATATAATCATGGCGGCGTGCCACCCGATCCCAACAATATAACCACGGCGGCGTGCCACCCGATCACAACAATATAGACTCACACAAGGAATCATATGTCGAGCTGAATAGCTCATCACATCAAAATACTGAATATCGATCATAAGCATACTAAGGTGCATGATATCAGCCACAAGGAAATATATAGCGCCATAGGCTACAAACTCAAGCACAACTGAGGTGCGATATATGATCTGAGTCTCAAGAGCCATCATGCTCATATAACATCACCGCTGAGCGGAACCTCAACACATAAGGAATTTACCAAGCCGTCTCACAACTTATACGGCGCAATATATCTTTACATGAATTAACTAACCGCGAAATAAGACCGCGACTATCCCTCCATAAAGGGCGCATTTCTGGAAGAAACATAACCGGCCTAACGCAAGGCTCACTTCCACATTTAAATCTATCCACCGAACTTAAGTCTATCCTGGTCGTGCCAAGCTAAGTCAATAATATTTCACAGGTCTATAACCCAATAAGCAGAGTGCCCTCCAGGCATAAATTCTCAAATGAATGATATTACCAAAATCCTCATACTTGGTTTAAATTTCTAACCAATCAAGTGACTACAAGTCACACCTATACAATCTTCTTGTGGGTCAAGCTCCCACTATCTTCCGAATAATTAAACGGGCCTGCACATTCAACCCACCGGCTGCACTAACACTGAAAAGAGATCAGGAGTCCCTAACCGGGATGCAAAGCCTTTCTCACAGGACACCGACCTCAAATGATACTGATGTTAATACCCATCTTACTCAAAACACTGAAAGTCCTTTCCTGCTCATCCGAGCTCTTTATATCACATTTATTGACCAAACCGTGACCTTGGTCCTTACTTCAAATTTCATACTACTCACTGCACCCCACGTGCCGATATACGATACACACAATTTCCATCATAGCTCTAGAACTGACGATAGGCTAATACTTCATCACATAAGACCTTCCATTTAACTCACCACAGGAGAGCTATAACAACATACGGCGAATTCTCATAGCCATCGAATATGCCAATATCTAAGTAGTGGTCCAAGCCACCATAACCCTTCCCGAGATCTGCCTACTCATAACAAGCCCCTAACAGACGAATACTTTAGAATAACATCAATCACCGCGGCCGACAAGTCTCAAATGTACCGCCACAAATCACATGCATAATTCGATCACGTTGCATGAACCGATCATTGACACCAATACGCCAACTCAACTATGGTTGATCAATCTACTTCCTTCCAGGTTATCCTTGATTACCTTAGAAATGTTAATATCTTCCTTCAATACCTAACTTATTCCAACCGCACTTACCCGAGTGACCTTAAATCATGAGGCCATGCTATCTCAAGAACGACGACCATTTCATGTCTCTCAAATACTACACCACAAGTCAAAACATCATAGATCGTTTTTTTGCCTTTCTTCATAAGTTGCTTCAAAAGCTTGAGCCTTAACTGTACTTATAGACTCGGAATTATCAGGCACCACACTTTACCTCTTGAATTCACTAGGACCGCTATTGAGAACCATCCGGTTCTAACTTGCCCTAGTACGCAACCAACTCTACTGAATTTCTTTATAACATATGAATACCCTCTCGATAAAGCACCTAGCGGAATCACTTCCCACGAAGCCTGCACCTATACGAGGCGTAAATCATGAATTTTCCCTCAAGTTTGAACATGAGCCAGTAAGGCTAAACATAACATTCATTCAACAATACATATACTCAAATTACCACACATGGTCCTTTTCCCGTGGCTCTGCAATAACCCATTAATACGCTAGTATCCAAAATTTACGCGGGTAATTAGCCATGCGACCCAAATCATAAGCGGTGAGACTCTCCCACTAGCTCAAAGCCACTATTACACGACTCTCGAGCACATTAGAAACATTCACTCAAGTCATCTACTCTTATTCAGCTGCAATTCACTTGAACCTACGAACATAATCACTTGTGCCCTATTAGCACTCTGACCCCATAGGGTATGACCTCATTCCGATACAACCAAACATTACCCCGCTCCATGCACCGAGCATTCTCTACCAACGACACCTTAAAACATACTATGATTCTCACACACCTACGAAGCACCATGTAGCCCTTGTCGAATATTTCCTTGCTGATAAAAAAAAATGTAGAGTTTATTAGGGACACAGGGAACATCCAAAGTCTCAACATCATACCATATGAGCCTCAACTCTTGCCCATCCGCAAGTTTTCAAGAACTTTTTTTTTTGAATAGCACCTAAATACATCGCAGGCCAAATCTGATATGACACATGACCCATAATTAGATCGTTGATAGTGAAATCCTTTCACTTAGCACGAAGCCTTAAAGATACATTTTGCTAATCCACGACGATAGCCTTTATCATATGTACGTCTTCATCATAAGACAGCCCAAGACATTGGTTTGGTACATGTGCTTCTTAAGACAGTTAAACTCATTTCCCCCAGTATCTCTGCTGGCTGAATTCTTCGCTAAATAGATATCTCATATGAACCATATAGTCTTTATTACCACTAACTATCTTTAGATCTACATCCACCTTGTGATTCTACCTTTACTGTGACGATTAGGCAGTTAAGTAAACCTTCTCAAGACCGTACTTATCAACCAAATGTCAGAACCTAGTGCACCCCATGTGCACAATTGAAGATTTCTCAATTCTCTTGCATTATCGATATGGATGACACGCTGTAACAATGGTTGAGTAAATTCTTGACTCCCTTGAAGTCCCTCTGCAGCATCATGAACCGTCGGTGCATCCTCGATACCGAGCGCACAAATTTCAATACACGAGTGGATGCAAAAGAACGTATGACATAGGCTCCAACTGAATAAATGGCGCACGATAAAGAATTCAAAAAAAATTGAAGAGTTTCCTAAACAGCTACATAGCCCCTCGTAAATAAATACAGACGTCTCCGTATCGATCAACGAGAATCTAAGTAACCGGTCTGTGTCCCGTGACTCCTATGAACCTAGAGCTCTCATACCAACTTGTCACGACCCTAGTTCACCAATTGTGAACATGTCGTGATGGCACTCAGTCCCCACGACTAGGTAAGCCTAACACGTTGCGGAATCTATAAGTTATAAATACTTAAATAAGAAACAGCGGAAAATAACATAAAAGATATGTAATCCATGCCGCTTGGCACATACATCCGTCACACAATGAATAAAGCAATACCAAGATCCGGAACCCCAGGGTAACACAGACTAAAAGGGGAATACAACTGTGGCTCTATGTGTAAAGAGTATCTAACAACGAAATGAAGAAAAATGTCGACTAGTAATACTAGAATAGAAGGGAAGCGTCCGGATCCGCGGACGTAGCAGATCATACCTCGAAGTCTCCCAGAAAGCTGCGGAATCACCTAGTACGAGCCTGCTCTGATGTACCTGGATCTGCACAACAAAAGTGTGCAGAAGAGTAGCATGAGTACACCACGGCGGTACTCAGTAAGTGCCAAGCCTAACCTCGATGGAGTAGTGACGAGGTAGGTCAGGGCCCTACTGAGAAAACAATAATTTAATGATGATAACAAAATAAACAGTTTAAATGATAATAATTTCCGAAATACAATATTATGATGATTACTGCAACTGTCTACAATTAAGCTAACAACAAATAACCAACTCAGATAAACAAATCCAGGATCTATGGGAATTGAACCCACAGTCCCATTCTCAGTACCTCTGGGTCTCCGGGAATCGAACCCGCAGCCCCTGTCTCAATAATATCTCAACAACTCGGGATCTCCGGGAATCGAACCCGCAGTCCCTACCAATAACTCAGGATCTCGGGAATCAAACCCGTAGTCCCTACCAATAACTCAGGATCTCGGGAATCGAACTCGCAGTCCCTACAATAACTCAGGATCTCGGGAATTGAACCCGTAGTCCATATTTCAATAATCTCGGGATCTCGGGAATTGAACCCGTAGTCCATAACCACAATCTCAGGATCTCGGGAATCGAACCCGTAGTCCATATTTCAATAATCTCGGGATCTCGAGAATCGAACCCGTAGTCCACATTTCAATAAATCTCAGGATCTCGGGAATCGAACCCGTAGTCCATATTTCAATAATCTCAGGATCTCTGGGAATCGAACCCGCAGTCCACATCATTATCACTCCGGGTCTCTGGGAATCGAACCCATAGCCCTGGGATCTCCGGGAATCGAACCCGCAGTCCACAAACACAACAAGTAAAGGAATACACAGAGAGAAATATAATATGCTTAACTATAACTTCACCGATAAACAGCGCCAGCGATTACCAAGAAAACTCAAGTAAGACAATTAGGCAACTAGACGGTTGAATAATACCTAATCATGCTTTTCTAACTGCTACCGGGTAGGAATATTGAATTTAACAGCTAAAACAGGAATATCACTCATCGAGCATTTTAAGTAAAGTATGTGTTCAACAACCAGCGCATGTACACGCCCGTCACCTCGCGTACAAGGCATTTAAAATATCACATAATATCCTAGGGGTGAATGTCCCCCACACGAGGTTAGACAAGCCACTTACCTCAATTCCGGTACAAAACCGCTAAGAAATAACTCTCTTGCCGCGAATGTCGGCCTCCACAAGTGTAGTATCTGAACAAAATCAATAGAATCACATCAAAATAGGCCAATTGGGCATTACCCAATCAAAATAACTCAAAACACACCAAAACCCACAAGTTGCCAAAACTCGACCTTTCGGTTCGCTTATTGAAAAATCACGAAAATTATATATTCGGGTTCCTTATCTCAATACGAGTCCGTGCATATAAAATTTATCAAAATCGGACTCCGTTTGCCCATTCAAATCAAAGATTTCCTAAATTTTAGGCCTAGGGCTAAATCCTCCATAAATTACCCCAAATTCCTCCATTTTCATGATATAATTGCATAATATTATCAATACTAATCATAAGATGAGTCCATAGATGATTACCTGATGATTTCCATTGAATCTCCCTCAAAAATTGCCCAAATCGCCTCTTAAGCCGAAACCCCAAATGTGAAATGTTTCTGAAATTTTCTAACTTCTGATAGAACTAATCATCTGCGATTTTCGCTTCTGCGGACCATTTCTGCCTCTGCGGAACCGCTTCTGCGACCACGTGGTCGCTTCTGCGAACCCCGGGCCTGGCTGGCCTATTCCGCTTCTATGAGCCTAGGGTCGCTTCCGTGAGACCGCTTCTACAAAATCTCTTTCGCTCCTGCGGAACATTCCGCTTCCGCGCCTCAGTGTCCGCTCCTGCAGGACTCGCTTAAGCGGTCAATATTCCGCTTCTGCGGAACTCCCCTTCGCGACCCTGGACCGCTTCTGCGATCCTCTTTCCGCATCAGCGATGCCGCCTCTGCGGACCAGGATCCGCTTCAGCGATCACTTCCGCTCCTGCGTTCACTTGTCCGCTCCTGCGGACTCGCTCCTGCGCTCCCTTTTCCGCAGGAGCGAAAACAACAGAACAGAACCCAAACCTGCAATTTTTCATGTTTTCTCCCGTTTAACCATCCGAAAACACCCCGAGGCCCCCGGGACCCCAACGAAAACCACCAACATATTCCAAAACACGATACGGACTTGTTCCAATCATAAAAACACGTCTAACAACATCAAAACCCATAATTCACATCGAATTCAAGCCTAAATTTCTTAAAACTTTCCGAATTGCACATTCGATCAAAAAACCCGACCAAACGACGTCCGAATGACCTGAAAATTTGTGGACATATCCAAAATCACATAACGAAGCTACAGAAATTGTCGGAATTCCATTCCGACCCCCGGATTAAAATCTCACCTATCGTTCGGATTCGCCGAAATTTCAAACTTCGGCATTTCAAGCCTAATTGAGCTAAGGACCTCCAAAATACATTCCGAACGCGCTCCCAACCCCGAAATCACCCAACGGAGCTAATGGAACCATCGGATTTCCGTTTCGAGATTGTCTTAACACTGTTCCGGTTGCGGATCATTTTCTATCTTTAAAGCTCTCATTTAGGGACTAAGTGTCCCAAAATACTCCAAATTTCAGGACCAACTCTCCCGGCATACCACAATAGCAGAAATGAACTTAGGGAAACAGTTAAATTGGGGATTGGGGCGTAATTTTCTAAAATGACCGGCCGGGTCGTTACATCTTCCCACCCTTAAAAGATTCGTTCGTCCTCGAACGAGCATAGAAAACATACCTGGAGTAGTGAAAAGATGAGGGTACTGGTTGCGCATATCCTGTTCGGTCTCCCAAGTCGCCTCCTCGACCGGCTGGCCCCGCCACTGAACCTTTACCGAAGCGATGTTCTTTGACCTTAGCTTTCTGACTTGCCTGTCTAGAATGGCTACTGGCTCCTCAATATAAGACATATCCTTGTCTAGCTGAACAGAAGTGAAATCCAACGCATGCGACGGGTCACCATGGTACCTCCGGAGCATGGAGACATGAAATACGGGGTGAACTCCAGCTAGACTAGGAGGTAAGGCTAACTCATAGGCAACCTCCCCAACACGCCTCAAAATCTCAAAAGGGCCAATAAATCTGGGACTCAGCTTCCCTTTCTTCCCGAACCTCATATATTCCCTCTTGTTCAAACAATTAAGTCTTAGAGCTTAATTCCAACATCCGAAATTCTGTGTCAGGCTTGTTTTCATCAAGAGATTACTCAATATTCCTCAAACGCCGTCCTCAAACATGACTGCATAACCTTGCTGGATTCTTACCTTACAACACAAAATCCACAGGACCACGATAATATTTTATGATCAAATTAGCCAAAAATTCAACGAATCAGATGCTCCCATTGCACCTCACGATCTACATAGGTCTCGTTCCAACTTTTACAATACTGACACGACGGAAGAGATGTGCCGATATCCATAACCAACTACTGAATCAACAATTCATTGGGTCTATACTCCTGACAGGATCCATTACCTTGTCCAAAACTAGAGGATGATCCTTTCCTCTATAATACACTTCATATAATTAGTTTGCACTGACCCCAAATCACATAATCTCGTCTCACCCAGTACGAACTGCTCAGGCGATAAGCCACATCAGACATAATGAAAAGTCCCACAAGATGGCACAATGTGCCAGTAGGCTACTGATTCGTACGTGATACAAAAGGAAGGCGAACACTAGAGAGAACTATTCAACTCTCACGTTAACATGGACCTCCTCAGAAAATAGGAAACAGAACACATAAAAGCAATTATAGACACTGAAATAAACATCACACTGTTGCAGCGTGCAACCCGATCCCAACAATATAACCATGGCGGCGTGCCACCCGATCCCAACAATATAATCATGGCGGCGTGCCACCCGATCCCAACAATATAACCACGGCGGCGTGCCACCCGATCACAACAATATAGACTCACACAAGGAATCATATGTCGAGCTGAATAGCTCATCACATCAAAATACTGAATATCGATCATAAGCACACTAAGGTGCATGATATCAGCCACAAGGAAATATATAGCGCCATAGGCTACAAACTCAAGCACAACTGAGGTGCGAGATAAGATCTGAGTCTCGAGAGCCATCATGCTCATATAACATCACCGCTGAGCGGAACCTCAACACATAAGGAACTTACCAAGCCGTCTCACACTCATACGGCGCAATATATCTTTACGTGAATTAACTAACCGCGAAATAAGACCGCGACTATCCCTCCATAAAGGGCGCATTGCTGGAAGAAACATAACCGGCCTGACGCAAGGCTCACTTTCACATTTAAATCTATCCACCGACCTTAAGTCTATCCTGGTCGTGCCAAGCTAAGTCAATAGTATTTCACGGGTCTATAACCCAATAAGCAGAGTGCCCTCCAGGCATAAGTTCTCAAATGGATGATATCACCAAAATCCTCATTCTTGGTTTAAATTTCTAACCAATCAAGTGACTACAAGTAACACCTATACAATCTTCTTGTGGGTCAAGCTCCCACTATCTTCCGAATAATTAAATGGGCCTGCACATTCAACCCACTGGCTGCACTAACACTGAAAAGCGATTCGGAGTCCCTAACCGGGATGCAAAGCCTTTCTCTTAGGACACCGACCTAAAATGATACTGATGTTAATACCCATCTTACTCAAAACACTAAAACTCCTTTCCTGCTCATCCGAGCTCTTTATATCACATTTATTGACCAAACTGTGACCTTGGTCCTTACTTCAAATTTCATACTACTCACTGCACCCCACGTGCCGATATACGATACACACAATTTCCATCATAGCTCTAGAACTGACGATAGGCTAATACTTCATCACATAAGACCTTCCATTTAACTCACTACAGGAGAGCTATAACAACATACGGCGAATTCTCATAGCCATCGAATATGCCAATATCTAAGTAGTGGTCCAAGCCACCATAACCCTTCCCGAGATCTGCCTACTCATAACAGGCCCCTAACAGACGAATACTTTAGAATAACATCAATCACCGCGGCCGACAAGTCTCAAATGTACTGCCACAAATCACATGCATAATTCGATCACGTTGCATGAACCGATCATTGACACCAATACGCCAACTCAACTATGGCTGATCAATCTACTTCCTTCCAGGTTATCCTTGATTACCTTAGAAATGTTAATATCTTCCTTCAATACCTAACTTATTCCAACCGCACTTACCCCGAGTGACCTTAAATCACGAGGCCATGCTATCTCAAGAACGACGACCATTTCATGTCTCTCAAATACTACACCACAAGTCAAAACATCATAGATCGTTTTTTTGCCTTTCTTCATAAGTTGCTTCAAAAGCTTGAGCCTTAACTGTACTTATAGACTCAGAATTATCAGGCACCACACTTTACCTCTTGAATTCACTAGGACCGCTATTGAGAACCATCCGGTTCTAACTTGCCCCAGTACGCAACCAACTCTACTAAATTTCTTTATAACATATGAATACCCTCTCGATAAAGCACCTAGCGGAATCACTTCCTGCGAAGCCTGCACCTATACGAGGCATAAATCATGAATTTTCCCTCAAGTTTGAACATGAGCCAGTAAGGCTAAACATAACATTCATTCAACAATACATATACTCAAATTACCACACATGGTCCTTTTTCCCGTGGCTGCAATAACCCATTAATACGCTAGTATCCAAAATTTACGCAGGTAATTAGCCATGCGACCCAAATCATAAGCGGTGAGACTCTCCCACTAGCTCAAAGCCACTATTACACGACTCTCGAGCACATTAGAAACATTCACTCAAGTCATCTACTCTTATTCAACTGCAATTCACTTGAACCTATGAACATAATCACTTGTGCCCTATTAGCACTCTGACCCCATAGGGTATGACCTCATTCCGATACAACCAAACATTACCCCGCTCCATGCACCGATCATTCTCTACCAACGACACCTTAAAACATACTATGATTCTCACACACCTACGAAGCACCATGTAGCCCTTGTCGAATATTTCCTTGCTGATAAAAAAAAATGTAGAGTTTATTAGGGACAGAGGAACATCCAAAGTCTCAACATCATACCATATGAGCCTCAACTCTTGCCCATCCGCAAGTTTTCAAGAACTTTTTTTTTTTTGAATAGCACCTAAATACATCGCAGGCCAAATCTGATATGACACATGACCCATAATTAGATCGTTGATAGTGAAATCCTTTCACTTAGCACGAAGCCTTAAAGATACATTTTGCTAATCCACGACGATAGCCTTTATCATATGTACGTCTTCATCATAAGACAGCCCAAGACATTGGTTTGGTACATGTCATTCTTAAGACAGTTAAACTCATTTCCCCCAGTATCTCTGCTGGCTGAATTCTTCGCTAAATAGATATCTCATATGAACCATATAGTCTTTATTACCACTAACTATCTTTAGATCTACATCCACCTTGTGATTCTACCTTTATTGTGACGATTAGGCAGTTAAGTAAACCTTCTCAAGACCGTACTTATCAACCGAATGTCAGGAACCTAGTGCACCCCCATGTGCACAATTGAAGATTTCTTAATTCTCTTGCATTATCGATATGGATGACACGTTGTAACAATGGTTGAGTAAATTCTTGACTCCCTTGAAGTCCCTCTGCAGCATCATGAACCGTCGGCGCATCCTCGATACCGAGCGCACAAATTTCAATACACGAGTGGATGCAAAAGAACGTATGACATAGGCTCCAACTGAATAAATGGCGCACGATAAGGAATTCAAAAAAAATTGAAGAGTTCCCTAAATAGTTACATAGCCCCTCGTAAATAAATACAGACGTCTCTGTATCGATCAACGAGAATCTAAGTAACCGGTCTGTGTCCCGTGACTCCTATGAACCTAGAGCTCTGATACCAACTTGTCACGACCCTAGTTCACCAATTGTGAACATGTCGTGATGGCACCCAATCCCCACGACTAGGTAAGCCTAACACGTTGCGGAATCTATAAGTTATAAATACTTAAATAAGAAACAGCGGAAAATAACATAAAAGATATGTAATCCGTGCCGCTTGGCACATACATCCGTCACACAATGAATAAAGCACTACCAAGATCCGGAACCCCACGGTAACACAGACTAAAAGGGGAATACAACTGTGGCTCTATGTGTAAAGAGTATCTAACAACGAAATGAAGAAAAATGTCGAGTAGTAATACTAGAATAGAAGGGAAGCCTCCGGATCCGCGGACGTAGCAGATCATACCTCGAAGTCTCCCAGAAAGCTGCGGAATCACCTAGTACGAGCCTGCTCTGATGTACCTGGATCTGCACAACAAAAGTGTGCAGAAGAGTAGCATGAGTACACCACGGCGGTACTCGGTAAGTGCCAAGCCTAACCTCGATGGAGTAGTGACGAGGTAGGTCAGGGCCCTACTGAGAAAACAATAATATAATGATGATAACAAAATAAACAGTTTAAATGATAATAATTTCCGAAATACAACATTATGATGATTACTGCAACTGTCTACAATTAAGCTAACAACAAATAACCAACTCAGATAAACAAATCCAGGATCTGTGGGAATTGAACCCACAGTCCCATTCTCAGTACCTCTGGGTCTCCGGGAATCGAACCCGCAGCCCATGTCTCAATAATATCTCAATAACTCAGGATCTCCGGGAATCGAACCCGCAGTCCCTACCAATAACTCAGGATCTCGGGAATCGAACCCGTAGTCCACATTTCAATAATCTCAGGATCTCGGGATCTCGGGAATCGAACCCGTAGTCCATATTTCAATAAATCTCAGGATCTCGGGAATCGAACCCGTAGTCCATATTTCAATAATCTCGGGATCTCGAGAATCGAACCTGTAGTCCACATTTCAATAAATCTCAGGATCTCGGGAATCGAACCCGTAGTCCATATTTTAATAATCTCAGGATCTCGGGAATCGAACCCGTAGTCCATATTTCAATAATCTCAGGATCTCGGGAATCGAACCCGTAGTCCCTACCAATAAATCTCAAGATCTCCGAGAATCGAACCCGCAGTCCACATCATTATCACTCCGGGTCTCTGGGAATCGAACCCACAGCCCCGGGATCTCCGGGAATTGAACCCGCAGTCCACAAACACAGCAAGTAAAGGAATACACAGAGAGAAATATAATATGCTTAACTATAACTTCACCGATAAACAGCGCCAGCGATTACCAAGAAAACTCAAGTAAGACAATTAGGCAACTAGACGGTTGAATAATACCTAATCATGCTTTTCTAACTGCTACCGGGTAGGAATATTGAATTTAACAGCTAAAACAGGAATATCACTCATCGAGCATTTTAAGTAAAGTATGTGTTCAACAACCAGCGCATGTACACGCCCGTCACCTCGCGTACAAGGCATTTAAAATATCACATAATATCCTAGGGGTGAATGTCCCCCACACGAGGTTAGACAAGCCACTTACCTCAATTCCGGTACAAAACCGCTAAGAAATAACTCTCTTGCCGCGAATGTCGGCCTCCACAAGTGTAGTATCTGAACAAAATCAATAGAATCACATCAAAATAGGCCAATTGGGCATTACCCAATCAAAATAACTCAAAACACACCAAAACCCACAAGTTGCCAAAACTCGACTTTCGGTACGCTTATTGAAAAATCACGAAAATTATATATTCGGGTTCCTTATCTCAATACGAGTCCGTGCATATAAAATTTATCAAAATCGGACTCCGTTTGCCCATTCAAATCAAAGATTTCCTAAATTTTAGGCCTAGGGCTAAATCCTCTATAAATTACCCCAAATTCCTCCATTTTCATGATATAATTGCATAATATTATCAATACTAATCATAAGATGAGTCCATAGATGATTACCTGATGATTTCCATTGAATCTCCCTCAAAAATTGCCCAAATCGCCTCTTAAGACGAGACCCCAAATGTGAAATGTTTCTGAAATTTTCTAACTTCTGATACAATTAATCATCTGCGATTTTCGCTTATGCGGACCATTTCCGCCTCTGCGGAACCGCTTCTGCGACCACGTGGTCGCTTCTGCGAACTCCAGGCCTGGCTGGCCCATTTCGCTTCTGCGAGCCTAGGGTCGCTTCCGCGAGGCCGCTTCTGCGAGATCTCTTCCGTTCCTGCGGAACATTCCGCTTCCGCGCCTCGGTGTCCGCTCCTGCGGACTCGCTTAAGCGGTCAATATTCCGCTTTTGCGGAACTCCCCTTCGCGACCCTGGACCGCTTCTTCAATCCTCTTTCCGCATCAGCGATGCCGCCTCTACGGACCAGGATCCGCTTCAGCGATCACTTCCGCTCCTGTGTTCACTTGTCCGCTCCTGCGGACTCGCTCCTGCGCTCCCATTTCCGCAGGAGCGAAAACAACAGAACAGAACCCAAACCTGCAATTTTTCATGTTTTCTCCCGTTTAACCATCCGAAAACACCCCGAGGCCCCCGGGACCCCAACAAAAACCACCAACATATTCCAAAACACGATACGGACTTGTTCCAATCATAAAAACACGTCTAACAACATCAAAACCCATAATTCACATCGAATTCAAGCCTAAATTTCTTAAAACTTTCCGAATTGCACATTCGATCAAAAAACCCGACCAAACGACGTCCGAATGACCTGAAAATTTGCGGACATATCCAAAATCACATAACGAAGCTACAAAAATTGTCAGAATTCCATTCCGACCCCCGGATCAAAATCTCACCTATTGTTCGGATTCGCCAAAATTTCAAACTTCGGCATTTCAAGCCTAATTGAGCTAAGGACCTCCAAAATACATTCCGAACGCGCTCCCAACCTCGAAATCACCCAACGGAGCTAATGGAACCATCGGATTTCCGTTTCAAAATTGTCTTAACACTGTTCCGGTTGCGGATCATTTTCTATCTGTAAAGCTCTCATTTAGGGACTAAGTGTCCCAAAATACTCCAAATTTCAGGACCAACTCTCCCGGCAAACCACAATAGCAGAAATGTACTTAGGGAAACAGTTAAATTGGGGATTGGGGCGTAATTTTCTAAAACGACCGGCCGGGTCGTTACACAGGGGTTGGGCCTGTCTAGGACATGTGTACCTGAAACAAAAGACCAACTTGTTGCATCTTTCTCTGTGCATTTATTTGTTTCGATTTTACATGGCGACCGGTTTGTTATTAAAAAAAAGGGTAAGAAGTGAAAGATGTCAAGGTGAAAAATCAAATCAATTTTATGGAAAATGATATGTTTTTCTTAGAAAATAATTTTGAAGAAATTGAAAAAATAAAACAAAATGAAAAAAAAGAATCTCCGAATAAAATTTTGTTAATTTAAATAGTTAGTTTTCTTTGAAAATTTTTGAAAAAAAAAAGAAAAATAATCCCAAATAAATTTTCTTAATTTTACGAAAAATAGTTTCTTTGAAAATAATTTTTCTTAGTTCCTTTGAAAATAATTTTTTTTGAAAAATGCAAAAAAAAAAAAAGCAAAATCCGATAAATTTTGTTGATTTTGCTAAAGATAGGTTAGTTTCTCTGAAAATAATTGGTTTTAGAAATGCTGTTTAAAAATAGTTTGTTTTCTTTTCTTAAAATGATGTAGTTCTTTTATTTTCGAACTACGCAAGTTTGATTCTCACTGAGCGTGAGATACGTAGGCAACCCATATCGGGCTGAACTAATACTAATATCCAAAATTAAAAGAAAAAAAAGAAGAGAAGAAATTCAAAAAAAAAATAATAAAAATATTAAAACTAGGAATTTTGTCCTTAGTCAAGAGTTAGGAAAGTTTTGCAAAAATAGCTAAACGCTTCAAAAGGGGAACCGGAAGACTAATTTCGCAAAAATGGAATATAGACATCACACTGGAATCCTGTTATACAGCCTTCAAATCTTCTTCAAGTGCTGAAAGGTCGTATTAACAAGATTCGTTTTTTTAATAATAAAAAAAAATTTGAAAAAAAAAATCTTAAATTTCATTTTTACCTTTTCTAGGATCAGCATAACTTCATCGCAAAGAATCGGCCAGAAAAGGGCGAGAGATGAAATGCCACCCATGTTCATGGTCCAGGACAAGACCCCGGATCAGCTCTGTAAATGGTGGACTAGTTTTTCGGCTTGGGAAAGAAATCAAGTCCACAAGCACCTCAAGTTTCTACCGGACATTATGATGATAAAACCGGACAAAAATTTGATCAGAGCTTTAGCAAGTTTTTGGGACTCAACAAGCAATGTTTTCAGATTTCGGGACTGCGAAATGACACCCACTTTGGAAGAACTGGGCGGACTCACAGGGCTTGGGAGAGATTTGCACAAAAAGAGACCTGCAGCTCCTAGGCAAATGGGTGTGAATAATTTCTTGAAGAAGTTATGTCTCCGACGAGTTCCCATGGGTTGTTTGGAGAACGGTTGGGTGCCGCTGGAGTACCTCTATGACAGATTTGGTGATAAGAAAGGGTTCGAGAAATTCTCAACCACTGAATTTGTTAACCAGTTGAATTATGACGCCTGGGGAGACTTAAGAATCTACGCCTTTATGATCGCTTTTTTGGGAACCATGGTTTTTTTCTGAACGTGGCGGACGCGTTAGAATCCGTTTGGCTGCGGTGGTCTCATATTTACAGAGTAACGAAGAACACACTATTCTTCCTATGATCCTAGGAGACATCTTTCGGGCCTTAACTCGGTGCCAAGAAGGACATGATTATTTTGAAGGTTGTAATATCTTATTAGAAATGTGGTTTGTAGAGCATCTCTATCATCACCCAATTGTGATAGACTTCAACGCGGATTGGCTGAATTATATTCGTTGTCATACGAACAGAGCCGCCCGTTGTAACCTTCCAGAAGATTTAAGGACTTGGCAAGAACTTCTCAACTCTTTGAGAGCAGATCGACTTACCTGGAATTATTATTGGTTCCCTTCTGCTAAAATCATGCACATGTCGACATATCGCCCATTCTATATACTAATGGGCTTCAGGGGTTTCCAACAAAGGAAAATTTAGGGATTAAGAGTTAGCATAAATCAAGCTATGTAAATAGCTACAATCGTGGCATATCACTGAAGATAAAAATAATGTTGCTAAGAATTCACTCTAATCTGGGCTGTTTGAAATTTCATTCTATAGTAGTTCTTTTTTTTTTAGGAAATTAATCACCTAAGATGGATATCATGTATTTTGATAACACAATTACTAGTTGCTTCTATATTTTTGCGCATTAGTTCGACATTCTTAGCCTTGCCTTCAATGAAAATATAGTTTAGGAAAGTAATTATACAAACACACATAGTATACTTTAGGAATGTTCTTAATAAATCCGTTATATGTGATTATCGTCCTTTAATTAATTTGGAATGCGCGTTCGCGCAACTTCGATTATTTTCTTCTTAATAATAATACGAGTTTTGGGGCCTTCCAAGCTAGATAGCACTTTTTTTAATTAAGAAGTTTTCCTTTTGTTCAATTGTGGAATTGAGTTTGGAGCTCGAATTTGGTGACAGACTTTCTAATAACAGTAACTAATTAATTAGGACATTTATTTATTATTAGAGACAAATAATAGAAAATTTAAATGCTTAATTTGACCTTTTAAAAATAAACGAGATGAGCCTCATTAGAGAACAAAATCGCGGGGCCCTCCTAAGTGTACATATATTAAAAATACTTAGATTACAGGACATGCCATCTAGCAAATTTCACGGAATTCTAAAAGTAATAACGCGCTAGCATCTTTAGGCACGTACTTAATAAAATTACCTCCCTAAACTCAGGTACATATTTATGTGACCCTATTCCAAATCTCAATGAAGTCGGAATGCATCAAAAAATTGCGGACACATTTATGTGACGAAATTCGAGATGCATTCTCACGACGTTGTAATCCTCTTCCAATATAATAAGTAATAAAAGCGGTCCGAAGTAATAATTGTCACATAAGTTCATAATTGTTAAAATCAGATAATTAAGCCGAAATACAATAATTAAGCGACCCTGCTAGAACCACGGAATTCGAGAATGCCAAACACCTTCTCCCGGATTAACAGAATTCCTTATCCAGATTTCTGGTTCGCGGACCATTAATTAGAGTCAAACCTTTCCTCAATTCGGGATTCGAACCGGTGACTTGGGACACCATAAATCTCCCAAGTGGCGACTCTGAATTTCTCAATAAATGAATCCCATTTTGGTTGTCCTTTAATTGGAATAACTCCCTTTATATCATGCACCCTCGCGGGCCTGCGGAAGAAGGAGGTGTGACAGCTCTGGCGACTCCACTAGGGATAAAGACCCAGAACCACTGGTTCAGGGTTATAAATTTGAGCTTCTGATAAATTGTTATATTTTTGCTTTATTATCTGATATTTTTTATGTTCAATGAGAAAAATGATAACTTTACCGCTTTGATATTATTTAAACTGTATATATATAAATTGTGTCGAAACCCTACTTCCTTCCGAGTCTTCTAAAAATGGTGCATACGTTCGCGTTGCCCGCTTTTCAAAATTATCCCAAATAAGTGAGTGTTGGGCAAGCGACAAGGCCGGGCAGACTTTAGTACTCCCGTTACGTTGCCCCCTCCTCAGCCCCAGTTGTCCGCTTGGGTACCTTAACTTTAGACCAAAACCTATGTTTTTCTTACACCTAGATGAAACACATCTCTATGTCGGATCCCTAGTAGGAACGCTTATCTACATCATGTGCATTTGACTTAGGGGACTCAACATAGGGGTTGGGTCCGTCTAGGGCTAGCAACCTGAAATAAAAAGACCATCCTGCTACATAAGATTGTGTGCATTTATTTGGTTAGATCAGCATGTTGACCAGCTTCAAATATTGGAACACTAAAGAAATAACAATGTAGTTTTGCCTGAACAATGTCAAAATCTTGTTAGTGTGTCTTCAAAAATAATATTTTGGGTTTTATTCAAGAAAATAAAAAGATTTTTATTTTAAACTTGGTTTGTTTTCTTTGGCGAACTACGCTGGTTTGATTCTCACTGGATATGAGATAAGTAGGCAACCCCCATCGGGTCCAATCTCCCTTTTTAGAAAAACAGTCATTAAAGAATGTGTCAAATATTTTTGGTCATAAATAAGCCGGTAATTTGTTTCGTTTAAGAAAACATGCTTTCATATAGAGTTTAAGAAAACATGCTTTCATATAGAGTTTAAGAGCCACCCCTGAAACCTTGAATCTCCAGGATCAGATGGATACTATCCAAGAATCACCCCAGGTTATCATGGAAAGAGCTCGGATACAACTACAAGAATGGTGGAATGATCTGGATGAAGATGGTCAAGTTTGGGTGAAAGAGCAGTTGGGTCCTTTGCTAGACATATTGCATGTCAAGCCACGGGATGACTTGGTCAAAGCCTTGGTGACTTTTTGGGATCCTATTAATAATGTGTTCCATTCCGATTTTGAACTCACTCCTACCTTAGAAGAAATGGCCGGGTACATTGGTTGCGGCCAAGAGTTAAGGTAGTAGAAGCTCATATTTCCCAGGGCCCCATTGTGAGCACGTAATTTTTGCACTAAGTAGATAAATTCCAAAATCAAAATTAATAAGATTTTTGAATGCAATTGCGTGATGTGTTTGATATTGGATACACTTTGTGTATTTGAATAATAAAAAATTTAGAAAAATCAAAAAGAATATAATAGGAGAATTACTTGTTTTTTTTAATTAGTTTTAAAGGAAAGGAAAATAAATAAAAAAAGTATAAAACTTTAAATAGCAGAAAATAAAAAATATAGTAGAAAATTGCCAAAAAATGCCAAAAATTAGTAAAGGTAGGAAATTAATTAACTAAGATAATATAAAAAGAAAAAATTAACATACAAAAAGAAATTACCTCAAAATAATTAAAATACCAAAAAAATACAAAAAAATATATATAGATATAATAAGACTGGGCCAAATGCAGTCTAAATTGTTGGCCCAGTGTTTGAGCCCAAGAAATTCGGTCCGATTAAAATGATCTAACGGTTGAAGATGTGGTTTCATTTGTATTAAAACGGCATCGTTTAAGTAACGGTCAATCCTAGCCGTTGATCATCTGAGATCGAACGGCTAGGATCACCGTGAGGGCTCCGAGTATAAAACGGTTTGGTCTCATTTGAGACCGGTCATTACACAAACCCTCAAACCCTAGCCGCCCTAACCCTTCGTCTTCTTCTTCTTCTCATCATCTCCGCCGACAATGGAGACTGCCCATCGTTCATGGCAGTCTCCGACCACCCCTTTACCCCAAACCACTCCCATCTCACTCTCCACCACAAACCATAACCAAAAAACCCTGAAACCCCAAGAACCCGGAGTTCATCTCCGGTGACCTCAACCTTTGAGAACGACTTCAAGCTTAACACCAAAGAACCACCTCACCCAGATCTATCACCCCATATAAGCCACCACCCTCGAATATTAACCCATCCATTCGAATCTTCAAAAAAGAGTCGCCGGAACCCTAATTCCGGCCAACTCAAAAAACCACCCCAATTTCTCGCCTTTCCCTTTCTGGATACCACCTTCTAACCAAAAAACCCTAAAAAGACTTCATCTTGATGTTTAAACAAGAAAATCAGAAAAAAATAAGGAAATAAAGAAAAAAAAGAAATCTGGAAAGAAAAGAAGAAGGAAAGAATGTAGGGGAGAATAGGAAGCTCAGGGGACCGGCCTTGCTAAGCTAAGTCTCCCCCCGTCTTTGTTTTTGCTTGATTTCTTCTATTTTTATGTTTTCTGTTATGTTTCTGCTTTTTTTTTATGTTCTGATGTTTTGATCTTGGTTTGTTTCTTCGGTTTAAAGACCTGTTCTTGATATCACTGTTCTTCTTCATCTTCTGTCTATATTAGGATTCCTTATTTGTTGGTTTTCAATATCTTTGATGTTCTTCTTTTCTATTAACTGCATGTTTAGTCTTGGTTCTAGTTTAGCCGTCTGATTCTCATTCTTCTTCATCTCCTGTTTATACTAGGGATTTTTCTTTGTTTGGTTTACAATACCTCTTCTGTTCTTTTATCTGCTAAATGGCATGCTTAAGATTGGGGTTTGATCTTTTTAAATCTGATTCAGTGATTCTGCTTCTCTTTTGTGTCATTTCGTATGATAAATCTAGGGATTTTTCTTCAATTATTTTTCATGTCTTTCATGTTCTTCCCCATCTTATCTATCATACGCATGTATTAAGTTAGGGTTAGTATTTGGAAAGTTTTAGATTTAATGGGTTCTGATTACCATTTCTTGTTTACTCTGTTAGAGCTATGTCATGTCTGGGTAGACTAAGTCTCAATTCTTCACTCGTTTGTTGGATTTGGTCCATATGTGTCTATATCAAGGAATTTTAAGAGCGTTTTGGGTCTTTCGGTCAGTCATTCAACATAAAGTGGTTGTAACTAAGCCTGATTGATGTTTAATTGGAATTTTGCTATTTGAAACTCAGTTTGTGAGTCTGATTGATTGAGATTCAACATTATCTAACTTCTTCTCTGAATTAATTGATTGATGAACAAGTTTGTTTTCATTTGGCTATGTGTGCAATTGTCTGTTGAAATGGCTAAGTTTGCAATGTTTTTTATGTTAGTATGAGCAGTGTTAATGCCCATCAATCTTAGGAGAATTGGCTATAACTGCAATAGTACAAAGTCTCATAAGTGATTAGTTTTGAAATAGGTTAAAATTGAAATCACAAAAATAGGTTACAGATTAAATAAGTGAACAAGAGTGGTCAATTTTGCAATTGACATACTCTTTTAGGTCTCTCACACATTGTCCAACATCTAAAGAGTAAGTCTGAAAACTCAGACTTACCAAGGCTTAAGCAAGACCTGACCACAGGTGGCTAGGCCTGCAAAGGTCTTAGCCAAGCCTATGTCAGTAATGGGCTTCAATTGCAAAAGCCAAGCCTAAAACTTGAGACTGGCTAAGTTTTAAATAGTTTAAATATAACAATAAAGCAGGCTAGACCTGTAACTATCTTAAAAATGAAATAAAGTCTTTAATTAACAGAAAATGAAGCAAAATGGTTAAAATTGAAATAGTTCTTCAAGTTAAAATTGGCCAGTCCTTAAATATCAATGCAATGACTGGCCCTTAGTTAAATAAGTTGAAAATGCTGAAAACCTGACCTAGGTAGGTCAGATAATTCAGCTGTGTCATTAAGGTCATAATGGGAACATAAATTGGTAAAATGGTAGATTAAATAGAGCATATAGGGACATAGGAGACATTTGTGCTCCTGATTTCTGCAATTTTACAGAGATTTAGGGGTATAATGGTCTCACTAAAAAGGAAATCAGTAAAAATCAATAACAAGTAGGGACACTTTGGTAAAAGCTTAAAAATAGAATAAAAAAGAACCTTCCAACACATGCTGGAAGGGATCTTGTAACTGAATTGGGGTGTAAAGTGTAGATTAGTGAGTTTTAAAGGGAGGGAAATGGAACTAACCCCTATTCGTTCCCCCCAAGAAATCTGCCAATCTATACCTATAAATACCCCCTAAAAAGACTGATTAATGGCTGTTTTTTCACATAGAAAAATTCAGAGTGCAATACAATAGCAATAGCAAATAGTTTCCTGCTAATTTCGAGTGAGAATCACTGTTTAAGTTGCTTGTTTGTGGGGTTTTATGCTCGTTTGTTGCTGGGTTTCTCATTTGTTGATTGATGTGGTGTTCTGTTTGTTTGAAATTCGGTCCTACATTGTTGCTCTTGCCTTGTTGAGTCTGTTGTTGTTGCTTGCTCCTATTCCCTTAGAACTCATCGACTTCTTTTTGGTGAATCGGGTACATACCCTGTTCGACAAAAGATGCAATTCTGAAGTGTTCAATGAATTGAAGTTCAAGTGTTAAGCCCATGAATTCTTCTGTATTTTATCTTATTTTAAACTAGTAGTCTAGTATAGTTTAGATATGATATTTGTATGGCTTGTATAAGTATAAAACCAAACAAAAACAATGTAATAGCTAGTATGATAGTAGTAGAGTAGTCGTAGATAGCATATCACCTAGTTAAAGTAGGTAAAACTCGTAAAAACGAGTTAATTAACTGTAGTCTAAATCGCTAACAGCTCTCTCACAGTAGTAATATAAGTCATGCTCACATAGTTAATCACATTTGTGGATCAGCATTTAGATACAAATAAGTTCAAAAGAGAAAAACCGTTAGATCAAGTAATAATTCATTCGTGACTGGGTTAATAACAGTGTATGAGCTAAAGTCATAGTAAAAATTAGTAGTGTAATTGTGCATATGTCTTTGAATCATTTAGTTATAGATAATCAGAGTTGTCGTAGCAAATAACTGAACAATTTAGTTTGATAATGTCTCACACAGTCAAACCGTTTCCTCTTAATTTCTTAGTTAAGCAATTTCAACATTAGTATAAGTTACTTAGTAGAAAACAAAAAGGGTAAAAGGTAGTTGGCTCATTATATACACTAGCTGGTTGTCACTTAGAATTGACATTGATCCTCTTGTACAATAACCCTCTCTTCTGATAAATAAAGGATAATTTGACTTCTTACTTAATTCTGTATGCTTGTTTTACTATGAGTTTTCATTTTTTAGTTCTGTTATTGGTATTTCAATACGGTTTGGGCCTACTAAGCATCACAGGCCTGAACTATAGTATGAAGCGAAATGGGCTATTAAACAGAAGCCTGAAGACAGCATGGGTCGCTAAGACCCGGGCAGATCCAGTACCTATTTAAGTATGGGTGTAGAGGCCCAGGCCCAATAAAGGCAATGACAGTGGCCTGGGTCCAAATTCTGAAATGATAGTGGACTATAAATAATTAAGGGAAAATCAGTATAGAAAATATTGTGAAACAATAAGGATTGGACTATAAATTTAACCGGGATAAGCCTCACATGACACCAAATATTGGGGCCCCCTTTTAGTAATAAGGTGAAGCGCAAATAGATTCGGGAAAGCTAATAGCGAATTCCATAGCTTCTCCCAAAAGACTTAAAAGCCGCTAGACATTATTTGGCACGTTTAATATACTTTTCTTAAATATGAGTGTGCACTTGGTGCGACTCAAATCCCAAATCCCAGCGAAGCCGAAATGTACTAACGGTCACAGGCGTACTGGGTGTGGTGTGACTCAAAGTACGTTTTTGCAACGTCGTAATTCTTTAAATTATTAAAAGTGAAAACACATATATATTGTTTTAAAATCTATAACAAGTCAAATAAGATTGAGAACGACGGTTGAGCGACCGTGCTAAAACCACGGAATCCGGGAGTGCCTAACACCTTCTCCCGGGTTAATAGAGTTCCTTAGCCAGGTCTTTGTTTCGCGGATTGTAATAACAGAGTCAGCTTTCTTAGATTCAGGATTAACCGGTGACTTGGGACACCATTATCTTCCCAAGTGGCGACTCTGAAAATTAAATAAAAATCCCAAAACGAATGTCCTTTATGTGGAAAAACTACTTCCTCTTTGTTGTTATATCCGTTTTGGGTATTTGAACACTGAGGTATACCCTACGAATCTTTCCAAATGGATCGGTACGAAGCCCCTAAGGTAGTAAAAAGGGAGGTGTGGCAGCTCTGGCGACTCTGTTGGGGACACCAACCCAGAACTTCGGTTTCAGGGTTTAAGAACTCGATCTCCTTAGAATTGCCGTCCTCGATATTATTTGACTTTGTTATATGCTTTGAACAACATGCTACGTGTTTTACCGCTTTGATATTATATGGATTGTATATAAATTGTGCCGAAAACCCTTCTCTTCTTTACCCCCGGGGATGTGCTTACTGGTTGAGACTCCCCTTTCTGTTAATTCACACATGAACTAAGAAACAGAGGCCGGATAAGTTAGAAAGTGGATTGACTCCGCGAGTCACCGGTATGTAGCCCCCTCCTCGATTCGAGTTGTCCGCTCGGGTACACGGTCTAGCACTCTATGAAACTATAAGATGTTGAACATAGGTCTAAGGCAATTATTTGCATCATATTTGACTTAGGGGGACTCAACGCAGGGGTTGGGTCCGTCTAGGATAGGTGACCCGGTAATTAAAGACCGAGCATATTATGTGTTGCATTTTTATTGTCCTTGATCGTTATGCGGACCAGAAAAATTCCCGAGGATAGAAAAGAGTGTTCAATAAAAAGAGAGAAATAAGAACTAGTAAAAAAGTGCAGTCGGAAAATCTGAAAATTTGGAAAAAATGGCTTTGTTGTTAAAATAATTGGTCAACTAATCTGACCGAACTACACAGGTTTGATTCTCGCCATTAGGAGAGATACGTAGGCAACCCTTGAACGGGTCCAACCACCTTTTTAGAAAGAAAAAAAGACAAAAAATATTTTTGTTTCAAATAATCGAAGTGATCACTATTTTTGGAAACAGCCGAATATTCCGAAGGACGCCGGAAGGCTGTTTTGGCAAAAATGGCCACTTCGAGAGTCATGTCTCTTTCTTTTTTAATTTCAAAAATGAAAATTTGCCTTGAAAAATATTTTTCTCTCTTTTCTAAATAAAATCGCCCTAATAAATGTGCAGGATGAGCACAATACAGAAAGAACCTTTCGCTTTAATGAATACAATCCCTTTGGAGCTAGGACTATGGTGGAACGACATGGGAATAGAAGGTCAAAATTAGGTCAAAGGCTACTTAAAGGATCTCACGGGCTTATTGGACATAATTCCTCGAGGCGACATAATCCGAGCACTGGTCACATATTGGGATCCTGCGCACAGCGTACTACATCTTCCGGACTTTGAACTCACTCCCACTCTGGAGGAAATTGCTTTCTACATAGGGAAAAACGAGGTCTCCTTAAAAGAAAAATACCCGGTGGCCCCGAGAGCAGTAACGGTGCACTGTTTCTTGGACTCTTTGAAAATTGCTAGAAATGTCCACAACGAGGATTTAGCCAATGGGTTTTGTTCCCTAAACTTCATTTATAGCAGATATGGACATGTCTGAGGTTTCAATGACTCCACGAACAAGTTTTGTAGCAAGTCCAACTGAGCAAAATGGGAGGAACATCGACGGTTTGCTTTCTTAGTGGCGTTTCTCGGGATCATCATATTTCCGAGAAAAGACGGGCACATTGATATAAAGGTTACCGGGGTAGCAAGCACTTTGGTTGTACAATATAATTGTACTCTAGCTCCAATGATTTTAGCAGACATCTACCGTGCCTTGACTACATGTAAAGAAGGGTCCAACTTCTTTGAGGGATGTAACATGATTTTCAAAATCTGGTTGATAGAACATCTATGCCATCATCCTTTGTTCTCAAGCTATGGGACGACTGAAAGAACGTGCCTCGAAGAATTCTACATGAGAACAAAAGAAGTTAAGTTGCCGGAGGGAGTTAAGGATTGGATTTCATATCTACGATCGTTGACCGATAGCCAAATCGATTGGGCATACGAATGGTTGCCCCTCGACGAGGTGATTTACATGCCGACGGAAGGGTCACACTTTTTGATCATGGGTTTGAAAAGTATCCAGCCTTATGCCCCGTACAGGGCCCTGCGATAGCTTGGAAGATGTCAAGTTATACCAAAGGATGTGGACCACAGTTCGCAAGTAATAGAGATTAGTCCGTATGGGCAATTCCCGTAAGCAAAGGTCCGACAAATTTGGAATAAATGCCAGAATTTGAAAGTAGAGACTTGTGTGGAGAACAAAGCTCGGGGAGAAGTGTTGTCAGGATATTCCGCATGGTATCGATGGGGTATTGAGCATGACAGGCCATCGAAAAGACCTCACTTGCAAGATTTGGCGGAGCAATCTAAAGAAAATAGGAATTGGGTGGCCAAAGAGAGCGAGTATAAGGCCAAGATCAGCTTGCTAGAAAAATAGTTGAGAGATCTAGAGTTTGAGAGCGGTTTGCAGGCACCATCCGATGAAGAAGAGAAGAAGCAGCTCATAAAAGAGAATGAAATTCTGAAGGCTCAGGTTGCTAAAACGAAAATTGCATCTGAGACCCCTGTTTGCTTAGCCCGAGACGAGAAATTGATTGAAAATCTTCGGTGCAAAGTGAATGACTACATCTTCGACTTAGAAAAAGCCGAAAAGGAGTTAGTCAGGGCTCAGAAGCAACTGGCCAAAGATGCTGAGGATAGAGCCAAGTTGGTTCAGCAACTGTAGGATAAAAATGTGTTTGAGGTAGCTCGTCTCAGAAAGAAGATTGTCACAGCCACTGTCAAAAGTAAGAAGATCATCAAAGAACTCGATGAAGAAAGAGAATACTGTTACACGACTATGGCTCGGCTAGAGTTTGAGCTACAACAAATACAAAGGGAGAACCAACACACCTTAGATGCTCGCGCCGAACAGATCAGCCGATTGCTTCAAGAGAAAGGGGTTAGTGAAGAGAGGATTGTTCATATTGCTCAGTATATCACCCGAAAGATCCAGTTGTGTGAAGACATGTCCCGGGCAACATTTGTGTTAGCTGTGAAATTCTTTGTGTAGCAAGTCATGTCCGACCTAGATAGGCGCCCAAGTGGATTAGCATATAGGCCCGCGGCAAGACCGAACGATGTCTCGCGGGCACTAGGAGCATTAATGTATTCATAGGGCATGCATTCTGTATTCATATTTCTTTGAATTAGTAACACAACACCATCTTGTAAACCGATGTTTTTGAAATATCAATGAGAAATCAAGAGTTGTTGCTAATCCTTTTTGCTTTATGTCAATTTTTATTTCACGATAGGCAAATAAATAGGAACGCAAATCAACAAAGAAAAGAAGAAAGAAAGAAAAAAAAGAGAGAAAAGGAAAAAAGAAAAGAAAAAAAAAAGAAGAAAAAGAAAAAAAAGCAAGAAAGAAGAAGAAAAAAAAGGGGGGGGGGGAGTAAAAGAGAATGATGAGGTTGGTTCAAAATGGAACAAATTCCGGGATAATGCATGGCGATTAAAGGCAAAAATTATGATTATCCTTTCATGTGCTAACTATTAACGGGTGTTGTTGTTTATGAGAATCAGATTTCAGCTGGCAACTGGTATTCTACCTAATCATCCCTACAACACACGATCTAAGACAATGACAAAGGCGGTATCTCAAGAAATTGAACCAACCGTCATGGACCCTGTCCAAGAGGAGGAAGTTGTGGATCTGGCAGGAATGAAAGAAGAAATGTACAAGCTTAAGCAGCAGATGGATGAGATGTACCAGGCTTGGTCTATGGGTCAACCCTTACCTACTTATCCCGCTAACCCAGCACATGTCCCTCCAGTCAATCCCAACCTTGAGCCACCCACTATGAACTCATACTCTACATATCCAAACTATCACCACTACTATGCCTCCACCTCTCAGGTACCACCACCACTGTCAAAACAGATGTCACCCCAGCCACCACAGGTCGCCCCGGTATATGTAGCACCTCCACCTACCGCCCTGCAAAAGTCATCCAGTGAGCTGTTGTTCCATGTACAAGATGCCCACTACTACCCGCCTGAACCAACCTTTCGACAGCATGAATCTCATACCCCATTGCTGGAGGCGACCGGAAAAACCTGTCAGGAACTTAGAACAGGAGGAGATGGCCAGAAAGACGAGGAGTTTGGAGCAGTCCTTCCATAACATACAAGGGCTAGGGGGACAAGTAAGTGTAGCGTACAAAGACCTATGTCTGTTCCCGCAAGTGCAGCTCCCGGTCGGGTTCAAGTTTCCTAAGTTTGACATGTACAGTGAACACGGATATCCGGTAGCCCATCTTAGAGGATACTGCAGCAAAATGTGTGGCGTAGGGGGAAGAGATGAGCTTCTGATGGCGTACTTTAGCCAAAGTTTGAGTGGTTCTGCACTGGAATGGTACACGCGTCAAGATCATACCAGATGGTTCATCTGGGATGATCTCGCACAATCATTTGCCAACCATTTCCAGTACAACTTGGAAATCATACCGGATAGGTTGTCACCTACTAAAATGGAAAAGAAACCTGGTGAAAGTTTTCGAGAATACGGCTTTAGATGGAGAGAACAGGCGGCGAGGATGGATCCGCCGATGAAAGAAAGTGAAATGGTAGACTATTTTCGCAGGCCTTGGAGCCTACTTATTATAGCCATCTGGTGTCGGCCATTGGCAAGAATTTTAATGAAGTTGTAAAAATGGGGAGTTTCGTAGAAGAAGGATTGAAAACTAACAAGATTATGAGCTTTTCTGCGATCAAGGCCACAAATCAGGCCATACAGACAGGGAATGTAGGATTAATTGGGAAGAAAAAGAAAGAAAAGGTGTTGGTTGTGGAGAGTTGTGACGACCCAAAGGGTCATCACTTATTTTATTAATCATTTCGAGCTTCTGAGGCCTTGAAAACCTCATTCCACGTTGCCTCGATTTACGTGCACAATCCGAGCATGTAGCCAAAAAGATTTTGTGATAGAAAATATGAATTCTATGAGAAATTTGGATAAAAATGATATTAATATTGATATGGTTGACTTCGGTCAACATTTTTGGCAAACGGATCCGGACCCGAGATTGGATGGTCCCGAGAGGTCCGTAGGAAAATATGGGACTTGGACATGCGTCCGGAGTCGAATTCTGAGGCCGAGAGCCCAAGTTATGAATTGTTCTATGAAATTGTTTTTGATGTAATTGTTAAAGGAAATAAATTAATTGACCTTGGTATCGGGCTCGTATTTTGGTTCGGACGCCCGGTACAAGTCTTAAATATTATATATGTGATTTCTGTAAAGTTTGGTGACATTCGGATGTCGTTTGAGATGTTTTGGACCTTGAGTTCCAAGTTTGAAAGTTTTGAAAACCAAAAGTATGAAAATCATGAATTTGAGGCTTGATTTGATGAAAACGATGTGATATTGGTGATGTGATCGCAAGAACAAGTTTATAATGTGTTTTTGAGGTTGTGTACATATTTGGTTTGGAGCCCGGGGGGCTCGGGTAAAGATTTGATAGGCCGTTGGATTAAATTCTAAATTTTTGCACTGCTGGTTTTTCACCCAGCTGTTGGCTTCGCAATTGCGAAGGGGGCAGATCAAGGCAGGGCTCGCAAATGCGAACCCTGATCGCAAATGCGAAGCCCCTCATGACCCAGCCTTGTTCGCAAATGTGAACAATTGTTCGCAAATGCGAACATCCCCTTGTTCTGCCTATGTTCGCAAATGCGAACCATACTTCGCAAATGCGAACATTCCCAAATCCAGCCTTGTTCGCAAATGCGAACAATAGTTCGCATATGCGAACAATTCCCTTTACTGCCTGTGTTCGCAAATGCGAACATTAGTTCGCAAATGCGAACACTCCCCTTTCCTGCCAGTGTTCGCAAATGCGAACAAAAGTTCGCAATTGCGAACTTCCCAGCCTTAGCTTATTTTTCAAACTCCAGAAATTGGTCGGGGTTCGCAATTGCGAACCCATGTTCGCAAATGCGAACACGAGACCTGTAAAACACGATTTTCAGTTCATTTCTTCACTTTTTACAAACCAAAAACACCCATTTGCGATTCTTCACGGATTCCTTCTTCATCAAAACAATTGTAAGTCACTTTTTACTTAATTCTTTCAATTCCTAACATCATTAAACATGTCTTTCAATAGAAATCAAAGGTTTTCATGGTAGAATTTCTTGTTTTTGTTAGAATATATGGTTTTTCATAAATTGGGAAATTGGACCTCGAATTGAGGTCCGATTTTGAAACAAATCATATACATGAACTCGTGAGGGGATGGGTAACCAGATTTTGGTCCGAACCCCGAGTTCCGACCATGTGGGCCCGGGGTCGAAATTCACTATTCCGGGCAGAATGTTGTAAAAGTTGTATTTGGTCTTAGGAATTAGTTTGTTGAGTAGTATTGATGATATTAAATCAATTGTGTATAGATACGATTGGATCGGAGCCAAATTTGAAAGAAAAAGACATTTCCACGGATTGAATTGTTCATAAACATTCGAGGTAAGTGTTTGTTCTATCCTAGCTTGAGGGAATAGGATTATGTGCTATGTATTATGTGATCGAATGCAGTGTATAGGCTGTGGTGACGAGCATCCATACACTGGCGTCTAGTATGACCGTGAGTCGTTGATAATGCTTATTGTGAGATATATTTGCAGATGAATTGTTGAACCTTTGCCAGGTTGTAGAATTGTTATTGTTCTCCCTTGTCGAGACTTGTTGTGAAGATAATAATTGATTGCCCTTGTTGGGACAGTTTATGAATTGATGTTTCTTTCTTTGCCCTTAACTGTGATTGTTATTTGGGTGAGGAAGAGTGATAATGCACGAAGGGTGATGTCGTGCCTTGATTTATTATTTATGCACGAAGGTTAATGCCGTGCCTTGATTTATTATTTATGCACGAAGGTTAATGCCGTGCCATGTTTTATTGATTATGCATGAAGGATCATGTCGTGCCCTGTTATTGAACCATGTATGAAGGATCATGCCGTACTATGGATGTGAGGATGAGAGTAAAAGCACGAAGGGTGATGCCGTGTACTTTATTTGCTTATTTGGTGAGGATGAGAGTAAAAGCACGAAGGGTGATGCTGTGCAATTGTTTGCTATTTCTTGACTTGATATTACATGTGTTTCCATTATACTTTGTTTTACTTGAGAACTTATTAATTGTTGTTAATTGTTGAATTCTTTGAGATATCCCTTATTGCGTTATTACTTGGTTATTTCTTGTTATTCTGTGGTATACATATATATATTGAATTGCACAGGTTTATGTGGGTGTCTGGTCCTAGGCTTGTCACTACTTCGTCGGGATAGGCCAGGCACTTACCAGCACATGGGGCCGGTTGTGCTGATACTACACTTCTGTACGTTTTTGTACAGGTCCAGGTTACGATCAGGAGCAACAGCAGTAAATCAATTGCGTGGAAGTTTGATCACATTTGAGACCGAGGTAGCTTGCAGACATCCGCAAGCCCGGCGTCTCTCTCTTTACTTATGTTGCTAGCTGTAGTCTCTTTGTTCCGAGACAAACAGAATTATGTTATATTTCCATCAAACTTTTATGTGTAGTATTCCATAGTAGTTCGTGAGTTGGTGACTCCACGTCTTGGGTAGAGGATTTCAGTGTGATTTTTACCTTGTAATTAGTTATTTCTAATTCGATAAAGTATTCCGCACTTATTTAATTAAAGTTATGGTTTGTTGATAAATAAATTATGAAATTGTATTAAAAACAGGATAGTATGAATACAGTGGCTTGCCTAGCTACCACGAGTAGGCGCCATCGCGATCCCGATGTTGGGGGAAAATCCGGGTCGTGACAAGTTGGTATCAGAGCTCTAGGTTACATAGGTCTCACCACTCACGAACAAGCTTAGTAGAGTTTCAGAGGTAGGTACGGAGACGTCTGTACTTGTCCTCCAGAGTCTATTGAGTTAGGAAAGAGTCTCTCATTTGTTCTTTCTTGTCGTGCGACTTGTTCCTCAATTACCGATTGAATTTCTATTCTGTCCTTTCGCAGATGGTGAGGACACGCGCTTCTTCGTCCGCTGACCAGCAGCCCGAGCCCCAGGCAGCTCCCGTGAGGGGCCGAAGCCGTATCGGAGGCCGCGGTAGGGGTAGAGCTCAGATCCAGGCAGCTACTCTGGAGGTGGAACCTCATATTGAGATTGACGAGGAGGTTCTAGTCCCCGCAGCTCCAGTGGGCCCAGCTCAGGTCCCAGGAGAGGCTTTATTTACCCTGGATCTTCGGGATGCTTTGGTCAGAATAGTGGGATTTATGGACAGCATTGCCAGAGCAGGCTTATTATCAGTTGCACCAGCCACTTCTCAGGCTGGAGGAGGGGCCCAGACTCCTATTGCTCGTACTCCGGAGCCAGTAGCTCCTCAGCCTCAAGCACCAGTGGTTCAGCCAGCTGTGGCCACTCAGTCAGGTACCACAGCTCATGCCGGTGATGGAGCGGCCATGACTTCTGATTCGTTATGGAGACTTGATCGGTTCTCCAAGCTATTTACCACTACATTTAGCGGAGCCACATCAGAGGATCCTCAGGACTTCTTATTCAGTTGCCATGAGATTCTCAAGACTATGGGGATCGTTGTCACGCCCCTAATCGAGGAACATGACCGGCGCCTGACCGGGTTGCCCCAGTCAAGCGGACCTGGGTGCCTTTCATTCCCACGCGTTACCCCTGTGTTGATTGTTTCTCATTAACCAAATATCTTACTAACCATGAATGATTTCACATTAAACAAATAAAACCATACGAGTGATTCATTAACAAGTTTGCGGTTTTTACAACGCCCGACATAACATAATGTATACATAATACCGGAGTCCCACAGTTTACATGTCTACAGAGCCTCTAGGATACAAGAAAGGGAATACAATACTTGCCGGTAACAAGGCTCCGGCTATACCTTACAAAACCAAAATAAAATCTAAACAAAAGTGGCATGAACCACACAGGGCCCCGAGGAAGAAAGGGCTCACCAAAACGGGCAGTGGAAGGAGAAGGATACTACTGCCGATGAGCTGAAGTGCCTGCTACTGATCCACCTACAATCATAACACGAATGTAGCGTCCCCGGCAAAAGGGACGTCAGTACACTTGGATTGTACTGGTATGTATGGACAAACTTTGTCCCAAGTAAACTCAAGCCATTGAATTACATCAACAATTAATTAAGCCAGCCAACCATGTTTCCACATTTTCCTCATTTCAAATAATTCTCAACACTAAGCACTTTCTACGATCAACCAATTTAACAATAACCAATCAATCACGTAAAGCACAAGTAGTCAAACAAAGGGGCAATCAGTGCCCCACAGGTTGCAAACTCTCCTGCTGTCTCCTTTCACAATTTCACATTTATTGATTTTTGTATCAATTTTCAATAGCGATTTCGATCGCTTTCCACCCTTATTACCCCTGACCACCCTTATTACCTCGGCCACCCTTATCACCCCAACCCACACCTTATTTCCTCACGTTGTGGCGCGCAACACGACCCCGCCTTACAGTTTAAAACACAACAATTTCAAACAGCAAATAAGGTACTACACACAGTTTCAACAAGTTCAAATAAGCAACTTGCACATTGTTTCATGTTCTCAATTATTTTTCAAATCAATATCACAACCATGTTACAATATTTCCACAATTCAAGTGTTTCATCTCTTTCCACAATAAACAAATTCTCAAGCGTTTCGTTTGTTTTACACAAGGTGCCATATAGGCCATCATAATCATTATTCACAATTCTTTACCCATTTCGACTCTCATTTAATTTTGATTCATATTCCATACCACATCACTCATATTTCAACAACAACTTTGAATATCCAACAACAACATCAAGAATTTCACACAATTTGTCAATTTAACACGAACCAAACAAACTTCACACATATAGGCGATTTCACAAGAATCAAAATTAGCCATACATACCTGGTGATGAGTTTTCTTCCTACTTTATGATTACCCAAGATATCCTACTCTTGCCAACCTTGTTCTTGAAGACTCTTACTTCTACTCACTTCTTTTTTTACTAGAAATCAAGTTCAATAATCATGCATGAGTGTAAAAATTATATTTTCAAAAGCTATTATATGCAAACCTCTCTTTACCCAATTTAAAGCTGAAAATCAAAGAAAATAGTTAGGGTTTTTACCTTGAAAAGATTGGGGAAGTTGAATCCTTGCCCTAGAATCCTTTGAACTAAGATGGTTGGAACAATCTTTGAAGATGAAAGATTTCTCTCTCTAAAAACCCTCTCTTCTCTCTCTAATTTTGATAAGATGATATGATAAAATGAAGAGGAAAGGTGTTATATTAAAGAAGAGATCGGGTTAAAATGTTACAAAAATCTGGACCGGGTCAATTATGCGGTGCACTTTGCGACCGCAGAATCAACATGCGGTCCGCATAGTGACCGCAGAATGGCCTCAAAATTACACAGGTTCTGTTACAGAATGCGACCAATATGCGGTCCGCACTCTTGATCTGCATCGCAAAATGCACCGCAGATTCACTATGCGATCGCATATCGACCGCATTTTCAACACGATTTTGGGAAACTCTCTGGTATGCTTTGCGGCAAGAATGCGGTCCGCATAACAGGTTTGCGGTCGCATTCTTGACCGCATATTTGACACTTTTCTGGAAAACTTTATTCTCTACATTTTTGAAACTTAAATCACTACCAAGGGTTCGAACCGCGGCGAGCAAGCTCGCCGCGAAGAATTCTACGCATTCCTAACACATTATTCGGACCATGACACTATAGCTACTAGGTTTTATGCACAAATATTTTACGGGGCCTTACAATCGTGGAGACAAATGGAGTTGACTTCTGTACATTCAGGCTTGTAGGATCCGCCAAGACTTGGTGGAGAGATTATTGCTTGACTCGACCAGCAGGGTCCCCAGCTTTATCATGGGATCAGTTTGCGAAACTATTTATGGAGAAGTTTCTCCCTGCTACTCAGCGGGATGTACTTCGGAGGCAGTTTGAGCGCCTCCATTAGGGCACTATGACAGTTACACAGTATGAGATGAGATTTGTCGATTTGGCTCGTCATGCGGTGGTGATACTTCCCACGGAGCGGGAGAGGGTCCGCAGGTTTATAGATGGGCTTAATCAGCCAATTAGACTCCAGATGGCTATAGGCGTGGGGAGTGACATATCACTTTAGGAGGCAGCTAATGCAGCACGCAGAGTTAAGATGGCTCTTGCTAGGGGAGGCGGTTATTCTTCAGATAAGAGGCCTCGTCATTCAGGCAGGTTTGGTGGTTCTTCCTCTGGCGGCAGAGAATCTTTTGAGAAGGGCCAGGCTTCCAGACCTTTCCATTCCGCCCTTCAGGCTTCACAAGGTGGACCAGGTGATCGTGGGGTTCGTGGGCAATATTCAGATCAGCCCCCTATTAGTGCACAGCCTCTTCAGATTGTTCGTGGAGGCCATTTAGGTCATCAGGGCCAGCAGCCCCATCAGCCTAGGAGTTGCTACGGTTGTGGTGACCCGGGTTATTTTGTCAGGTTCTGCCCTCGAGCGATGGGCAACACTCTGTAGCGGGACCCTCGCCCCTATGATTCAGGCCCCAGCTGACCCTCAGCCTGCCCAGCCAGCCAGAGGCGGGGGTAGAGATTATAGAGGTGGAGGTCGAGACCGTAGAGGTGGAGACCGTCCAGCCGAAGGTAGAGGTCAGCCAGTTGATGGTCGTCCTAGAGACGCAGTTCAGAGGGGAGGTGCAGATCCCCGATTCTATGCTTTACCAGCCAGGCCAGAGGCAGAGGCATCAGATGTTGTGATTACAGGTACTATTCTTGTGTGTGGCAGAGGTGCTTCAGTATTATTTGACCCTGGATCTACATATTCCTATGTGTCTTCCTACTTTGCACCGTATTTGGCCGTGCCTAGCTATGCTATGGATATTCCAGTTTATGTGGCTACACCAGTGGGTGACTCCATTGTAGTCGATCGGGTGCACCGTTCGTGCGTAGTTATATTTGGGGGTCTTGAGACCCGTGTTGATCTGTTGCTTTTGGATATGGTGGATTTTGATGTCATATTGGGGATGGACTGGTTGTCCTCATACCATGCTATTCTAGATTGTCATGCTAAGAATGTGACCTTAGCCTTGCCAGAATCACCCCGACTAGAGTGGAAAGGTACCTCAGGCCACTCCGTTCGCACTGTTATTTCCTATGTTAAGGCTCGACGTATGGTCGAGAAGGGGTGTCTAGCTTATCTGGCTTATGTTCGTGATTCCAGCGCAGAAGTTCCTTTCATTGAGTCGGTCCCTATTGCACGGGAGTTTCCGAAGGTTTTTCCTTCAGACCTGTCGGGCATGCCACCCGACAGGGATATTGATTTCTGTATTGATCTGGCACCGGGCACTCAGCCCATCTATATTCCACCTTATCGTATGGCCCCGTCGGAGCTAAAAAAGTTAAAAGATCAGTTACAAGACCTTCTTGAGAAGGGCTTTATCAGGCCCAGTGTTTCGCCCTAGGGAGCACCTGTATTATTTGTAAAGAAGAAAGATGGCTCGATGCGGATGTGTATTGATTACCGGCAATTGAACAAAGTGACCATAAAGTATAAGTATCCACTGCCGAGGATTGATGATTTGTTTGACCAGCTCCAGGGAGCGAGAGTATTCTCAAAGATAGACTTGAGGTCAGGCTACCATCAGCTGAAGATCAGGGCGGCTGACATTCCTAAGACAGACCTTTCGCTCTAGATATGGGCATTATGAGTTCTTGGTCATGTCCTTCGGGTTGACCAATGCCCCAGCAGCATTCATGGAGTTGATGAATCGGGTATTCAGGCCTTACTTAGATCTGTTCGTGATAGTCTTCATAGATGACATCCTGGTGTACTCCCGCGGCCAGGAAGAGCACGAGCAGCACCTCAGAGTGGTTCTTCAGACTCTGAAAGATAACCAGCTATATGCCAAATTTTCTAAATGTGAGTTCTGGATGAGTTCGGTAGCATTTCTGGGTCACATTGTATCAGTGGAAGGTATTCAGGTAGACCCAAAGAAGATTGAGGCGGTCCAGAATTGGCCTCGACCAGCTTCGGTGACTGAGATCCGGAGTTTCTTGGGATTAGCAGGTTACTACCGTCGTTTTGTAGAGGGGTTTTCTTCTATTGCAGCCCCGATGACCAGGTTGACCCAGAAGGGTGTCCAGTTTCAGTGGTCAGAAGAGTGTGAGGCGAGCTTTCAAAAGCTCAAGACAGCCTTGACCACCGCACCAGTGTTGGTACTACCTACAGGTGCAGGGCCTTATACAGTTTATTGTGACGTATCTCATACAGGGCTTGGAGCGGTATTGATGCAGGATAGTAAGGTTATCGCTTATGCTTCGAGGCAATTAAAAATACATGAGAAAAATTATCCAGTTCATGATCTTGAGTTAGCAGCAGTGGTTCATGCCTTAAAGATCTGGAGGCATTATCTATATGGTGTGACATGTGAGGTGTACACTGATCACAAAAGCCTACAGTACTTGTTCAAGCAAAAGGAGTTGAATCTACGACAGCGGAGATGGTTAGAGTTGCTAAAAGACTATGATGTTACTATCTTATATCACCCAGGTAAGGCCAATGTGGTGGCCGATGCATTGAGTAGAAAGTATGCCAGCATGGGTAGCCTTGCATACATTCCGATCAGTCAGAGACCATTAGCTCTAGATGTTCAGGCCTTAGCCAACCGGTTCGTGAGATTAGACATTTCTGAGCCTAGCAGAGTGTTAGCCTGCACGGTCGCTCATTCTTCTTTATTAGAGCGTATCCGCGAGAGGCAATTTGATGATCCTCATTTGCGTGAGTTGAGAGATACAGTACAGCGGGGAGGTGCCACACAGGTAAACCTAGATGATGATGGGGTATTGAAATTGCAAGGTCGAGTTTGTGTACCCAATGTCGAAGGGATTCGAGAGTTGATCTTAGCAGAGGCCTCACAGTTCACAGTATTCTATTCGCCCAGCCACCGCGAAGATGTACCAGGACTTACGGCAGCACTATTGGTGGCGCAATATGAAGAAAGATATCGTTGCGTATGTCGCTCGGTGTCTGAATTGTCAGCAGGTGAAATATGAGCACCAGAGACCTGGTGGTGTATTCTAGAGGATTGAAATTCTCGAGTGGAAATGGGAGCGGATCACTATGGACTTCGTTACTGGACTACCTTTGACTTGGAGGAAATTTGATGCTATTTGGGTCATTGTTGATAGGCTGACCAAGTCAGCACACTTTATTCCAGTATCTGTCTCCTACTCGTCGGAGAGGTTAGCGGAGGTTTACATTAGGGAGATTGTTCGTCTCCTTGGAATGCCAGTATCTATTATCTCTGATCGGGGTACGCAGTTTATCTCGTGGTTCTGGAGAGCGGTCCAGCAGGAGTTAGGCACCCAGGTTCAGTTAAGTACAGCATTTCATCCTCAGACGGATGGCCAGTCTGAGAGGACTATTCAGATTCTAGAGGACAAGCTTCGAGCCTATGTTATTGATTTCGGAGGCTCGTGGGACCAGTTTCTGCCATTAGCAGAGTTCGCCTACAATAACAGTTACCAGTCTAGCATCCAGGATGGCTCCGTATGAGGCGTTGTATGGTAGACGATGTCGATCACCAGTTGGATGGTTTGAACCGGGAGAGGCTCGGTTGTTAGGTACAGACTTAGTTCAGGAGGCCTTGGATAAGGTCAAGACTATTCAGGAGAGATTGCGTTCAGCTCAGTCCAGGCAGAAGACTTATGCAGATCGTAAGGTTCGAGATGTAGATTTCATGGTTGGTGAACGAGTATTGCTCCGAGTGTCGCCTATGAAGGGCGTGATGAGGTTCGGGAAGAAGGAAAAGCTCAGCCCTAGGTATATTGGTCCATTTGAGATTCTAGACAGAGTGGGAGGGGTGGCTTACAGATTAGTTTTGCCGCCTAGCTTATCAGCCGTGCATCCAGTTTTTCATGTATCTATGCTTCGGAGATACCACGGCGATCCCACACATGTGTTAGACTTCACTACTGTCCAATTGGACAATGATCTATCTTACGAGGAGGAGTCGGTGGCCATTCTAGACCGGCAGGTTCGACAGTTAAGGTCGAAGAGTTATCCTTCTGTGCGTGTTCAGTGGAGAGGTCAGCCTCCTGAGGCATCGACCTGGGAGTCCGAGTCTGATATGCGGAGCCGCTACCCACATTTGTTTCCTGACTCAGGTACTTCTTTCTTTTGAGGTGGAGATTGTGACGACCCGAAGGGTCATCACTTATTTTATTAATCATTTCGAGCTTCTGAGGCCTTGAAAACCTCATTCCATATTGCCTCGATTTATGTGCACAATCCGAGCATGTAGCCGGAAAGATTTTGTGATAGAAAATATGAATTCTATGAGAATTTTGGATAAAAATGATATTAATATTGATATGGTTGACTTCGGTCAACATTTTTGGTAAACGGATCCGGACCCGAGATTGGATGGTCCCGAGAGGTCCGTAGGAAAATATGGGACTTGGACATGCGTCCGGAGTGGAATTCTGAGGCCGAGAGCCCAAGTTATGAATTTTTCTATGAAATTGTTTTTTATGTAATTGTTAAAGGAAATGAATTAATTGACCTTGGTATCGGGCTCGTATTTTGGTTCCGACGCCCGGTACAAGTCTTAAATATTATATATGTGATTTCTGTAAAGTTTGGTGACATTCGGATGTCGTTTGAGATGTTTTGGACCTTGAGTTCCAAGTTTGAAAGTTTTGAAAACCAAAAGTATGAAAATCATGAATTTGAGGCTTGATTTGATGAAAATGATGTGATATTGGCGATGTGATCGCATGAACAAGTTCATAATGTGTTTTTGAGGTTGTGTACATATTTGGTTTGGAGCCCGGGGGGCTCGGGTAAAGATTTGATAGGCCGTTGGATTAAATTCTGAGTTTTTGCACTGCTGGTTTTTCACCCAGCTGTAGGCTTCGCAATTGCGAAGGGGGCAGATCAAGGCAGGGCTCGCAAATGCGAACCCTGATCGCAAATGCGAAGCCCCTCATGACCCATCCTTGTTCGCAAATGCGAACATCCCCTTGTTCTGCCTATGTTCGCAAATGCAAACCATAGTTCGCAAATGCGAACATTCCCAAATCCAGCCTTGTTCGCAAATGCGAACAAAAGTTCGCAAATGCTAACATCCCAGTTTTGTCTTGGCTTCGCAAATGTGAACAAAAGTTCGCAAATGCGAACTTCCTAGCCTTAGCTTATTTTTCAAACTCCAGAAATTGGTCGGGGTTCGCAATTGCGAACCCATGTTCGCAAATGCGAACACAGAGACCTGTAAAACACGATTTTCAGTTCATTTCTTCACTTTTTACAAACCAAAAACACCCATTTGCGATTCTTCACAAATTTCTTCTTCATCAAAACAATTGTAAGTCACTTTTTACTTAACTCTTTCAATTCCTAACATCATTAAACATGTTTTTCAATAGAAATCAAAGGTTTTCATGGTAGAATTTCTTGTTTTTGTTAGAATATAGGGTTTTTCATAAATTGGGAAATTGGACCTCGAATTGAGGTCCGATTTTGAAATAAATCATATACATGAACTCGTGAGGGGATGGGTAACCGGATTTTGGTCCGAACCCCGAGTTCCGACCATGTGGGCCCGGGGTCGAAATTCACTATTCCGGGCAGAATATTGTAAAAGTTGTATTTGGTCTTAGGAATTAGTTTGTTGAGTAGTATTGATGATATTAAATCAATTGTGTACAGATACGATTGGACTGGAGCCAAATTTGAAAGAAAAAGACATTTCCACATATTGAATTGTTCATAAACATTCGAGGTAAGTGTTTGTTCTATCCTAGCTTGAGGGAATAGGATTATGTGCTATGTGTTATGTGATCGAGTGCAGTGTATGGGCTGTGGTGACGAGCATCCATACACTGGCGTCTAGTATGACTGTGAGTCATTGATAATGCTTATTGTGTGATATATTTGCAGATGAATTGTTGAACCTTTGCCACGTTGTAGAATTGTTATTGATCTCCCTTGTCGGGACTTGTTGTGAAGATAATTATTGATTGCCCTTGTTGGGATAGTTTATGAATTGCTGTTTCTTTCTTTGCCCTTAACTGTGATTTTTATTTGGGTGAGGAAGAGTGATAATGCACGAAGGGTGATGTCGTGCCTTGATTTATTATTTATGCACGAAGGTTAATGCCGTGCCTTGATTTATTATTTATGCACGAAGGTTAATGTCGTGCCATGTTTTATTGATTATGCACGAAGGATCATGTCGTGCCCTGTTATTGAACCATGTACGAAGGATCATGCCGTACTATGGATGTGAGGATGAGAGTAAAAGCACGAAGGGTGATGCGTGTACTTTATTTGCTTATTTGGTGAGGATGAGAGTAAAAGCACGAAGGGTGATGCCGTGCAATTGTTTGCTATTCCTTGACTTGATATTACATGTGTTTCCATTATACTTTGTTTTCCTTGTGAACTTATTAACTGTTGTTAATTGTTGAATTCTTTGAGATATCCCTTATTATGTTATTACTTGGTTATTTCTTGTTATTCTGTGGTATACATATATATATTGAATTGCACAGGTTTATGTGGGTGTCTGGTCCTAGGCTTGTCACTACTTCGTCGGGATAGGCCAGGCACTTACCAGCACATGGGGTCGGTTGTGCTGATACTACACTTCTGTGCGTTTTTGCACAGGTCCAGGTTACGATCAGGATCAGCAGTAGTAAATCAATTGCGTGGAAGTTTGATCACATTTGAGACCGAGGTAGCTTGCAGACGTCCGCAAGCCCGGCGTCTCTCTCTTTACTTATGTTGCTAGCTGTAGTCTCTTTGTTCCGAGACAAACAGAATTATGTTATATTTCCTTCAAACTTTTATGTGTAGTATTCCATAGTAGTTCGTGAGTTGGTGACTCCACGTCTTGGGTAGAGGATTTCAGTATGATTTTTACCTTGTAACTAGTTATTTCTAATTCGATAAAGTATTCCGCACTTATTTAATTAAAGTTATGGTTTGTTGATAAATAAATTATGAAATTGTATTAAAAACGGGATAGTATGAATACAGTGGCTTGCCTAGCTACCACGAGTAGGCGCCATCACGATCCCGATGTTGGGGGAAAATCCGGGTCGTGACAAGAGTAAACCCTGGAATCGTAGCCAATACCATCACCCACCTCGCCCATGCCAGCCGTACCCGCCAGCACCCTACAACCCACCTCCACCATACTATCCACCCGCTACCCCATACTACTATAACTCGTAAGCCCAAACTTATCCACCACCACCTCAGGTATGGCGAGCCCAGGTCCCGTAAAATGTTTATCACACACAAAACACCTACCCCTCTTCTTGAACTTACAATAACCCGAACATACCCAACTTCAGGCCCAATCCGGAGATGAGGAACAGAAACCAGACGAATAAAACATTCACCCCATTGGGCGAATCCTACACCAGCCTCTATCACCGACTGAAGGAATTGGGGATGTTGAATCCAATTGAACCAAAGCTTCCAAACCCACCTCCCAGGAATATTTATTAGTCGGTCAGGTGCGAGTATTGCTCTGGGGCACTGGGGCACGACATTGAAAAATGTTGGCACTTGAAGACCGCTATACAAGAGCTCATTGATAGTCGGAGGATTGAGGTACAGGCTCCGGAGACTCCGAACATTACTCAAAATCCACTGTCGACTCATCATGAGACACACATGATAGAGTTGGCACAAGAGGAGAGCAGTAGGAAGCCATCCCAGTCAGCCATGATGATAAAAGATAGCAGCAAAGCAGAAAAAGAAATTAAGAAAAGGAAAGCAATTGTTGAAGTACTAGTGAAAAAGCAACCAGCGGTTGAGACTTTGAAAGTCGTGGTGCCAGGGGTGAAACCATTGTTGATAGTGAAAGGTGCATGCATGGAACCAGTAATTATAAAGCCAGTGGTGCAGATGTCGGTGGTAGATACTAAAGTTGTACCTTGGAACTACAACAAGGTAGCAATAGTGTACAAAGGAAAAGAAGTGACTGGAGAGGTCAACGAGACACACGGTCTAACTCGTTCCGGGGGGTGTTTTGCCCCGAAAGAGTTAATAAAAATGAAGGTGGTGAAGGAGAGTCATATGAAGAAGCCGGTCTCTGAAGAAGAAGCAGAAGAATTTCTTAAGAGGATAAAATCTCAAGACTACTCGATAGTAGAACAGCTGAGAATGACGCCTGCACAAATCTCTTTGCTCTCATTGTTGATTAACTCGGAGGAACACATAAAAGCAATATTGAAGATATTGAATGAGGCACATGTCCCTGAAAAGATCTCAGTTTGTCATCTTGAGAAGATTATTAACAAGAGTTTTGAGTCCAATAAGGTTAGGTTCTCGTACAATGAATTGCCCATATTTTTCTTCCTTTTGTACAGTTCCATATGTGCTGATTCTGATGATATGTCATGCATGAAGGATTTCCGACCCAGCTCTAACAATCGAATTATTATACAAGAAATTGAGAATGATAGTGAGATAGAATATGAGGATGAGGAAACACTGGAGGAAATAAGTAAAGACTTGAATCAATATGAGGAAAAACCCAAACCTAACTTGAGTGAGACAGAATCTATCAATTTGGGGAGTGAGGACAATGTCCGGGAGACAAAAATCAGTGTGCATTTAGAAGCCTCCCTCAGGGAAGAATTAATAAAGTTGTTGCATGAATTCAAGGACATCTTTGCTTAGTCCTATGATGACATGCCGAGAGTTAGCACTGATTTGGTGGTACACAAGTTACCTATTTATCCTGAATACCGGCCAGTGAAGCAAAAATTAAGAAAGTTCAAAACGGACATCAGCGTGAAGATAAAAGAAGAGGTGAATAAGCAGTTCGAGGCAAAGGTCATACGAGTTACTAATTAAGTTATCCACCTGGTTAGCAAGTGTTGTGCCAGTCCCAAAGAAATATGGAAAAACCAGGGTGCGTGTGGATTACAGAGACCTCAACAAAGCCAGTCCAAAGGATGACTTCCCATTGCCAAACATCCACATATTAATCGACAATTGCGCCAATCATGAGATTGGTTCTTTTGTACATTGCTATAAGGGTTATCACCAGATCCTAACAGATGAAGAAGATGCGGAGAAAACTGCTTTCATTACACCTTGGGGAACGTATTGCTATAGGGTGATGACGTTTGGTTTAAAGAATGTCGGAGCTACTTATATGAGGGCAATGACCACAATGTTCCATGATATGATGCATCGAGAAATTGAAGTGTATGTGGACGATGTCATCATAAAGTCCAAGAAGCAACATGATCATATGAGGGATTTGAGGAAGTTTTTTCAAAGGCTCCGAAGGTACAATCTTAAACTCAATCGTGCGAAATGCGCTTTTGGAGTACCTTCAGGGAAGCTATTAGGATTTATAGTGAGTCGGCGAGGTATTAAACTTGATCCATCAAAGATCAAAGCTATCAAAAGTTTACCTCCGCCAAAGAACAAGAAAGAAGTAATGAGCTTACTAGGAAGGTTGAATTATATTATCCGGTTCATCGCTCAGTTAACATCAACATGTGAGCCGATCTTCAAGTTGTTAAAGAAAGATGCAGCAGTGAAATGGACCAATGAATGTCAGGAAGCCTTCGACAAAATCAAGGAATATTTGGAAAATCTTCCAGTGCTAGTTCCTCCGAAACCGGGAAGACCTTTGATCTTATATCTGACAGTGCTTGACAATTCTTTTGGTTGTGTGTTGGGACAGCATGATGAGACATGTAAGAAAGAGCAGGCTATATATTACCTTAGTAAGAAATTCATATCTGAGGTAAAATATACTCAGTTCGAGAGAACATGTTGCGCATTGACCTGGGTGGCTCAAAAGCTGAAGCACTATCTGTCAGCATATACCACGTACCTGATATCACGATTGGATCCTTTGAAGTATATATTCCAGAAGCCCATGCCTACAGGACGACTTGCTAAATGGCAGATTCTGCTCACAGAATTTGACATCATTTATGTAACACGTACGGTGATGAAGGCGCAGGCAGTTGCAGATCACTTGGCAAAGAATCCAGTGGATGATGAGTATGAACCACTGAAGACATATTTTCTGGATGAGGAGGCAATGAATGTCAAAGAAATAGAACAAAGTGAAAAGCCATGATGGAAGATGTATTTCGACGGAGCCGTCAACAGTAAGGGAGTTGGTATTGGAGCAGTACTTATTTCAGAAACGGGTCAACACTATCCCATTACCACTCAGTTTCGATTTTTCTCTACCAACAATATGGCCGAATATGAGGCATGTATATTGGGATTGAGGATGGCAATAGATACGGGTGTTCAAGAGATTTTGGTCATGGGTGACTCGGATCTTTTGATACATCAAATTCAGGGAGAATGGGAAATAAGGGATCTGAAATCGATACCTTATCGGCATTGTTTGCATGAGTTGTCCCAAAGATTCCTGTCCATAGAGTTCAAACATATCCCAAGAATGCACAACGAAGTTGCAAATGCTCTGGCCACACTATCCTCTATGTTACATCATTCGGACAAAGCCTATATAGATCCACTTCAGATCCAGGTATATGATCAGAATGCTTATTGTTTTTCTATGGGAGGAGAATTGGATGAAGAACCGTGGTATCACGACATCAAGGAGTACCTGAAGGCAGAAAAATACCCGGAGCAAGCCACCAGAGATCAGAAGAGAGTTGTAAGACACTTAGCGAATGGCTTTTTCTCGGTGGAGGAATCATATATAAAAGAACACCAGACCTAGGATTATTGAGATGTGTGGATGCGCAACAAGCTGATAAGATTATGGCTGAGGTGCACACTGGAGCTTGCAAATCCCATATGACCGGGTATATCTTAGCAAAAAAGATTTTGAGAGCCGGATGCTACTGGCTCACCATGGAGCGGGACTGTATCAGGTATGTGAGGAAATTCCACCAATGCCAAGTACATGGAGATCTAATCCATTCTCCGCCTTATGAATTGCATACGATGTCTGCACTCTGGCCGTTTGTTGCCTGGGGCTTGGATGTTATCGGACCGATAGAGCCTGCAGCTTCCAATGGGCATAGATACATTTTGGTCGCGATTGACTACTTCACTAAGTGAGTTGAGGCAAAGACACTCAAGGCGGTGACGAAGAAAGCTGTGGTGGATTTTGTGCATGAAAATATTATATGCCGGTCTGGAATTCCCAATGTAATCATCACAGATAATGGGGCCAATTTGAACAGTCACCTCATGGCGGAAACGTGTCAGAGATTTAAGATCCAGCATCGTAACTCTACACCGTACAGGCCAAAGGCAAATGGGGCAGTGGAAGCTTCAAACAAGAACATAAAGAAGATTCTTAGGAAAATGGTGGAGGAGTCCAGACAATGGCACGAGAAATTACCTTTCGCTCTTATAGGTTATCGCACAACAGTGCGCACTTCTATCGGCGCCACACCCTATTCATTGGTGTATAGGAAAGAGGTTGTTATACCTGCGGAAATAGTGATACCGTCATTGCGAATCGTAGCTGAAACAGGAATAGATGATGAAGAATGGGTAAAGGCCCGGCTGGAACAATTAAGTCTGATTGACGAGAAAAGGTTGGCAGCAGTTTGCCACGGGCAATTGTATTAACAAAAAATGACCAGAGCATATAATAAGAAGGTACGCCCTCGAAATTTTGAAGTTGGACAACTTGTATTGAGGCGTATCTTACCACATTGTGCTGAAGCAAAGGGCAAATTCACGCCAAACTGGCAAGGACCATTTATGGTATCACGGGTGTTGTCCAATGGTGCATTATATTTGACAGACATTGAAGGGAAGTGCGTAGAGACTGCTATCAATTCAGATGCGGTCAAAAGATACTATGTATGTTTCCTTTTTCAATTGTAAGATTGTATTTTATTGTGATTTTGGAATTGAAATGATGAAGGCATTTTATTCTCTATCCAAACACTTATCCATTGACATCCCCTTTGAGTCGTGTTTGATATATTCTTTCATACCCATCTCTCGGAATTGTTTATGACACAAAAAGAAAGTAGGAAATAAAGGAAAAATGAAAAAAAAAAAGAAAAAAGGAAAATGAAAATGAAGAAAAAAAAAGAAAATAAAAAGAACAAAGAAATCGGGAAAAAGTCAAAAGAAATTCATAAATCGATGGCGTAGAATGAACTACGTCTGACTTGATCCCGAAAGGGTACGTAGGTAGCCTTACTGAGGTTCAGTCATAATAAAGGAAAAAATCCAAAAATTCCCCACATATTGAAACTGGGGTTTATGTTTTATAATTCCGAGAGTTGTAAATATTTTAAAACCCTCGTAAATTTTTTATCTTTTTTACCTTTCTTTCTTAACCCATCCAAAAGCCACGTCACAATCCAAAGAAAGACCTTCTGATCAATTTCAAGAAAGTAACAAATGCAATGAAATGAAGGAAGAACGAAACATTGGACAACATCAGTGGTACAGAAAAACAAAAGACAAAAGAAAAAATGAAAAAATGAAAAAATGAGAGAGTCTCATCGGTGAAAACCTTAACCGGCACCGTGAGGCGATTGCGAGGTTGAGAGAAATAAAATGAGAGAGTCTTGTTAGTGAAAACCTTTAACGGCACTGCATGGTAATTGTGAGGCTGAGAGAGAATAAATGAGAGAGTCTTATTGGTGAAAACATTTCAAAGCACCATAAGGCGATCGTAAGGATTATTATGTGAAGAGAGAAAAGGTAACAAAAAATAGGATCGGTTTGGGTCGAAAGCAATTTGGAGTCAGAATAATGGATTGAATGAACTGGGTCGGAGTTTAAATACATGGCATGGTCAACAGAATCAGCCGACACACCCAGATAAGTTCTACCACCTCTCCAAAACACCCTTACCCTTTTGAGATTAATTTTTCTACATTTCATTGCTTTTCTTTTAAAAGCTAACTACCAGCTCCTGATGATAAGAGCTGAAATAACACTGGATCAGAAAAGAAAGAATAGCAAAAGTTGAAAAGAAATAAAGGAGTTTGGCAAACAGAGCCAAAAGAAAAGAAAACAAAAGTGAAAAAAACAAGAAAATACAAAAAGAGCTTGCAGAAGGTAGTCAACTGAAAGACCACAGTGGGAGAAAAGCAAAAGAGGAAAGCAATAAGAGGCAGGGACGGCAAATGCCAGTTGCCAGCAGCTTATATCTAATAAGTTTTGTTTTGGGATTTAGACAAGAACAAATCGTCAGTAATCACTTTAAAGTGAATGGGACGAATGTGGAAAATGGAAACACTAAAAAGAGAAGTTTAGCAATAAGTGGAGGAATCCATGGATGAAAATCAATCAATCAGGAAAATACAAAAACAGCGAGGAGGTATCAGCTTTTAAATCCATACCCCAGTTTTCAAACTGAGGGAATACTTTTCTGCATTTGCATTTCATGTATCAGGCGCCTACCGGGATAACAAGGGAAGATTTTTCTGCATTTTTAAATTTTCGCTCAGGCGCCCACCTGGATAACAAGGGAATACTTTTCTGCATCTTTATATTTTTGCTCAGGCGCCCACCTGGATAACAAGGTAATACTTTCTGCATTTTTAAATTTTTGCTCAGGCGCCCACCTGTATAACAAGGGAATACTTTCTGCAGAATGAAAATTTTCTTTTATCTAACAATAACAGCATGATAGATTGTAAGCCCCATGCTTCATGCATCAGGCGCCCACCTGGATAACAAGGGAATACTTTTTCGCATCCGCATTTCATGCATCAGGCGCCCACCTGGATAACAAGGGAATACTTTTTCGCACCCGCATTTCTTGCATCAGGCGCCCACCTGGATAACAAGGGAATACTTTTTGCATCCGCATTACATGCATCAGGCGCCCACCTGGATAACAAGGGAATACTTTTCTGCATTCGCATTTCATGCATTAGGCGCCCACCTAGATAACAAGGGAATACTTTTTCGCATCTGCATTTCATGCATCAGGCGCCCACCTGTATAACAAATGAATACATTTCTGCAATTTTAGTTTCTGTTCAGGCGCCCACCTGTATAACAAGGGAATACATTTCTGCGATTTTAATTTCTGCAACTTTAGTTTGTGTTAGCTAACATGAGTAACATCGTAACATGAAAAGCCCATACTGGGGCAGAAGGAAAGGTTTGTTGTTTTTGTTTTGTTTTGAGCAGGTATCAGTTTGAAGGCAAGAAGTATTATCGAAAATCAAAAAAGAGGGGGAAGCAAGAAAAAGAAAACCAACAAACAAAAACGAAAGTCAGTATTACAGAAAATCAAGGAAAAAGAGACAAGGAAGAGCAAAGAGACAAGAAGTCAGATAGGAACAATTGTAACTCGTAGAATTATAGCTTAGAATAGCTTCTTTGTTTTACATTTTATCCCCCGGTGTAATAAGGAGTAAATCAGTAAAGTCTCAACAGTGTCAATGCAATAGTGAGTCTGGTAGTTTTTAACTGCCAGACCTTCCCGAACTACACTGACCTGATTCTTGTTTAGCCCAGGATATGTAGGCAATCTCTAAAGCAGGGTGCGGTCCAAAGGTTTTCAAAAATGCTTTCACGGAATATGCCAACGTGCAAAAATCTCTCATTACTGCTCACTTGTCTTTGCACTGAAACTCTTCGTGTTCCCGAGCAAAGAGGGGCAGCTGTGAGCACGTGATTTTTCAACTAAGCAGATAAATTGCAAAATCAAAATAAATAAGATTTTTGAATGCAATTGCATGATGTGTTTGATATTGGATACACTTTGTGTATTTGAATAGTAAAAAATTTAGAAAAATCAAAAAACAAATATAATAGGAGAAATACTTGGCTTTTTTTTAATTAGTTTTAAAGGAAAGGAAAATAAAAAAAAAAGTATAAAGCTTTAAATAGCGGAAAATAAAAAATATAGTAGAAAATTTCCAAAAAATGCCAAAAATTAGTAAAGGTAAGAAATTAATTATCTAAGATAATATAAAAAGAAAAAATGAAAATACAAAAATAAATTACCTCAAAATAATTAAAATACCTAAAAATACAAAAATATATATTGATATAATAAGACTAGGCCAAATGCAGTCCAAATTGTTGGCCCAGTGTTTGAGCCCAAGAAATCCGGTCCAAGTATTTAAACTGGTAGAATCTCAGCCGTTCATTTCATCAGATCCAACGGCTGAGAATATTAGCAGATATATAAGTAATTAATTAATAGGCGGGATTTGATCTCAATCGTCCGATTAAAATGATCTAACAGTTGAAGTTGTGGTCTCATTTTGTATCAAAACGGCATCGTTTAAGTAACGGTCGTTCCTAGCCGTTGATCATAAGAGATCTAATGGCCAGGATCACCTTGAGGGCTCCGAGTATAAAAAGGTTTGGTCTCATTTGAGACCAGTCATTACACAAACCCTCAAACCCTAGCCGCACTAACCCTTCGTCTTCTTCTTCTTCTCATCATCTCCGTCGACAATGGAGACTGCCCGTCGTTCATGGCAGTCTCCGACCACCCCTTTACCCCAAACCACTCCCATCTCACTCTCGACCACAAACCATAACCAAAAAACCCTGAAACCCCAAGAACCCCAAAGATATCACTGTTCTTCTTCATCTTCTGTCTATATTAGGGTTCCTTATTTGTTGGTTTTCAATATCTTTGATGTTCTTCTTTTATGTTAACTGCATGTTTAGTCTTGGTTCTAGTTTATCCGTCTGATTCTCATTCTTCTTTATCTCCTGTTTATACTAGGGATTTTTCTTTGTTTGTTTTACAATACCTCTTCTGTTCTTTTATCTGCTAAATGGCATGCTTAAGATTGGGGTTTGATCTTTTGAAATCTGATTCAGTGAGTCTACTTCTCTTTTCTATCATTTCGTATGATAAATCTAGGGATTTTTCTTCAATTATTTTTCATGTCATTCTTGTTCTTCCTCATCTTATCTATCATACGCATGTATTAAGTTAGGGTTAGTATTTGGAAAGTTTTAGATTTAGTGGGTTCTGATTACCATTTCTCATTTACTCTGTTAGAGCTATCTCATGTCTGGGTAGACTAAGTCTCAATTCTTCACTGCTTTGTTGGATTTGGTCCATATGTGTCTATATCAAGGAATTTTAAGTGCGTTTTGGGTCTTTCGATGAGTCATTCAACATAAAATGGTTGTAACTAAGCCTGATTGATGTTTAATTGGCACTTTGCTATTTGGAACTGAGTTTGTAAGTCTGATTGGTTGAGATTCAACATTATCCAACTTTTTCTCTGAGTTTTAATTGATTGATAAACAAGTTTGTTTTCATTTGGCTATGTGTGCAATTATCTGTTGAAATGGCTAAGTTTGCTATTTTTTTTATGTTAGTATGAGCAGTGTTAATGCCAATTAATCTTAGGGGAATTGGGTATAGCTGCAATAGTACTAAGTCTCATAAGTGATTAGTTTTGAAATAGGTTAAAATTAAAAATCACAAAAATAGGTTACAAATTAAATAAGTGACCAAGAGTGATCAATTTTGCAATTGACCTACTCTGTTAGGTCTCTCACTCACTAGCCAACATCTAAATAGACTAGTTGTGTAACAATGGGGTTTAAGTCTGAAAACTCGGATGTACCAAGGCTTAAGCAAGCCCTGACCACAGGTGGCTAGGCCTGCAAAGGTCTTAGCTAAGCTTGTGTTCAGTAATGGGCTTCAATTGCAAAAGCCAAGCCTAAAATTTGGGACTAGCTAAGTTTTTAATAGTTTAAATATAACAATAAAGCAGGCTAGTCCTGTAACTAGCTTAAAAATGAAATAAAGTCTTTAATTAACAGAAAATGAAGCAAAAATGGTTAAAATTGAAATAGTTCTTCAAGTTAAAATTGTCCAGTCCTTAAATACCAATGCAAGGACTGGCCCTTAGTTAAATAAGTTGAAAATGCTGAAAACCTGACCTAGGTAGGTTGGGTAATTCAGCTGTGTCCTTAAGGGCATAAAGGGAACATAAATTGGTAAAATGGTAGATTAAATAGAGCATATAGGGACATAGGAGATATTTGTGCTCCTGATTTCTGCAATTTTGCAGAGATTTAGGGGTATAATGGTCTCACTAAAAAAGGAAATTAGTAAAAATCAATAACAGGTAGGGACACTTTGGTAAAAGCTTAAAAATATAATCAAAAAGAACCTTCCAGCACATGCTGCAAGGGATCTTGTAACTGAATTGGGGTGTAAAGTGTAGATTTAGTAAGTTTTAAGGGGAGGGAAATGGAACTAACCCCTATTCTTTCCCCCCAAGAAATCTGCCAATCTATACCTATAAATACCCCCCCTAAAAAGACTGATTAATGGCTAGTTTTTCACATAGAAAAATTCAGAGTGCAATACAATAGCAATAGCAAATAGTTTCTTGCAAATTTCGAGTGAGAATCACTGTTTAAGTTGCTTGTTTGTGGGATTTTCTGCTCGTTTGTTGTTGGGTTTCTCATTCATTGATTATAGTGGTGTTCTGTTCGTTTGAAATTCAGTCCTACACTGTTGCTCTTGCCTTGTTGAGTCTATTGCTGTTTCTTGTTCATATTCCCTTAGAACTCATCGACTTCTTTTTGCTGAATCAGGTACATACCCTGTTCGACGAAAGATGTAATACTGAAGTGTTTAATGAATTGAAGTTCAAGTGTTAAGCCCAATAATTCTTCTGTATTTTATCTTATTTTAAACTAGTAGTCTAGTATAGTTTAGATCTGATATTTGTATGGCTTGTATAAGTAGAAAACCAAACAAAAACAATGTAATAGCTAGTATGATAGTAGTAGTGTAGTCGTAGATAGCATATCACCTAGTTAAGGTAGGTAAAACTCTTAAAAATGATTTAATTAACTGTAGTCTAAATCGCTAACAGCTCTCTCACAGTAGTATTATAAGTCATTCTCACATAGTTAATCACATTTGTGGATCAGCATTTAGATATAAATAAGTTCGAAAGAGAAAAATCGTTAGATCAAGTAATAATTCATTCGCGACTGGGTTAATAACTCTGTATGAGCTAAAGTCATAGTAAAAATCAGTAGTGTAATTGTGCATATGTCTTTGAATCATTTAGTTTTAGATAATTAGAGTTGTCGTAGCAAATAACTGAACTGTTTAGTTTGATAATGTCTCACATAGTTAAACTGTTTCCTCTTAATTTCTTAGTTAAGCAATTTCAACATTAGTATAAGTTACTTAGTAGAAAACAAAAAGGGTAAAAGGTAGTTGGCTCATTATATACACTAGATAATTGTCACTTAGAATTGACATTGATCCTCTTGTACAATAATCCTCTCTTCTGATAAATAAAGGATAATTTGACTTCTTTCTTAATTCTGTATGTTTGTTTTACTATGAGTTTTCATTTTTTACTTCTGTTATTGGTATTTCAATATGGTTTGGGCCTAGTAAGCAACGCAGGCCTGAACTATAGTATGAAGCCAAATGGGCTATTAAACAGAAGCCTGAAGATAGCCTAGGTTGCTAAGACCCGGGCAGATCCAGTACCTATTTAAGTATGGGTGCAGAGGCCTAGGCCCAATAAAGGTAATGACAGTGGCCTCGGTCCAAATTCTAAAATGATAGTGGACTATAAATAATTAAGGGAAAACCAGTATAGAAAATATAGTGAAACAATAAGGATTGGACTATAAATTTAACCGATATGAGCCTCACATGACACCAAATATTGGGGGCCCCTTTTAGTAATAAGGTGAAGCGTAAATAGATTCGGGAAAGCTAATAGAGAATTCCATAGATTCTCCAAAAAGACTTAAAAGTCGTTAGACATTATTAGGCACGTTTAATATACTTTTCTTAAATACGAGTGTGCACTTGCTGCGACTCAAATCCCAAATCTCGGCGAAGCCGAAATGTACTAAAGGTCACAGGCGTACTGGTTGCGGTGTGACTCAAAGTACATTTTCGCAACATCATAATTCTTTAAAATATTAAAAGTGAAAACACATACATATTATTTTAAAATCTATAACAAGTCAAATAAGATTGAGAACGACGGTTGAGCGACCGTGCTAAAACCACGGAATCCGGGAGTGCCTAACACGTTCTCCCAGGTTAACAGAGTTCCTTATCCAGGTCTTTGTTTCGCGGACTGTAATAACAGAGTCAACTTCCTCGGATTCGGGATTAACCGGTGACTTGGGACACCATTATCTTCCCAAGTGGCGACTCTGAAAATTAAATAAAAATCCTGAACCGATTGTCCTTTATGTGGAAAAACTCCTTCCTCTTTGTTGTTATATTCGTCTTGGGTATTTGAACACTGAGGTGTACCCTACGAATCTTTCCAAACGGATCAGTACAAAGCCCCTGGGGTAGTAAAAAGGGAGGTTTGACACCCATCGGTGCATAAATTCTTCGATCTCTTGAAGATCAGCAAGAAAACAAGCAATGATCGCGTAGAAAATGGGAGTTGCAAGTTCTACTTCTTGTATTATGGATTTGGAAACTCAGCCGGATTTGAAACACATGAAAAGGGATTAAACAACCAACAGAACAAAGGCATATGGGAGATTCATCGCCGGTTCGCTTTTATTGTGGCATTTCTAGGAATCATGGTATTTCCAAACTCAGAAGGTTCCATAGACACTCGCATGGCTAGGATTGCACAGGTTCTTGTTGATAAAAAATATCACACCCTTGTCCCGCTAGTGTTATCTTATATGTACCGGGCCTTGACCTTGTGCAAATCTAGAAGCCCGCTTTATGAATTGCAACATTCTCCTACAAATGTGGATGATCGAACATGTTTGGCACCACCCTAAGTTCTTAAAGCATGCTTCATATGGGACCAACTTCATCGTTAGATACGAAGAAAGAGTGGAAGATTTTATAACACCCGAGGGGTTTGGAGCATGGATTTTCTATTTGAGAAAGTTGAGAGCAGATCAAGTCGAGTGGACTATAGGGTGGCTCCCGATAACGGAGATCATTTACATGACTGCTTCAAAGGGCTACTTAATGATAATAGGAGCAAGAGGTATACAACCTTATGCACCGCAAAAAGTCTTGAGACAGCTTGGTAAATATCAGGTGATACCAGAGGAGATAGACTTAAGCAACATAGCCATCGAACTGCACCCAGAGGTAGCTATCCCTGAAGAGATGGTGAATAGAGATTGGCATTGTTGCTGGTATCTAAAAAATAGCACCATAGTACCAGACCCAATAAAAGGCGAGTTCAATCCCGAGTATGTTGCTTGGTTTCAAAGGAGTTTTCACATAAGCCCTGGGCCTGAGCTTAAGGCAATTAGACCTGCAAAAAGGCCTCATGTTCGAGCTTTTGATGATAAAATCCAAGAAATATTAGCTTGGTTGGCTAAAGAACGCGAGTACAAGGACCGCATTGGAGAACTAGAGAAGCATGTACAGAATCTCAAATATGAAAATGGCTTACAGATTGCAGCCGACGAGGGCGTCAAAAAGAAATTGACTCAAGAAAATGACACCCTCAAGGCTCGAATCTGGCGAATCAGAAAAGAAGCCAACAGCCAACCAAGAAGCCGAGCTGATCAAAGGTTGATGGACAAGCTAAACCAACAGCTGAAAGAAAGCCAAGAAAAGTTGGAGAGGTCCGAGGCTAGCAAGGAAAGGATGCAGGCTAGATGGGCGAGAGGTGCAGCGGGACGAAGGGAGTACTTGCGGCAGGTCAAAAGGAATTGTGAGATGAGCGTCGGGATTTTGAGAGAGACAAATTTCACTCTCCAAGAACGGATCTACAGACATGCTCATGAAGCTAGGGAGGACCGGGAACGGTGCTACGACATGATGGCCCAAATGGAAGAACAAATGAAAATATTCCAAGATCGGCTTACGGATGATGCGCGAGTACTGGGGTTAAAAGATCGGCTGATAGAGCAGTTATTCAGGGAAAGGGATAACATTCGTGGAAGGATCGACGAGATTGGGCACTACATTCACATGAGATGCCTATCATGCGAACAGATGCCCCGGGATGCCCTTTTCTCCTCTATTATGGGTTATGTCCGTCAGATTATGGAAGAATTGAAAGATCTGCGAAGAGGTCGTGCACCAAGGACCACAGCCAGGCCAAACAGGGCCCCACCAGCATAGAAGCTCAAAACCTTAGAACTTGTCTAGTTTGAACTTGTATTTCTTTTTGGGTCTAGTCGTGAGACTGTTCTTCTTATAAAAGGGATGAATATGTTTTGACCATCGTATTAAGTTTGGCTGATACAATCAAGTTTTTTTTTTTTTTTTGGAAAACCTTTGAAAAATATTTCGTATGTTGTATTTACACGAATTACGCCGGGTCTGATTCACACGGGGACATGTTACGTAGTCAATCTACTTAATATTCGACCACAACCACTAATAATCAAGAAGAAAAGGTGCATAAAAAGAAAGGTTTGAAAATTCCAAAGGACAAGCTGGGATGACGCATGCAAGTCATGTTAGAAAGGATTAACTGATTAGGGAACATTGCATTCCAATATGTGATTACTAAATCTGTTAAATCCTAACACTAACAAGTTTGTTGTTTCATGATCCCTATCCAGTCAGTTGTTAGCACGTTCTGGCACCACACCGTTATCCGACCAGATCTAAAGGACCCCTACCTTCAAATATGACTACTTCAGAGCACAGCGCCGAGGAGGAGAGGTCCACTAGCCAGCTTCTAAAAGAGGCCATGGAAAAGATAGAACGGATAGGGCTAGAAATGAGTGCGATGCACTTGGCTTTGGCAAAGGCACAAAAGAGCCCTGAGTTACCGATTAACCCTACGGAAGGATATACTTCGGAGTACCTGCATCCAGGTCCTTCAACGCATATACCCAGTCATTATTATCATGAGAGAAGCCCCTATGACACTCAAACTCCGCCACTAAACCAGCATTTCCCACTACCAAGCACTCCCATTTTTATGGGAGCCCCACCAGCCACGCTACAAAGATCAAACAGTGAGCCGTTATTCCCGGCTCATGATACTCAGTACTATCCCCCGGAACCCACTTTTAATGCACCAGAACCTCACAACCCTCCCATGGAAATCCTGACGGAGCAGGAAAGGCCAGCAAGGGCCTTGGAGCAAGATGATATGGCAAGGAAGGTCAAAAGCATTGAGCAGACCCTCAGAAATATGCACGGATTAGGCAATCAGGTCAGTGTGGCCTACAAAGATCTGTGTCCCTTCCCCGATGTTCAATTACCGGCAAAATTCAAAATGCCGAAGTTCGATTTATACGAGGGACTTGGTGATCCTATGGCACATCTGCGAGGGTTCTGTAGCAAGATGAGAGGAGAAAGTGGGAGAGACGAGCTGTTGATAGCATATTTCGGTCAATGTCTAAGTGGGTCGGCACTTGAATGGTACACTAGGCAAGATCCTAGTAGATGGTACACTTGGGATGATTTGGCCCAAGAATTCGCCGCTCATTTTCAGTATAATCTTGAGATAGTTGCTGACCGTCTCACATTACTGAGGATAGTGAAGAAACTAGGAGGAACTTTCCGTGAGTTTGGCTTTCGGTGGAGAGAGCAAGCAGCTAGGGTGGATCTTCCCATGAGAGAGGGAGAGATGGTAGAGTAGTTCTTGCAAACGCTGGACCCGATCTATTTTGGTCATTTGGTAACAACGGTCGGAAAGACTTTCAATGAGGTGGTAAAAGTCAGAGTCATGATAGAAGAAGGACAGAGGTCCGATAAGATATTGAGCTACTCAGCGCTCAAAGCCACCACCCAAGCTATTCAAAGTGGAGCAGGGGGTGCGCCTGGCCGGAAGAAAAAAGAAGAGGTCGCCACAGTGGAAGCTAGAAATTGGTCCAGGGCTAACAGATCGTACTATAACCAACCCAGACCCCACACTTCAAATTATCCATATTCCTCGCACCAATCACCACAACATTTCTATCCCCCACAAGAACCACATTTTTCCGTGCACTAGGCACAAGCATACAATCAACCACCGGTTCGCCCACAATGGTGCGCACCGGCTCCCCAACATGCATATGCACCTCCTCAAAACACGTATCCACCAAAAAACACATACCCACCACCACAAAATGATTATCCTCCACCAAAGGCATACAAGAACCCTCAAGGAGCAGGTTTTCGCAGAAATCCAGCTTCCAAAAACGATAGGGTACAAAGGCAAAGAGCCTTTACCGAATTGGGAGAAACTTTCACTACCTTATTCCACAAATTAAGGCAGGTAGGTTTGTTAAGTCCTGTCGAGCCTAGGGTACAAAACCCCCCGCCCCAGAATTTGGACCAATCAAAGAGTTGTGAGTACTGTTCGGGGATGTTAGGACATGACACCGAAAAGTGTTGGAGATTGAAACACGCAGTGCAAGATCTCATTGACACCCGTAAGATCGAGGTCCAAACACTCGAAGCGCCCAATATTAATCAAAACCTGTTGCCGGCGCACCACGAGACCCAGATTATTGAGTTCGTGCATGAGGGAGGAGAGACAAAGAAACCATCACAAATAGTGATGATGATCCGAGCTACTCTGAAAGAAACAAATGATGGGTAAGGAATCAGGGATAGGTGTGGAGAAGGTAGAGGTTGAATCTACAGTGATAGTGGGAAGGAATGCAGCCACCACTCTGGAAAAATCAGGATCTACCAAAGTGGTAGTATCGGGGGCGACATCTGCTCCCGTATTTGTTGTAAAAGGAGTTTGCCGAGAGACGGTCATTGTCAAACTTGTAGTCCAACTGCAGGTATTTAGCAACAAGGCGGTGCCTTTGAAATATGAGAAAGCTGCGGTGATATACCGGGGCAAGCAGTTGGAGGAGAACATTTGTGAGGCTCAGGGATTGACTCGTTCAGGGAGATGCTTTGCTCCCGCCTAGTTAAGCAAGCCTAGCTCAGCAATAACAAAGAAGCCAGTAACGGATGAATAAGCCGAAGAGTTTTTGAAGAAAATGAAGGCCCAAGATTACTCCATTTTGGAGCAATTGAGGAAGACTCCAGCTCAAATTTCACTGTTGTCTTTGTTGATCCATTCCAATGACCATTGGCAGGCGCTAATGAAAATCCTGAACGAGGCTCATGTTCCGGACAAAATCTCGGTAAATCACTTGGAGAAGATGGTGCAGAAGATTTTCGAAGTGAATCAGGTGACCTTTTCTGACATTGAGTTACCAATAGAAGGCACAAAATACAACAAAGCCTTATATATAAAGGTGAAGTGCGAAGACTCGGTGGTCACCCGAGTACTGGTTGATAATGGGTCCAGTGCCAACATCTGTACCTTGGCTGCTCTGAACAAGTTGAAAATTGATCACAACCAGATTCATAAGAACAGCGCCTGTGTCCGAGGTTTCGACGGAAGTGGAACCAGCACGGTGATCGACATCATACTAGAATTAACCATTGGTCCAGTTGAGTTCACCATGGAATTCCAGGTGGTCGACGTAACAGTATCCTACAATCTTCTACTTGGATGACCTTGGATCCATGCGGCCAAAGCGGTACCTTTCACATTACACCAGATGGTGAAATTTGAATGGGACAGGCAGGAGATAGTTGTGTAAGGAGCTGACGGCACAAGCCTTGGAGGAGATGATATTGTGTCATTAATAGAAACGGAAGATAACAAAGGACCATGGGTATACCAAGTCTTCGACGGGGTTCCATTTGCTAAAATTTCTGAAGGAGAGAACCTCCCACTCCATGGCATAGCTCCCGTGATCGTTATGACAATCTCAGAGATGTTGGGTAATGGATTCATGCCAGGAAAAGGCCTGGGGGCAGAGCTTTAGGGTATTGTTCAGCCTGTATCCTTGCCCGAAAATTTAGGGACATTTGGATTAGGGTTCAAAAACACTGTGGAAGACAAACAACGAGCAAAGAGAATGAAGAAGACTTGGGTACTCCCCAAGCCAATTATACATCTGTCCAAATCATTTATTAAAGCAAGGGCCAAGAAATCGGCAGTTCCGAAAATCCAAGGACCATTGATCGGAATAGATGGGGATTTAGAATAGACCTTTGAAACAATGTTTGCTGATGTCCATATGATAGAAGCTGTAGAGGGTTCCAGCAGAGCGGACATACAATTTGTGGGGCCTAAGGCCAAAATCAACAACTGGGCAGCTACTCCTCTTCCCACTCGAAGGGAGTCTTGGTAGTAGGCTTTCGATTTCCTTTTTGTGTCCTGGGTTATCCCAGAGTTGTAATCTTTTCGTTTTGTTTGTATTTTTCTTCAAGTGTGAAACTATTTTATTCCGCATTTCTTAATAAGAATGAAAGTTTCCTTTCTTTTTCTGGTTTTAATTTTTATTTTCTTCTTTTCTGAACAGATCTTCTTTTACTTGTCCTAAAGATATGGAATGCACAACGGATCCTCGACCTAGTCTAAATAATCCATCCAACTCCAACTTAATTGAACCAGAGTTTGAGATAAATAGCGAATGAATGCGAAGAGGATGAGGACTTTGAGGAGATAAGCAAGGAATTGTGCCAATTCGAAGAGAAGCCAAAGCCCAATCTAAATGAAACTGAAGCTATAGATTTAGGGGGTAAGGATGATGTTAGGGAAACCAAAATCAGCATCCACATTAAGCCAAATATCAGGAAAGAACTCATCAAAACCTTCATTGAATTCAAAGATGTTTTTGCGTGGTCATATGATGACATGCCAGGATTGAGCACCGATTTAGTGGTTCACAAATTGCCCACTGACCCGGCCTACCCTCCTGTCAAGCAAAAACTGAGGAAGTTTAAAACAGATATGAGTGTCAAGATTAAGGAAGAAGTGACTATTCAGCTACAGCCTAAAGTTATTCGCGTCACTCGATATCCCGATTGGTTGGCCAATGTGGTACCAGTGCCGAAGAAGGATGGAAAAATCAGGGTGTGTATTGACTACTGCAATCTCAACAAGGCAAGCCCTAAGGATAATTTTCCATTGCCCAACATCCATATCCTGATTGGTAATTGCGTTGGACGCCAGATCGGATCCTTCGTAGATTGCTATGCAGGATATCATCAAATCTTGATGGATGAAAAAGATGTAGAAAAGACAGCTTTCATTATGGCATGGGGAACTTATTGCTACAGAGTAATGCCATTCGATTTGAAGAACACTGGGGCAACGTACATGAGAGCAATTACCACTGTGTTGCATGACATGATGCAAAAAGAGATTGAAGTGTACGTGGACGACGTGATCATAAAGTCTAGGCGGCAAGAGGATCATATAACAGACCTAAGGAAGTTCTTCCAAAGACTTCGAAGGTATGATATCAAGCTCAACCCGGCCAAATGTGCTTTTGGGGTTCCATCAGGAAAGTTGTTGGGATTCATTGTCAGCCGGCGAGGCATTGAGTTGGACCCATCCAAGATCAAATCCATCCAGGACTTGCCACCCCCCGAAGAATAAAATAGAGGTAATGAGTCTATTGTGAAGATTGAATTATATCAGCAGATTCATTGCTCAACTCACGACAACCTGTGAGCCCATATTTCGGTTGTTGAAGAAAGATGTTGTGGTAGAATGGAGCATGGAATGTCAGGAAGCCTTTGACCAAATCAAGGGTTATCTATCGAATTCACCCGTGTTAGTTCCACCCGAACCAGGAAGACCATTGATTCTCTATATAACGGTACTGGAAAATTCTTTTGGCTATGTACTGGGGCAACATGATAGTATAGGGAGAAAGGAGCAAGCCATCTACTATCTCAGCAAGAAGTTTACAGTATATGAGGTTAAGTATACTCAACTAGAGAAGACATGCTACGCCCTGACTTGGGTAGCCCAAAAGTTGAAACATTATCTTTCATCATATACTACTTATCTCATTTCGCGCTTGGACCCATTGAAATTTATCTTCCAAAAGCCTATGCCCACAGGGAGGCTAGAAAAGTGGCAGATATTACTCACAGAGTTTGATATCGTCTATGTGACGAGGACGGCCATGAAGGCCCAAGCGTTGGCTGATCACTTAGCTGAAAACCCTATTGATAAAGAGTATGACCCATTGAGGACGTATTTCCCCGATGAAAAAGTGATGCATATAGATGAGGTGGAATCAACGGAGGAAACGGGATGGAAGCTTTTCTTTGATGGAGCCGCAAACTCAAAAGGAGTTGGAATAGGAGCAGTTCTCATTTCAGAAATAGGACATCACTATCCTGTTACGGCACAACTGCGATTCTATTGCACCAACAACATGGCTGAATATGAGGCCTGTATTTTGGGATTACGGTTAGCTGCAGACATGGATGTCCAGTATGTCTTGGTCTTGGGAGACTCGGACCTCCTGATACATCAAATTCAAGGTGAATGGGAGACGTGGGATTTGAAGCTTATACCATATCGACAATGCTTGCATGATCTGAGCAAGGGATTTTGATCAGTGGAGTTCAGACACATTCCGAGAGTTCACAATGAGGTTGCTGATGTATTAGCCACCTTGGCGTCAATGTTGCATCACCCAGACAAAATTCATGTTGACCTGTTACATATCCAGGTTCATGAGCAGCATGCTTACTGTAGCATGATAGAGGAGGAAATGGATGGCGAGCCATGGTTTCATGATGTCAAAGAATACCTCAGAATGGGAATATACCTAGAGCAGGCGACTAGAGATCAGAAAAGAGCTATTCGGCGATTGGCGAATGGATTCTTCCTTAGTGGAGGAGTGTTGTACAAAAGAACCCCGGATTTGGGATTGTTGCGATGTATAGATGCAAGTCAAGCCACAACAGTGATGACAGAGGTACATGCCAGAGTTTGTGGACCGCATATGAGCAGATACATGTTGGCAAAGAAGATCCTACGGGCAGGATATTATTGGCTCACAATGGAGCGTGATTGTATAAATTTTGTGCGAAAGTTCCATCAGTGCCAGGTACACGGATATTTGATTCATTCTCCGCCAACGGAATTGCATACAATGTCGGCACCATGGCCATTTGTTGCGTGGGGCATGGATGTCATTGGACCGATTGAGCCGGCAGCTTCCAATAGTCATAGTTTCATTCTAGTAACCATTGATTATTTCACCAAGTGGGTAGAGGCGAAGACATTCAAGTTAGTGATCAAAACGACAGTGGTAGACTTCGTCCATTCCCATATCATCTGTAGATTTGGGATCCCAAAGATGATAATCACGGACAACGGTGCTAATCTTAACAGTGGTTTGATGAAAGAGGTATGTTATCAGTTTAAGATTACACACCGCAATTGCACCCCATATCGTCCCAAAGTAAATGGCGTGGTTGAAGCAGCAAACAAGAATATAAAAACGATATTGAGAAAGATAGTAGAAGGGTCTAGGCAATGGCATGAAAAGTTGCCATTTGCATTAGCTATTGTACGACTGTTCGGACTTTGGTAGGTGCAACTCCTTACTTGTTGGTATACGGAACTGAAGCAGTAATACCAGCGGAGGTTGAAATTCCATCTCTTCGAATTGTCGCTGAAGCCAAGATTGATGATGATGAATGGGTCAAAGCACGGCTAGAACAGTTGAGTTTAATCGATGAAAAGAGATTGGCAGCAGTATGTCATGGCCAATTGTATCAAAAGAGAATGGCAGGGGCATACAATAAGAAGGGGTGCCCCAAAAAATTCGAAGTAGGGCAACAAGTGTTGAAACGGATTCTCCCGCACCAGATTGAAGCAAAGGGCAAGTTCGCCCCAAATTAGCAAGGACCTTATGTTGTGACCTGGGTGTTATCCAGCGGCGCTTTATGTCTAACAGATATTGAAGGAAGAAACACCGACATGGCCATCAACTCTGATGCAGTCAAGAGATATTATGTGTAATTTCCTTGATCATGATAATTGTTTGCTCATTTGTCTATATTTGGTGCTAATTGAACAATGAAATTACGGAGGCAGTTCTTTCTTCTATCCAAACACTTTCAACCTTTGCTTTCCCTTTTGAGCCTTAATTATTTTTGTTTCATACCCCTCTTTTGGAATCGTTAAAAAATAAAAGAAAAAAAATGAATGAAAAAATGATGATAAGAAAAACACAAGAAAACGATTGAACTACATTTGACATGATTCCTCAAGAAGGATACGTAGGCGCCACACGGCTCGGTCACAACGTGACAAATGTCACGCGATTCAAAAATCCCCAAACACGAAAACTGGGGCAGAAGTTATGTTTCCTTTTAAGAAATTTGGTTCAAAGAGTTGTATCCCTTTACTCATCAAGTTATTTAAAATTTCTTGATGATCTTTTCTTTTCCTCACCCACACAAAACCCCCATCTTATGTCTAAAAGACCTCCCGATCATTGTTTAATAAGTGTCAGGACAGGAAGACGAGAGCTCAGGGTAACACACTGATCCTCAACTGAAAAGGATCATGAGTTGAAAGAATTCCCAACAGAGAGAATCTTATCAGAAGCACTCTAATTCCCAGCTGGAAAATAAAATGATAGAGTCTTATCGGTGAAAACCTTCAAAAGGCACTGTAAGGCGACATAAGCTGAGATGAATCAAAATGAGAGATTCTTAGGGTGAAAACATTCACGTGCACCTTAAGGCGACGTGAGCTAAGATAAATGAGAGAGTCTTATTAGTGAAAACCCCTCGAAGGGCGCTATGAGTCGACGGGACGAATTTGGCGAAAAGGATCCACATAGGCAAAGAATTGCACATCTGTTTACCCCGGGTGAATGAGGCCATCAGAAAGTTTGATTGATACAAATAGACTGGGTCGCTTAATCCGGAATGCATGACATGGTCATTGGGAACAGTCATACCATCCAGATAAGTTCTTTTCATTTCTTTTCTCAGCATATTGTTCTGAAATATTTTCTCTTTTTCTTTTCATCTCTTTGTCTAAAAGACTTTTCCAGAAATTTGTCTCTTTATATTCAAAAGAGAGGTTTTTCAGAGTCTACTACCAGTCGCCGAGACAGT
>JASVEL010012506.1:0-62764 GCA_032618575.1 Nicotiana noctiflora | reverse complement strand
TTAATGCCGTGCCTTGTTATTGATTATGCACGAAGGTTAATGCCGTGCCATGTTTTATTGATTATGCACGAAGGTTCATGCCGTGCCATGTTTTATTGATTATGCACGAAGGATCATGCCGTGCCTTGTTATTGAACCATGTACGAAGGATCATGCCGTACTATGGATGCGAGGATGAGAGTAAAAGCACGAAGGGTGATGCCGTGCACTTTATTTGCTTATTTGGTGAGGATGAGAGTAAAAGCACAAAGGGTGATGCCGTGCAACTACTTCCTATTCCTTGACTTGATATTACTTGTGTTTCCATTATACTTTGTTTTCCTTGTGAACTTATTAACTGTTGTTAATTGTTGAGTTCTTTTGAGATATTCCTTATTGTGTTATTACTTGGTTAATTCTTGTTATTTGTGGTAATATTCGGCGCGCCGACCACTTTTATGATAAGAAATGGGATCGTGTGGCACGCCGACCACAAAGTGATTTGAATCTTGGCATTGGCCATAGTTGCCGGTAGCCTATTGATATATTTGGGAGCGGGTGGTACGCCTACCACAAGATATAATTTATTGATACAGTTGGGAGCAGGTGGTACGCCTACCACAAGATATAACTTACTGTTGCAGTTGGGAGCGCGTGGTACGCCTACCACGAGATATGAAAAGAAAAATAAAGAATTGAGACATAAAAGTAAGATTTAATTCTGTTTACGAGATTACTCTGGATATTATGAATTATTGGCTGTTATTGCAGGGCAGAGTATTTCATTTTAAATGTTTTTGTTGTTAATTTTGTTACTTGATAATCCTGTTATTTTGTGGTATGTACATATATAGAACTGCACAAGTTTATGTGAGTGTCTGGTCCTAGGCTTGTCACTACTTCGCCGGATAGGCTAGGCACTTACCAGCACATGGGGTCGGATTGTGCTGATACTGCACTTCTGTGCGTTTTTGCACAGGTCCAGGTTACGATCAGGAGCAGCAGCAGTAAATCTTTTGCATGGGATTTGAACACTTTGAGACCGAGGTAGCTTGCAGGCGTCCGCAGGACCGGCGTCTCTCCCTTTACTTATGTTATTAGCTGTAGTCTCTTTGTTCCGAGACAAACAGATTATGTTATATTTCTTTCAGACTTTTATGTGTAGTATTCAGTAGTAGTTCGTGAGTTGGTGACTCCACGTCTTGGGTAGAGGATTTCAGTATGATTTTACCTTGAAACTGGTTATTTCTAATTCGATAAAGTCTTCCGCACTTATTTAATTAAAGTTATGGCTTGTTGATAAATTAATTATAAAATTTTATTAAAAACATGATTGTATGAACACAGTGGCTTGCCTAGCTACCACGAGTAGGCGCCATCACGATCCTGATGTTGGGGAAAAATTCGGGTCGTGACACAACCATTCGTCATAGGATCCGAATTCCACACCATCACACTGCATTAGTCTTATTTCAACACACTTAAACTTTTAATAATGCTTAAATACTTTGAAATTGTTTCTCCGGGTTGTTACATTCTCCCACACTTATGGTCATTCATCCTCAAATACACGATATAGCTTATCTCTTTCTTCGCACATCTAAATGTTTCAAATTATCTAATTCCCAAATTTTTCAGAAATTTCGGCAGAGCCTCCCCTGCAATTGGGCCTATCCACCTGTTAGACTAACACCAAAACAACTCCTAATAACACATCCACAATCCAATAAATCACCACAATGTATATATCAATAACAATAATTTCATCATTATAAGCATCGCATTATCATACTGATATCTAGACATATAACGCATCATTTATATGCTAATAACCATGTCTCTGGCCATAATAGTTGTTCATAAATCACAACATTGCCAACTAACCTTATGTGAACAAACATCTCATTTCAGACCTCCGCTTTACTCATAATGAAGCATGAAGATCTCATAATTACTTACCCGAATTGATGAGTCACATTTAACACCACCTGGGTGCCCATCTCGTAGGCTAAAACTCAATGTTTACAACACAAAAATGACTGAATATTAACAGAAAATACACAAGAATTGTCAAATAGGCCTAACAGGCATGACTCCCATTTAAAAGATAGTACAAAATTTTAATTTCATAAAATGAGAATTTTAAACACATAACTTTTCACTGCCAGGACCTTGTCCTTATACAACATCCACCGTAGCTTCTAGCTCGATCAGAAGCATTTCACATCATATAATTATTTGAGGATATTATCCTCAACTCTGAATAACAAGTATTTGCACATTGTGCCAACTGAAATTTTTCATTTCCTTTCTCTCTTTTTATCAATTTCCGTCAAAGAGAATCACAACATATAATGAACCCTCATACTGATAGGGCATATAATTGACAATTGCAATTAATTATCCTAAAATTACATCAAAACTCACTGTAGTAAGTAATAGAAACTCACTTTTAGCCTCATAGATATTTTTAGTGACCAATACATAATGGTAGGGATAGCTATCTCCATATAATATCCCAACATGAGTATTCACATAAGTAGATCTCAGGGTTACGAAGCTCACTCATGAGTGATGCGTATTAAGAGGACTTGTCTCAGTTTTTTTTTTCAAAACCAAATCAAGTTAAGGAAAATTATTCCTTTTATAACAATCAGAATTGTACATGTAATGACACCATCTGGTGTAGTGGGCTCTGCCACACTATAGCAATTATATCAATGGGTCGGGCATTCACCTCTTAGGCGCCATCTACCCATTCGTTCTCCATCTCTAACTTATAGCGTATGTGAATTAGTAACTATAATGGAGTGTGTTGACTATGTGTTATGATGAAATAGATTTTTCCCAATTCCGGGACAACTTCTCATGATGTTTCTACTATCATCACATTCAAACAACTCATCCGCAGTTCGGCCACTCATACTGAGTCTGTGCCAGATAACTAGAATAACTATTTAAGGAATCTCATGTTAATGGTGCATTAAAAGATGATTATCCTATGAGAGTGCCCTGATTAACTGAAGCACTACGAGTATTCTGAGATCGTTTCCACTTCCCTGTTGATACTAAAATATAGAATTATTATGGACATAGGAACTTAGAAGGTCCAAACCAATGTTTTAAAAGGCGGGGGCGTGAGGCGAGATGTTTTATCTCTGACAAGGCCGTAAGCCCTGAGACATGGGGCGCAAGTCCCACGGATCTTTAAATGTTACTAATTTCAAGAATTTTAAGATAGTATAAAATAAAAAATAATTATAAAAATTACATCAAAATCGCAAAATTATAACAAATAATCTATTTAAAATATTTATAAATTATAATTCGACTATGAATAATACGAAAAGCATAACATATATCATAATATGCAAATTAGTTGCAACGTCGTTACAACTCAAACATCAAAAGTAATGTATCAATATGAAAACTTATATGTATCTCTTAAGAAGTAATAAATTTTGAAAGACTTCAATATTATAATTTAATATTTTACTTAAAATACTATTTTTATTTAATATGATTTCTATTCGAAAGACAATTTATATAAAAACATAATTCACAATTTAAATATGATTCTCTAGCATCAACTATTTTTAAGTTTCAACAAGTTAATAAACTAACATATAATTCAACATACAATATCATGATATCTAATTATTTGTAAATAGCGACTAGCTAATACTAATGTATTAAATTAAAAAGTATTATATCTCGTAAATGTGAAAAAATAATATTTAGAAGAATAATTATAATAAAATTATGGACTATTATATAGTAAAGACGTAACAAAAGCTAATAAATAAATACTTTTGAAATGAAATATGTATTTAAAATTTACTATCATAGTAGTCTTAGTGGATAACGTGCAATAATTTTTATTTTAGTTATGACATAAAATACTCTCAACTTAATAATTTATGATTAAGAAAGAAGTAATTTTGAATAGTCAACGATTTGTCAAGAAAATGTGAGGATTTACAACGTTAGTTATGTACAATTGCATAAAGTTCTATTAGGCAAGCCCAGTACCCAGGGCGTTGGGCGTGTCCTGGGCGTAAGTCCAGGTGGCTGAGGCGTAAGTCTCATGGAATTAAGGCCCACACATAAGTCCAGGGGCGTTTTAGGAGTGCTTCGCCTCAGGGCGAGTCCCAATTCTACCTTTTAAAACAGAGGTCCAAACATCACCCCATACAAATCTCAGCTCTTACTCTTATGCAAGTTTCAGAGAACTCTTGAATACCACTTAAATACATCGCATGCCAAATCTGATATGACACATGACCCACAATTTGATCGTTTATAGTGAACTCCTTTCACTTAGAGCAAAGCCATAAGATACATACTGATAATCCATGATACTAACCTTTATCGCTTGTACATCACCATCATAAGACAATTCAAGCCATTCGTTTGGTTCATGTCCTTCTTAGGACAGTTAAACTCACTTCCTCCAACATCTCGGTTGCTAGTTGTACTCTTCGCTAAATAGACATCTCATACGAACCATATAGTCTTTATTACCACCAACTATCTTTAGATCTACATCCACCTCGTGACTATACCATTACTGCAACGATTAGGTAGTTAAGTGAACCTTCTCAAGACTGTACTTACCAACCGAATGTCAGAACCTGGTGCACCCCCATGTGCACAATTACATGGATCTCTCAATGTTTTTGCAATATCGATATGGATGACACACGGTAACAATGGTTGAGTAAGTTCTTGGCTCCCTTATAATCCCTATGTAGCATCACGAACCGTCGACGCATACTTGATACCGAGTGCACAATTTCAATACACGAGTGGATGCAAAAGAACATATGATATAGGCTCCAACAGAATAAATGACGCACGATAAGGAATGAAATGAAGTGAAATTTTCCTAACGGTTACATAGCCTCTCATAGATAAGTACAGACGTCTTCGTACCGATCAACAAGACTCTAATAAACCGGCCTGTGTCCCGTGACTCCTATGAACCTAGAGCTCTGATACCAACTTGTCACGACCCTAGTTTACCAATCCTAAATCTGTCATGACAGCACCCAGTCTTCGCGACTAGGTAAGCCTAACATAATTGCAGAATTTATCAACCTTTACAAATCAACCAAAAACAATACGAATGTAACATAAGAAAATGTAATAGGTGTCATTTGGCGCATACACTCCATCCCAAATACTGAAATACAACCTCCAAGACCCGGAAACTCACGGGCAAAACACAGGCTAAAGAGAGTAAAATTGTAGCTATATCCACCAAGAGTATCTATAAAACCGAAACAAAAAGGGAATTTACTAGTGTCACTAGGGAAGAACAGAAAAAGACTCTCCGGATCTGCGAATGCAGCAGATGCATACCTCGAGTCTCCTGAAATATCTCCTTGATCACCGGTAGTGTGCCTGATCAGATGGACCTGGATCTGCACAACAAAAAGTACGTAGAAGAGTAGCTTGAGTACACCACGGCGGTACTCAGTAAGTGCCAAGCCTAACCTCGATGGAGTAGTGACGAGGAAGGTCAGGGCCCTACCGAGAATAATAATAATAATAATAATAATAATAATAATATCGAACATTGTAAAACAGGAGATAAATATGAAATAATAGCAAAATACGACAGAGGCTACAAGTCGTCTACAATTAAGCTAACAAGGAAAAATTAACACAACAAGTACAAAATCAATAACACAGGATCTCCAAGAATTGAACCCGCAGTCCATATAACTCAGTGGCTAGGATCTCCAGGAATCGAGCCTGCATTCCATTCATATCAGTATCACAGGATTTCCGGGAATTGAACCCTAGTTGTTATCTCAGTATCACAGGATCTCCGGGAATCGAACCCGCAGTTCATTCATATCAGTATCAAAGGATCTCCGGGAATTGAACCTGCAGTACTTATCTCAGTATCACAGGATCTTCGGGAATCGAACCCGCAGTCCATTCATATCAGTATCATAGGATCTCCGGGAATCGAACCCGCAGTCTTTATCTTAGTATTACAAGATCTCCGGGAATTGAACCCCCAGTCTTTATCTCAGTATCACAGGATCTCCAGGAATTGAACCCGCAGTCCTTTATCTCAATATCACAGGATCTCCGGGTATTGAACCCGCAGTCTTTATCTCAGTATCACAGAATCTTCGGGAATTGAACCCGCAATCCACTCATCTCAATAACAAGGATCTCCGGGAATTGAACCTGCAGTCCACAATGCAAAACACAACAAAAAACAAGGAATTATACTCAGAGAATGGAATACACAACTACAAATAACAGTTAAGTTCTGACCCAACATGTTCCACGTAATTTCAATTAAGGCAATTACATAATTAGGTAGTTAATTCTATCTAGTCATACTCCTTTAACTAGCATAGGATAAATCTTGCATTTAAATCAGTCAAATAACAGAGAATATACAATTGAACAATTCAAGTAAAATGGATTTTCAATAATTTGCACAAGTACACGCTTGTCACATTACGTACAAGGCATTTTAATCAACACATAAGATATCATAAGGGAAGAGGTCCCCCACACAAGGTTAGACAAGCCACTTACCTCGAATCGGCTCAAAATTCAATCCTAAATCACATTCTTGCCACGAGTATTCGACTCCAAATGGCTCAAATATATTCAATTAGATTGCATAATGTAAATAATTATTCAAGTAATTGATTCTACAATTAAATTATAAGCTAATACGCAAAATTATGTAAAATAACCAAAATACCCCTCAGGCCCCACGTCTCGAAACCAGGTAAAATTTATATTTCCAGGAACTTCGCACTCTCACGAGTCTAACCATATAAAAATCTTTCAAATGGGAGGTCAAATGCCCCATCAAAACCCAATAGTTTGGTCTATGAACTTTCACCCAATTTTCATTCAAGAATCCGAAATTTAAAGATGAAATCGTGATTAGATTAGTGGTTATTAAGCATAAAAGAGTATAGAATTGTTACCCAATCGATGCGCGCAAAAATCCTTCAAAATCTCTCCCAAAGCCGAGCTTAAGAAGTCAAAAATGGTGAAAATGGGCCATTCTCGGAACTTAAGGTCTCTGCCCAGGCCAATTTTTTGCTTCCGCGGATATTTTTCCGCTTTTGCGACACCGCTTCCGCGGCACTATTTCCGCTTTTGCAGTACCGTTTCCGCGGTCAATTTTCGCTTCTGCGGTTATGACTGCAACCAGCATTTTCTCGACATGAAAATGAGCATAACTCCCTCATACGATGTCCAAATTCGACGATTCTTTTTGCTATAGCTCCGAAATTACAATACAGATATAATGGTTCAATAAAAATTTAATTTGGAGCTCATTAAATCATTGTGGTACCCCTTTATGCCCAACGATACGGCTTTAAAACATCAAATAAAAGCGCGATACAACCCGAAATACACCCGAGGCCCTCGGGACCTCAACCAAAAGCACCAACACATCTTAATACATTATTCGAACTTGTTCCAATCCTCAAAATACCTCAAACAACACCAAAACCATCAAATTACATCGAATATAAGCCTAAATTCTTTTGAAACTTTCAAAACACGCATTTGATAAAAAATCCAACCAAACCATATCCGAATGACCTGAAATTTTGCACACATATCCCAAATCACCTACCGAAGCTACATCAGATGTCGAAATTCCATTCCGACTCCCGGATCAAAATCTCACCTATCAACCAAAAATCACTAAAATACTAACTTCGCCAATTCAAGCCTAAATTAGCTACGGACTTTCAAAATACATTCCGAACATGCTCCCAACCCCGAAATCAGCTAACGGAGACAAACAGAACCATAGGATTTCAATTCCGAGATCATCTTCACACTGCTCCGAGTACATGCCATTTTTCAACTGTTAATATCTCATTTAGGGACTAAGTATCCCAAAACACTCTGAATCCTAATACCGAATATCCCGGCAAACCAAAATAGCATAAATGAACTTAGGAGAAGCAGTTAATAAGGGTTTGGGGCATAAATTCTAAAACCGACCGGCCGGGTCGTTACAATTCATTTAAATACCACACTTCAATTATTCGATAACAAGTTGCTTAAAACATGATCTAGTAATACTTGAAATCTATTAACAAAATTGCATTTAAGAGAACAAATATTGAAATTTTATTATTATTATTTTTTTAATCAATTTCTAAATCTGGCCTCTCTGTTTTTACATTCAAATGTGTACGTCTCTAATAGAGCATCTACTGACATTTCAGATTTAATATCAAATTAAACTAAGTCCCTTAGATTCACTATTAAAAATGCAAGTCATTATATGACTGTGTTTGTTCATAGGGAGAAACAGAACCTCAGTTATATACTTAATACTAAACTAACGCAGAACAACACACAAACATTTGATTTTAAGCTAATCTATAACCTAATAAAATCAATTAGGGTAAAATTTTGATTAAAACAAATGACATCCTAGGCCTGGAAATTAATTTCTTAACAATTATCATATTACAACAAAAAAACAACACAAGCTATGATACACCTAAAATGAAAACCACAAGTAATTTTCATTCTGCTTTCAAAATCAACAAAAATTGTATCTCAAACACAAATTTAAACTACTATGGCATGCTGAATGTTCAATACGGGTTGACAGTCCAATTATTAAAAATGATATAGATTTTCAATAGTAAATTGTGTTATTAATCAAATCAACGCTAGAATAACTTGTAACGTCCAATAGCATCATTTCAATCTCAAGGAATACATCAGTGGAGTTAAAAAACGTACCTGGAAATCAAAATTCAAAGCAAGAGAAAATGGATCAGCCAAGCGGTATATTAATAGATCAACACACAGTCCAAACCAAATCCAGAAGCTAAATATGTTTTGAAATCCAAACAGCAATGACAAGAGCAAGTCAAATGAACTCCAATCCTCAATCAAACTATCAAATTGACTCAATCAACTCGTCTGAACCCCAAATTGATCAATGCAACAATATATTTTGGTTTACCAATGATTTTCAGTTGTTTTTTTTTTTTATTTTTGAGAAATAATTTCAGGCTTAGAAGAAGAGGTTGAGATCTGAACTATCAGTTTCCAATCTGGAATTAGGTAGATATTTTTTGAGAATTTTTTAGGGTTCCAAAACTTGTATGGTTCAAAAGAATGCTGAAATGAGACCCAAGGGGGTCTATTTATAGATTTCAAAGTGGAGGGAAAATCAAAATTTATTAATTACAAATCAGTCCCTCTTTTATTTTAGTTCTGTCCTTTTTTGTTTTATTAGTTAGTCAATTATTCCCCTTTATTTATGAAGAATTGCCCTTATTCCCCTATCTAGAACATTTCATCCTAGTCTATTTCTCATTTTACCCCCACTTCTCTAGAAGATCTACCCTTTTACCCTTTTTCTTATACCCAAACTACCCCTAATTCCTTAGGTTTATTACAATTAAATCATTTCTCTATTTCTAATTTTGCCCCAACTTCCTAAGGTTTATTACTTTCTAACCCTTTTCATGTTTCCAATTCTGCCCCCACTCCTTTCCTTAATAGTTTAAATCTTTCACTTTATTCTAATTATTATGGTAAATGTAATATTACAATGTTCAGCTATATCCAAACGACTATACTAATTAACTAAAACTGATCTAACAACTATTCTGTAATTTAACTAAACAAACTACCACAACCTACTATTTAAATCATGATAATGACTCACTTGCTGAATTAATTAGAACAAAAGTCAATTTTAAACTAAAATCATGCTTAGAATTTACAGAATCATTTGCTAATTCAGAACCGAAATAATTTTGGCAGCAAAATTGTCAATGAAATTCTACTTATTCTTATCAATCCAATTTACTTATACTAATATCATTTAAATACGAGTAAATAAAATTTAATCAAAACAGAAATCAATATCAATTTTATATCCTTAAGTGTTATTAACAGAACTTGAGAAGTGAACCTATTTACTGACATAGACATATATAGAAGCTAATCAGAAAAAATAAAGAAAATAATAAGAAGAACTTATCTTTAGGGCTCTTTTTTTTTCTTGGAAATTCTTTCTTATATTTGTATACATCCCGTCGTCAGGTTCTTCAGAATGATTTGAACTTAACTTTCAGATAGTTCTTCAAGGGCTATTTGATACGGTTGGTAAGGATTCGAGGGGAAAAGAACATATATAAGGCATGAGGAAGAGGCGAGGATCTTGGGATGTTCATGGGGTAAGGTTTGGACATCGGCGCCGCCATAGGCGGCGGTGGCGGCGCTAGGATTTAAATTATTTGGAGCACTCTGATGGATTTTGAGAGGAGATATTTAGAGATTTGTAATAAGGGGGAAATGGGAAGTATTTTGATGTTCATTTGGCCAAAAACGGAGACCCACCGATACCGTGGGCGAATTTCGGCGGTCGGCGGGGCAGGCATTACAGGATAGAAGATGGACGATATATTTTTAGGGTTATAGGTTCCTTTTTATTAATTATGTAACAATGAAGGGGGACCATTGGATCACGGGAAATTAAGGGTCAGGATTAACGACGTCAAAACGACATCGTTTCATCCTATTAAAGAGTGGACCGGGTTGATACTTAATTGGGCTTGGATGGTTTCTAACAGTGGGCTAACTAATCCGAATTTCAGCCCTCTTTTTTGCCATGTATTTTTTGTATTGTCTTTCCCTTTGTATTTCTTTCCTTTTTGTATTTTTACCATTATTTTCACTTGTATTTTTGTATTGTACTTTTTATATTATTTGTATTTTATTCATTTTCTTTTGTATTTTCTGTATTTTTCTATTTTGTATTTATTTTTTTATTTTATTAAAATTGTTAAACTAATTAACTTCTATTTTATGACAAATTTTCAATTAAAGCACATCAAAATATTATTTTGATTTTTTCTTTAAATTGTTCTAAAATGAATTAATACCTACTAAATGTGAAATTAATTTCCTAAATGCAAATGCATATTCTGTATTTTTATTTGATTTAACATGCGCAAATAACGTGCAAACAATCAACACAAAATTCACACAAATTGTAAAAAATAAGGAAAAATTATTTGTTTGAATTTTATGGGAATAACTCATATATAGGGCAAAAATCACGTGCTCACAGCTGCCCCTCTTTGCTTGGAAACTCGAAGAGTTTTCGTGCAAAGATAAGTGAGCAACTACGAACGATTTTTGCCCGTTTGAGTATTCCTTTGTGAAACATTTTGAAAAGTTTTGACCGCACCCTACTTCAAAGGTTGCCTATATACCCTGGGCTAAACATGAATTAGGTTAGTGTAGTTCGGGAATGTCTGGCAGCTGGGACTACTAGGAACTGTGATCTCACTACTGTTGCTGTTATTACTGCTGTTACTGCTGATTGACCCCCTTATTGCATTGTGGTAAAAAGAAGCTATCCTAAGCTATAATCTATGAATTACAAAAAAAAAAAATCCTATCTATGTCTTCCAACGTGTTCTTGTATTGCCTTGAACATCTATCTTGTATTCTTCCAACGACATTCTTGTTATTGCCTTGATGATGTTCGACCGCTTCAACTTTGAAAATATGTGTCCATTTTCCACGTGGGCTCCTACTTGCTATATTTGAAAAATATTCCCTTTGTTCTTCAGGTGGGCTTCTGCTTGCGATTCCTTTTAAAATGTCTTTCCTTGTTCTCCAGGTGGGCTCCTACTTATGATAAAACAAACAACCAAAGAAAATTTTCTGCTCAAGTATGGTGACTGGGCATATAATGTTATCAAATATTAAAACTCAAAGCTAAAATTCAGATTGTACTTCCCTTGTTTTCAAGGTGGGTGCCTGTTTACTGATTTTTGTAAAGGTATTCCCTTGTTTTTTTTGTTTTTTTTCAGGTGGGTGCCTTTCTAATTTGAAAGATATTCTCTTGTTTTCTGGTGGGTGCCTGGTTTCCAATTTGAAAGATATTCCCTTATTTTTCAGGTGGATTCCTGGTTTCTAAACTTAAAAGATATTCCCTTATTTTTCAGGTGGGTGCCTGGTTTCTAATTTGAAAGATATTCCCTTATTTTTTAGGTGGGTGCCTGGTTACTAAACTTAAAAAATATTCCCTTGTTTTTCAGGTGGGTGCCTGGTTTCTAAACTCAAAAAATATTCCTTATTCTACAGGTGGGAGCCTGGTTAGTAAACTTAAAAATGTATTCCCTTGTTCTACAGGTGGGTGCTTGGTTACTAAACTTAAAAATGTATTCCCTTGTTCTACAGGTGGGTGCCTGGTTACTAAACTTAAAAATATATCCTCTTGTTCTACAGGTGGGCGCCTGGTTACTAAACTTAAAAATGTATTCCCTTGTTGTAACGACCCGACCGGTCGTTTTAGAAAATTACGCTCCAATCCCTAATTTAACTGTTCCCCTAAGTTCATTTCTACTATTGTGGTTTGCCGGGAGAGTCGGTTCTGAAAATTTGAGCATTTTGGGACACTTAGTCCCTAAATAAGAGCTTTGAAGCTAGAAAATGGCCCGTAGCCGGAACAGTGTTAAGACGATCTCGGAACGGAAATCCGATGGTTTCATTAGCTCCGTTAGGTGATTTCGGGGTTGGGAGCGCGTTTGGAATGTATTTTGGAAGCCCGTAGCTCAATTAGGCTTGAAATGCCGAAGGTTGAAATTTTGGCGAATCCGAACGATAGGTGAGATTTTGATCCGGGGTCGGAATGGAATTCCGACAATTTCTGTAGCTTCGTTATGTGATTTTGGATATGTCCGCAAATTTTCAGGGTCATTCGGACGTCGTTTGGTCGGGTTTTAGATCGAATGTGCAATTCGGAAAGTTTTAAGAAATTTAGGCTTGAATTCGATGCGAATTATGGGTTTTGATGTTGTTAGACGTGTTTTGAGGATTTGAGCAAGTTCGAATAAGGTATTAAGATGTGTTGGTATGTTTGGATGAGGTCCCGGGGCCTCGGGGTGTTTTCGGATGGTTAAACGGGAGAAAATGTGGAAAACATTGCAGAGTTGGAATCCTCGCTCGTTGTTTCCGCTCTCGCGGAATTTTGGACGCAGAGAGCGTGTCCGCGAGTCGGACAAGGTGCGCAGGAGCGGCTGGTTATGCAGAAGCGGAAGCCATTCCGCTGAAGCGGGGTCGCTGGTGCGAGCCAGTGATCGCAGAAGCGGACGGGGAGAAAATGGGCATGGTCCGCAGAAGCGGACATTTTACCGTTTGGGCGAGACCGCAGAAGCGGTCAATGATGCGCAGAGGCGGATGTGTCCGCAGAAGCGGAAGCTTCTTCGCAGAAGCGGGTCCGCTTAAGCGGCCCTTTGCTCGCAGAAGCGGATATGGCCGGCCAGGCCTGGAACCGCTGAAGCGACCCTTTGGTCGCGGATACGGACGCGTAGAAGCGGAAAATATTCCGCAGAAGCGAAAATCGCTGTAAGTAAGTGTATCAGAAGTTAGAAAAATTTCCGAACATTTCACACATTTTGGGTCTCGGCTTTAGAGGCGATTTGGGCGATTTTGAAGAGAAATTCAAGGGAAATCATCAGGTAATCATCTATGAACTTAAACTATGATTAGTATTGGTAATATTATGCAATTATATCATGAAAATGGAATAATTTGGGGTAATTTATGGAGGATTTAGCCCTAGGCTTGAACTCTAGGAAATCAAGGTTTTGAATGGCCAAATGGAGTCCGAATTTGGTAAAATTTATATGCTTAGACTCGTATTGAGACAAGGGTTCCGAATATACAACTTTCGTGATTTTTCGATAAGCGTACCGAAAGTCGGGTTTTGGCAACTTGTGGATTTTGGTGAATTTTGAGTTATTTTGATTGGGTAATTCCCAATTGGCCTATTTTGATGTGATTCTATTGATTTTTATCAGATACTACACTTGTGGAGGCCGACATTCGCGGCAAGAGGGTTATTTCTTAGCGGTTTTGTACCGGAATTGAGGTAAGTGGCTTGTCTAACTTCGTGTGGGGGACTTCCACCCCTAGGATATTATTGTGATACTTTAAATGCCTTGTACGCGAGGTGACGGGCGTGTACATGCGCTGGTTGTTGAACACATACTTTACTCAAAAGGTTCAATGAGTGATATTACTGTTTTTAGATGTTAAATTCGATATTCCTACCCGGTAGTAGTTATAAAAGCATGATTAGATAGAATCTAATTGTCCAGTTGCTTAATTGACTTACTTGAGTTTTCTTGGTAATCGCTGGCGCTGTTTATCGGCGGAGTTATCATTAGGGATATTATACTTCTCTCTGTGTATTCCTTTACTTGCTGTAGTTATGGACTACGGGTTCAATTCCCGAGATCCTGAGATTATTGAAATGTGGACTACGGGTTCGATTCCCGAGATCCCGAGATTATTGAAATGTGGACTACGGGTTCGATTCCCGAGATCCCGAGATTATTGAAATGTGGACTACGGGTTCGATTCCCGAGATCCCGAGATTATTGAAATGTGGACTACGGGTTCGATTCCCGAGATCCCGAGATTATTGAAATGTGGACTACGGGTTCGATTCCCGAGATCCCGAGATTTATTGAAATGTGGACTACGGGTTCGATTCCCGAGATCCCGAGATTATCGAGATGTGGACTACGGGTTCGATTCCCGAGATCCCGAGATTATCGATAGGGACCGCGGGTTCGATTCCCGAGATCCCGAGTTATCGAGATATTATCGAGACATGGGCCGCGGGTTCGATTCCTGGACCCGCAGGTATCGAGAACGGGACCGTGGGTTCAATTCCCACTGCATCCCGGACTTGTTTATCGAGTTGGTTATTTGTTATTAGCTTGATTGTAGACAGCTTCGTAAACATCGTAATATTGTTATTTCGGAAATTATTGTTATTATCTGGTTAAACCGTTTATTTTGTTATCATCATATTATTATTGTTTCTCGCAGGGCCCCGACCTTCCTCGTCACTACTCCATCGAGGTTAGGCTTGGCACTTACCGAGTACCGCCGTGGTGTACTCATGCTACTCTTCTGCACACTTTTGTTGTGCAGATCCAGGTACATCAGAGCAGGCTCATACTAGGTGATTCTGCAGCTTTCTGGGAGACTTCGAGGTATGATCTGCTACGTCCGCGGATCCGTAGGCTTCCCTTCTATTCTAGTATTACTAGTTGACATTTTTCTTCATTTCGTTGTTAGATACTCTTTACACATAGAGCCACAGTTGTATTTTCTCTTTTAGTCTGTGTTACCGTGGGGTTCCGGATCTTGGTAGTGTTTTATTCATTGTGTGACGGATGTATGTGCCAAGCGGCACGGATTACATATCTTTTATGCTATTTTTCCGTTGTTTCTTATTTAAGTATTTATAACTTGTATATTCCGCAACGTGTTAGGCTTACCTAGTCCTGGGGACTGGGTGCCATCACGACATGTTCACAATTGGTGAACTAGGGTCGTGACAAGTTGGTATCAAAGCTCTAGGTTCATAGGAGTCACGGGACACAGACCGGTTACTTAGAGTCTCGCTGATCGATACGGAGACGTCTGTATTTATCTACGAGGGGCTATGTAACTGTTTAGGAAACTCTTCATTTCTTTTGGATTCCTTGTCGTGCGACATTTTTGGCATCAAAAATCTAAACTACTGCTTTCTATTCTCTCACAGATGGTGAGGACACGAGCTAACCGCGATGATCAGGTACCCGCGCCCCCTGTTGCTGCCGTCAGAGGCCGGGGCCGAGGTAGAGGACGAGGACGCGCCCGAGGTGCAGCCACAACACCATCGCGCGCTGCCGCTGAGGTGCCACCGGTAGACCAGGTTGGAGCGCAGGCACCTGGTACACCGACTACAGCTGCTACTACTCCAGCACTACAGGAGACCCTGGCCCAGTTCATGAGTATGTATACTACTTTAGCTCAGGCAGGACTGCTTCCTCTTGTCGCAGCTACATCTCAGGTCGGGGGAGGGGCCCAGACTCCCGCAGCCGTTACACTGGAGCAGCGTGTGCCAGTGGGACATGTTCCGGATGTTTTGGTTATGCCTCCTGCCGCCCCAGCACAGCCCGGAGGTGGACCAGCTGCCTCTGAGGACGAGCAACGTAGATTGGAAAGGTTCAAGAAATATGACCCTCCAGTGTTTAGTGGTTTGGCTTCAGATGATGCATTGGGTTTTCTGGAGGAGTGTCATCGTATTCTTCGCACTATGGGGATTGTGGAGACCAGCGGGGTTTCCTTCACTGCTTTTCAGTTTCGTGGGGCCGCTTATGATTGGTGGCGCACGTACGAGTTGGATAGTCCAGAGGAGTCTGCTTCATTGACTTGGACGCAGTTTTCAGATCTGTTTTTGAGGGAGTTTGTTCCACAGAGCCTTAGGGATTCTTGGCGCTCGGAGTTTGAGCGGTTGCGACAGGGCTCCATGTCAGTATCAGAGTATGCTATCAGTTTCACCCGCCTAGCCAGGCATGCACCGGCTTTGGTAGCCACGGTTCGGGAGCGAGTGCGGAGATTTATTGAGGGCCTTGTTCCGCCTATCCGATCCAGCATGGCCAGAGAGCTTGAGACAGATATATCTTATCAGCAGGCAGCTAGCATTGCCAAGAGGATCGAGAGTATGCTCCCTAGAGAGCGGAGGGAGAGAGAGGCCAAAAGGTCTCGTGAGTGGGGTCATTTCTCTGGTGCCCGCACTTCATCAGCCGGTCGTTTTGGCAGAGGTTATTCCGGTCAACCAGTTCACTCGGCGTTGCCCGCAGCCGGTAGTACTCCAGGCCTTCCAGCATCTCAGGAGCCTTATTATGCTCCCCCAGTTTCCAGTGCACCTCCTACGCGGGGTCCGTCCAGGGGTCAGACTAGTGGGGGTGAGGCCGGTCAGTCACAGCCACCGCGTCCTCCCAGAGCTTGTTTTGAGTGCGGGGATACTCGCCACCTGGTTAGGGAGTGCCCCAGGCACAGGAGAGGAGCCCCTCATCAGTCATCACAGCATTCGCGTGGTTCTCAGGGCCAGCAGGCTATCATTCCAGCCCCAGCTGCCACTCCACCTGCCCAGTCATCCAGGGGTGGGGGTCAGGGTTCCAGAGGCCGCCCTCGAGAGGGGGGATAGGCCAGATTCTATGCTATTCCTGATCGCGCTGCGGCTGTTGCATCTGACTCTGTTATCACAGCTATTATTATGGTTAGTCACATGGAGGCATCGGTTCTATTCGACCCCGGTTCCACTTTTTCATATGTGTCTTCTTACTTTGCTTCTCATATGGGTGTGCCTCGGGATTCTTTGAGTGCCCCCATTTATGTTTCCACTCCGGTGGGTGATTCTTTGGCTGTGGACCGCGTATATCGGTCGTGTTTGATTACCATTTGTGATTTTGAGACCAGAGCGGATCTATTGCTGCTTGGGATGGTCGATTTTGATATTATTCTGGGCATGGACTGGTTGTCGCCCCATTATGCTATTCTTGATTGTCACGCCAAGACCGTGACGCTGGCTATGCCATGCATTCCACGTATTGAGTGGAGTGGTACTCTAGATCACACCCCTAGCCGTGTTATTTCTTTTCTCAGAGCTCAGCGTATGGTTGAGAAGGGGTGTGCTGCTTATCTAGCCTATGTGCGGGACGTCAGGTATTGACCCTCCCTCTATTGATTCTGTTCATGTGGTACGTGACTTTGCTGATGTATTTCCAGCTGATCTTCCGGGCATGCCGCCTGACATAGACATTGACTTTGCTATTGACTTGTTGCCGGGCACTCAGCCCATTTCTATTCCACCGTACCGTATGGCTCCTCCTGAGTTAAAGGAGTTGAAGGATCAGTTACAGGAGTTATTGGGCAAGGGTTTTATTCGACCCAGTGTTTCGCCTTGGGGTGCTCCTGTATTGTTTGTGAAGAAAAAGGACGGTTCTATGCGTTTGTGTATTGACTATCGTCAGCTGAACAAGGTTACAGTGAAGAACCGGTATCCTTTGCCCCGTATTGATGATTTATATCCCGGATAAACTGGAATGAAGTAGATTGATTTGCGCTCTGGGTATCACCAGCTGAAGATTCGGGAGCCAGATATCCCGAAGACTGCCTTCAGGACTTGGTATGGTCACTATGAGTTCCTCGTGATGTCTTTTGGGCTGACTAATGCCCCAGCAGCCTTTATGCATTTGATGCACAGTGTGTTCAGGCCTTATCCGGACTCGTTCGTGATTGTCTTCATTGATGATATTCTAGTATATTCCCGGAGCCGGGAAGAGCACGAGCAGCATTTGAGGATAGTGCTTCAGATTCTGAGGGAGAAACAGCTTTATGCCAAGTTCTCTAAATGTGAATTCTGGTTGAGTTCAGTGGCATTTTTGGGCCACGTGGTGTCGAGTGATGGTATTCGAGTAGATCCGAGGAAGGCGGAGGCCGTGCAGAGTTGGCCCAGACCCTCCTCCGCTACTGAGATTCGCAGTTTCCTTGGTTTGGCGGGCTACTACCGTCGTTTCGCAGAGGGTTCTCTTCGATTGCAGCACCTATGACTAGATTGACCCAGAAGGGTGCCCCTTTTCAGTGGACAGTACGAGTGTGAGGCGAGCTTCGAAGCTCAAGACAGCCTTGACTTCGGCCCCTATATTGATGTTGCCTACAGTGTTCGGGGTCCTATACCGTATATTGTGATGCCTCACGAGTTGGACTCGTGCGGTATTGATGCAGGCTGGTAGGGTGATTGCCTACGCATCGAGACAACTGAAGGTGCATGAGAAGAATTACCCCGTTCATGATTTGGAGCTAGCCGCCATTGTTCACGCCTTGAAAATTTGGCGTCATTATTTATATGGGGTTCCTTCCGAGATCTACACCGATCACCGAGCTTGCAACACTTGCTTAGCTGTAAGGACATGAATATGCGTCGAGGAGATGGCCGGAACTACTAAAGGACTCATGATATTACTATTCTCTATCATCCGGCAAGGCTAACGTGGTTGCCGATGCCTTGAGTCATCGGCGCAGAGTTTGGGGAGTTTGGCATATCTACCAGCTTCAGGAGAGGCCTATGGCGATGGATGTTCGGGCTTTGGCCAGGTCATTGGTTAGATCGGATCTTTCTGAGCCCAGCCGTGTTCTAGCTTGTGTGGTTTCTCGCTTCTCTATTTGACCGCATCGTGGAGCGTCGGCTCGACGACCCTTATTTGCTTGTCCTTCGTGATAGAGTTCGGCGTGGTGATGCTCGAGATGTTACCATCGGGGACGATGGAGTTATGAGGATACAGAGGCGTATCTGCGTGCCCAACGTAGATGATCTTCGAGAGCCGATTCTAGCAGAGGCCCATAGTTCGCGGTATTCCATCCATTCGGGTGCCGCGAAGATGTATCAGGACTTGAAACAACATTACCGGTGGAGGCGGATGAAGAGGGATATAGTTGATTATGTTTCTAGATGCCTCAACTGCCAGCAGGTGAAGTATGAGCATCAGCGTCCGGGTGGATCGATGCAGCGGATTGAGATTCCAGAGTGGAAATGGGAGCGCATCACCATGGACTTTGTATCTGGGCTTCCACGGACTGTTAGGAAGTTTGATTCCATTAGGGTTATTGTGGATCGGCTGACCAAGTCCACCCACTTCATACCAGTAAGCACTACTTATTCATCCGAGCGATTGGCGGAGATCTATATTAGGGAGATAGTTCGGCTGCATGGTATTCCAGTTTCCATCATTTCAGATAGAGGCACTCAGTTTACTTCACGGTTCTGGAGAGCCGTGCAGTAGGAGTTAGGTACTCGGGTGGAGCCGAGCACGGCATTTCACCCCCAGATGAATGGACAATCTAACCGCACTATTCAGATTTTGGAGGATATGCTTTGTGCATGCGTGGTTGAGTTTGAAGGGTCATGGGATCACTTCTTGCCACTGGCGGAGTTTGCTTATAAAAATAGCTATCAGTCCAACATTCAAATGGTGTCGTATGAGGCATTATATGGTAGGAGATGCAGATCCCCAGTGGGTTGGTTCGAGTCGGGCGAGGCTAGGTTATTAGGTATATAGATGGTCCAGGATGCGATGGACAAGGTCAAGGTGATGCAGGATAGACTTCGTGCAGCCCAGTCCAAACAAAAGAGTTTTGCGGAAAAGAAGGTTCGCGATGTGGCATTTATGGTCGGCGAGCGGGTTCTACTTCGGATCTCGCCCATGAAGGGCGTCATGAGATTTGGAAAGAAAGGGAAACTGAATCCGAGATTAATTAGGCCTTTTGAGATTTTGAGGCGAGTTGGGGAGGTTGCATATGAGCTTCCCTTACCTTCCAGCCTAGCCGGAGTCCATCCGGTATTTCATGTCTCCATGCTCCGGAGATACCATGGTGACCCGTCGCATGTGTTGGATTTCACATATGTTCAACTAGACAAAGATCTGTCTTATGTTGAGGAGCCAGTAGCCATTCTAGACAGGCAAGTCAGAAAGCTAAGATCAAAGAACATCGCTTCGGTAAAGGTTCAGTGGCGGGGCCAGCCGGTCGAGGAGGCGACTTGGGAGACCGAGCAGGATATGCGCAGCCAGTACCCTCATCTTTTCACTACTCCAGGTATGTCTTCTATGCTCGTTCGACGACGAACGAATCTTTAAGTGTGGGAAGATGTAACGACCCGACCGGTCGTTTTAGAAAATTACGCCCCAATCCCTAATTTAACTGTTCCCCTAAGTTCATTTCTGCTATTGTGGTTTGTCGGGAGAGTCGGTTCTGAAAATTTGAGCATTTTGGGACACTTAGTCCCTAAATAAGAGCTTTGAAGCTAGAAAATGGCCCGTAGCCGGAAAACAGTGTTAAGACGATCTCGGAACGGAAATCCGATGGTTTCATTAGCTCCGTTAGGTGATTTCGGGGTTGGGAGCGCGTTTGGAATGTATTTTGGAAGCCCGTAGCTCAATTAGGCTTGAAATGCCGAAGGTTGAAATTTTGGCGAATCCGAACGATAGGTGAGATTTTGATCCGGGGTTGGAATGGAATTCCGACAATTTCTGTAGCTTCGTTATGTGATTTTGGATATGTCCGCAAATTTTCAGGTCATTCGGACGTCGTTTGGTCGGGTTTTAGATCGAATGTGCAATTCGGAAAGTTTTAAGAAATTTAGGCTTGAATTCGATGCGAATTATGGGTTTTGATGTTGTTAGACGTGTTTTGAGGATTTGAGCAAGTTCGAATAAGGTATTAAGATGTGTTGGTATGTTTGGATGAGGTCCCGGGGGCCTCGGGGTGTTTTCGGATGGTTAAACGGGAGAAAATGTGGAAAAAATTGCAGGTTGGAATCCTGCTTCTGTTGTTTCCGCTCCTGCGGAATTTTGGACGCAGGAGCGTGTCCGCAGAAGCGGACAAGGTGCGCAGGAGCGGTTGGTTACGCAGAAGCGGAAGTAATTCCGCTGAAGCGGCATCGCTGGTGCGAGCCAGTGACCGCAGAAGCGAAGGGGAGAAAGGGGGCATGTTCCGCAGAAGCGAACATTTGACCGCTTGGGCGAGACCGCAGAAGCGGACAATGGTTCGCAGAGGCGGATGTTTCCGCAGAAGCGGAAGCTTCTTCGCAGAAGCGGGCCCGCTTAAGCGGCCCTTTGATCGCAGAAGCGGAAATGGCCGGCTAGGCCTGGAACCGCTGAAGCGACCCTTTGGTCGCGGATACGGGTGCATAGGAGCGGAAAATATTCCGCAGAAGCGAAAATCGCTGTAAGTAAGTGTATCCGAAGTTAGAAAAATTTCAGAACATTTCACACATTTTGGGTCTCGGCTTTAGAGGCGATTTGGGCGATTTTGAAGAGAAATTCAAGGGAAATCATCAGGTAATCATCTATGGACTTAAACTATGATTAGTATTGGTAATATTATGCAATTATATCATGAAAATGGAGGAATTTGGGGTAATTTATGGAGGATTTAGCCCTAGGCTTGAACTCTAGGAAATCAAGGTTTTGAATGGCCAAATGGAGTCCGAATTTGGTAAAATTTATATGCTTAGACTCGTATTGAGACAAGGGTTCCGAATATACAACTTTCGTGATTTTTCGATAAGCGTACCGAAAGTCGGGTTTTGGCAACTTGTGGATTTTGGTGAATTTTGAGTTATTTTGATTGGGTAATGCCCAATTGGCCTATTTTGATGTGATTCTATTGATTTTTATCAGATACTACACTTGTGGAGGCCGACATTCGTGGCAAGAGGGTTATTTCTTAGCGGTTTTGTACCGGAATTGAGGTAAGTGGCTTGTCTAACTTCGTGTGGGGGACTTCCACCCCTAGGATATTATTGTGATACTTTAAATGCCTTGTACGCGAGGTGACGGGCGTGTACATGCGCTGGTTGTTGAACACATACTTTACTCAAAAGGTTCAATGAGTGATATTACTATTTTTAGATGTTAAATTCGATATTCCTACCCGGTAGTAGTTATAAAAGCATGATTAGATAGAATCTAACTGTCCAGTTGCTTAATTGACTTACTTGAGTTTTCTTGGTAATCGCTGGCGCTGTTTATCGGCGGAGTTATCATTAGGCATATTATACTTCTCTCTGTGTATTCCTTTACTTGCTGTGGTTATGGACTACGGGTTCGATTCCCGAGATCCCGAGATTATTGAAATGTGGACTACGGGTTCGATTCCCGAGATCCTGAGATTTATTGAAATGTGGACTACGGGTTCGATTCCCGAGATCCCGAGATTATTGAAATATGGACTACGGGTTCGATTCCCGAGATCCTGAGATTTATTGAAATGTGGACTACGGGTTCGATTCCCGAGATCCCGAGATTATTGAAATGTGGACTACGGGTTCGATTCCCGAGATCCCGAGATTTATTGAAATGTGGACTACGGGTTCGATTCCCGAGATCCTGAGATTTATTGAAATGTGGACTACGGGTTCGATTCCCGAGATCCTGACTTATTGGTAGGGACTGCGGGTTCGATTCCCGGAGATCCTGAGTTATTGAGATATTATTGAGACATGGGCTGCGGGTTCGATTCCCGGAGACCCAGAGGTACTGAGAATGGGACTGTGGGTTCAATTCCCACAGATCCTGGATTCATTTATTGAGTTGGTTATTTGTTATTAGCTTGATTGTAGACAGTTTCAGTAAACATCGTAATATTGTTATTTCGGAAATTATTGTTATTATCTGTTAAACTGTTTATTTTGTTATCATCATATTATTATTGTTTCTCAGTAGGGCCCTGACCTTCCTCGTCACTACTCCATCGAGGTTAGGCTTGGCACTTACCGAGTACCGCCGTGGTGTACTCATGCTACTCTTCTGCACACTTTTGTTGTGCAGATCCAGGTACATCAGAGCAGGCTCGTGCTAGGTGATTTCCGCAGCTTTCTGGGAGACTTCGAGGTATGATCTGCTGCGTCCGCGGATCCGGAGGCTTCCCTTCTATTCTAGTATTACTAGTTGACATTTTTCTTCATTTCGTTGTTAGATACTCTTTACACATAGAGCCACAGTTGTATTTTCTCTTTTAGTCTGTGTTACCGTGGGGTTCCGGATCTTGGTAGTGTTTTATTCATTGTGTGAAGGATGTATGTGCCAAGCGGCACGGATTACATATCTTTTATGCTATTTTTCCGCTGTTTCTTATTTAAGTATTTATAACTTGTATATTCCGCAACGTGTTAGGCTTACCTAGTCCTGGGGACTGGGTGCCATCACGACATGTTCATAATTGGTGAACTAGGGTCGTGACACTTGTTCTACAGGTGGGCGCCTGGTTACTAAACTTAAAAATGTATTCCCTTGTTCTAAAGGTGGGCGTCTGGTTACTAAACTTAAAATGTATTCCCCTGTTCTACAGGTGGGCGCCTTCTTACTAACAACCAACAAACCGAGGAAAAGTTTTCTGCCCCAGTTTGATAATCGGGCTCTAAATTATTTTACCAACTATTATAAGAATTTTAAAAACTAAGTTCTATTATCAGGGAGGTCCTAATCAATCCTAACTATCTCTTCTACAAATGTTACTTCATTGTATTTATTATCAAATGTCTTAAACATTCCCATTATCCAGAAGGGTCCAGACAACTTCTAACAATTACGAATTTCCCCTATCTTTTCCAAAAGCATTACTAATTTGTTATTAAAAAATCTTAACTACTCCCCATTATTCAGGAGGGTCCTGACAACGTCTACTACGATTCTACTATATTTTGTTCTTAAAAATACGTCACATTATCCAGGAGGGTCCTGACAACTTCTAATACAATTTCTATTGTATTTTGTTCTTAAAACTACATCCCATTATCCAGGAAGGTCCTGATAATTTCTAACAATTATGAATTTCCCCTATCTTTTCCAAAAATATTACTAATTTGTTATTAAAATGTCTTAACTACTCCCCATTATCCAGGAGGGTCCTGGCAACTTTTATTACAACTTTCACTATATCTTGTTCTTAAAACTATGTCCCATTTTTCAGGAGGGTCCTGACAACTTCTATTTTTCACGACCCTAACTCAGTCGTGATGGTGCACAACCCTAAAGCTAGGCAAGCCAGACCAAACAACTGATTTCACATTTAAAGATAAACCCCAAAGGACAAATTCAAGAAGAATATATTTGAGTTAATAATAGTATTCCAATGATAATAGTAGCATTAAAATATTGAGAAGTGTGAACACCAAAAATAACACTCCCAAAAGATCTGGGGTCACGAGTCCAGAGCCTCTAAGCAAAAACTGAATAGTAATAGGAATACTGAATAAAATACTCAAGTCTAGAAGTATATAGAAAATAAACAGAAATAACAAGAGAAGCTAGGTTGTCACGACCCCAATCCCGGTCGTGATGGCGCCCAACACAACTGCTAGGCAAGCCCGACCATTTACTCTCTCATTCCGAGCATGAAGCTCAAATCAATTACCTGGATATTATTATCAACAATAAAGCTAAACTGAATAACCACCCAAAGATCTAGGGTCACGAGTCTAGAGCCTCTAACATGATCGGATAACAATAACTAACCCAAATAATCAAGTCTGAATAATGTATATACAAAGGTAACTGGAATAAGAAGAGAAGCCAGGTCCTGCGTACGCCAGCAGCTACCTCAGCAACTCGGATAAATACTGATAAAAGCTGGAGTGCTCGTCTATCTCTCCTGTGTACCTGAATCTGCACACAAAGGTGCAGGGAGTAGGGGTGAGTACTAAGTACTCAGTGAGTAATAAATATATACAAGTAGCTGAAAGTAAGAAATCCACGAAATACCACAAAATGAAGCTAAACTACAGTCCGATCCTCCTATGAACTAGCAACAGCAGTACAATACCATTATCGCAGATAATCCACAGACAAAGAATGCAATGCAATGCACATAACCGCTACGTATAGACCGATCATTTAACATCGACGGCACTTACAGACTCTGGAGGGGCTCCTATAGCCCAAGCGTAATTCCGCTGCGGCGTGTAGCCCGATCTTCATATCAACCGCTGCGCTGTGCAGCCCGATCCACCATCAGTCCACAAAAAGTATATAAGTCACACAATAACTCAGTTATTTATTTCGAGGTTCCAATTCATTTAATTATGAAAATACTTTAATGCTTATTTAATTTTCCAAAACAGATGACCTAGCATTTCAATACGGTGCTTTCAAACCAGGACTGAGATCAGTGATTAAGCAATTAGAGCTACCATATGCACTAACTACTCACCTCTAGCCGGCCGTGGACTCGTCCGCGATACCTTTTCCCTGCAAATTTGCTTCCTCGTGCATCAAATCTAGTCAAAACCACAATAATAACATAAATATGGGTCAAAAAACATAACCCAATCAAAATTACTCGAAAAATGCAACAATTCACGAAATTGGTAAAACCCGAGCCCTGGGCCCACTTCTCAAAAAATTTCGAAAATTATACCAATGGATTCCTCGTCTCTCCACGAGTCTGTGCATATAAAATTTATCAAAATCGGAGTTCGAATGGCCTTTCAAAACCGAAAAATTCGTTTTCATGATTCAGGCCCTAGTTCTTCACAAATTCTACCAATTTCACGAATTTTGGTGTTGATTCTAACATAAAATCATATTTTTGAGTCAAGAAAGTTACCTTCAGCGAATACCCATTGATTTCTCTCTTAATAATTGCCTCAGAAGCTTCTTTCCGTTCCAACATTGGAAGAAAACTCGACCGGCTCATCATAGGTATATTGTTCACGCGTTTTACTGCTCCCAATGGATTCCTTGTGAAATTCTAATGAATTTAGACTTATAAATCACTCAATTCGACCTTATAATGAAAGAGATATGTAGGTTTTAAAATTTGCAAATAGCGCAGGTTTTTAATACGCTGTCAGGGGCAGTTTCGTCATTAACCTGAAGATCGGGGTAACTTTAGTAAAATGGCAATAAAATCCTCATACGATGTCCAAATTCGATGATTCTTTTTGCTATGGGTCCGTAATTATGATACGGATCTAATACTTCATTCAAAACAGAAATCAGGGCTCATGTGTTCAATATGATATCATTTATGCTTGAAGAAACGATGTCGAAGAATAAGAAAAACGAGCATAACGCAACCAAACCTATCTGAAACTCACCCGAGCTCCTCAGGACTGCATACGAACATACTAACATGCCACATATGATCATGAAAACTTAGTTTCACTCTCAAAGCACCAAAACTAACATCAAAACACCAAATTTACACGGATTCAAGCCTAAGTTCTTCTAAAACTTCCGAAACTTGCATTTGATCTAAAACCCGACCTAAACACCTCCGAATGACTTGAAACTTTGCACGCATATCCAAAATCACCTAATGGAGCTACTGCAACTCTCAAAATTGCATTTAGACCCTTGGATGAAAATCTCACATACCATCCGGAATTCGCCAAAATTCAACCTTAGCCAATTCAAGCCTAAAACTACACCGGACCTCCGAATTCGATTCTGATTGATCTCCTAAGTCATACATGATACCCCGAAACTAGTCAATTCATCAGAATTTAATTTGGAGCTGTCTAACTCATCGGTCAACATTCGGTTGACTTTTCCAACCTATTCTTCTCATAAAGAGGTTTATTGCCTCATTTTAATCTAAATTTCTTCCGATTTGCTTATAACTTTCCGAACACATATAAATTACCATATTGAAGTGTTAAATGAAGAAAACGGGGCGATAACTCCCGTAACGATGGGTCGGGTCGTTACATTCTCCCCTACTTAAACAAACGCTTGTCCTAGAGCGTACCCAGAGTTGTACTACAAGCAACCCAATAGTTGAATGACCTTGCCAAACATATATTCGAGGTGGTACCACATCTCCCTATATATCATAAGTCCGATAACACAATATAGCTGAACTTCCGCAGTCCATCTGAACCATAGACCACATTGCACGTTCCGAAATCATATACCAAATCCGACTCCCATGTCTATACTCAGAATACACCCGAACCAACTGTAATAGCCCATACTCGCCACTCCGGGTGAGATCTTATGGTGTACCAAACAACCCAATCACTCGAGACGATGGCCTATAATCGCAACAATTTCCCACGATAACCAAATATTACTGAAAAACCTTTCTCGTTAGATAGTGTCTTGTTCCAATATCTTCTTATACTGCCTACGACAGCTGAAACACGGGATATATCGAATCCATTTCTCAGTTCATCCATGCATGATTCCATTTCCCTTTTAATTGATACCATAATAGATTTCGGAGCCAAACCTCGATATTACATTTCTAACCAACTGAAATCACATATGCCCACACTTATTAATGGCTCCAACGATCATTTCAATTATAACACACCGCACTGGTGATATGGAACCTCAACATCGGCCTAAGCCACGATGAGCACAACACAGGCTCCAATAAGAAACGTCTGAACATACTCAAATCATGACAACTAACTCAAACACAAAAGCTGTAATTCAATTCCTCCGTACCATCGTAACATAGGACTGAGATCCAGTCTCACATTATAGAAATAGAGTACCCAAATTCTCCTCGAAAGGTCATAACATCATATGGCCTTGCCACAACTTATGATTCCATCCAAACACTATTACCTATGAAGCACCTCAATCTCATTATGCTCAAAACAGTCAGCCACGCACAGATCTAGGTCTGAACACAAGCAATCAATCTCACCCACGGTGAAACAATTAATATACGCCATCAAATCTTGTAAGGACACAATCGATGCGCCATTTGCCGAGCGACACCCAACACTGACTTTTCTCAGAGACTAGGAAGTATAGTACGCAAGGTAACCTATAGAAAAAAAACTATGCTCCATATTACACGGTTGCGGCGTGCAACCTGCTCAAAATGACATACCCGTGGCGGCGTGCCACCCGATCCAGATACCATACCTGTGGCGGCGTGCCACCCAATCCAAATAACCCATGGTGGTGTGCCACCCGATCCACGCAAAACTCTCGCAAAAAGAAATGCACACCAAGTGAAATTGCTCATTACAATAAACATATATATAGCCTCAAGCTCGGGCACAAGAAATGCATCCTACAAAGTTCCCCAATACCGGAACTGAATCAATAGTAGAAACTTCTGCACTGATATCCTCCACGAAGGCCTAATTGACAAAGCAATACCTACCAGCCGCCCGCTGGTCCTAGGTACAACTACCCTGCTGGAGCATACTCTGATGCACTCTGCTAAGCAATTTGTGCCATTTCCGACATATTCCATATCACATTAGTCTAGATGACCTAACTTATGACAACCAGTCTGAAATCAATTATCTTAACTCAAATTCATCATATCGAGCTAAGGGAGAGCCACTAGGGCTTCCAACTTCCAATGATCGCTAAACAGTGCCGATACACACGATATACAACCACTTCATAGGCGGATTACGAGAACTTCTAGTCCCCATCACCTATATAACACACGATTCACTATGCCTTATTCCACACTCCACACTGTACGAATACATAGCACACATCAAGCATCCATTCATACCACGAGAGTCATTCAGAAATTTCCCTATGCCATCATCAACTCAATCATCATAGTCAATCCAACTAGAGAATACCACCATACCACTAGATATTATCAGTTTACAGTACCTTGTCCCTTTTTGACCATATACCCTGCCAAATTACTAGAATGGCAGTATCATTTTTTTTAATCACCAGAAAGATTGATTCTTAGATCACCTGCAGCTGCCTGTGCTGCTCAATAATTTTTTTTTGAGTTCCCATATATTATGAACTGATCTCAAAACCTAGAACATGCCATTATCAACTTTCCATAACCCATCGCATATACCATACCACACTAAGATAACATGGAACTTCTATCCCTTTCCTACGCCGCAAACATCGACACACTTAACTAGTCAAGGACCTTCATGATCCCATATAGAAGAAAACTCATTACACATTCCCAGCTTCGCATACCAACATGAATATACTCACTTTCAAACCACGGTAGAACACATCACAAACTCTTTCTCCCAATTCATTGCGTAAGTTTAACTGCCAGGACCGAGTCCTCCTACCCACATCGAGCTACGCAACTGCCAGCACTCAGGATCTTTGTTGCACAATATCTACAAGTCTCATTACTTCGAACACATACCAGGAATTAATCGTACCCTTATCATACCGTTTCAGTTTATTAACAAGTTGTTCCATTTACTCAATTTCCTTTCTGAATCATCTTTAACTTAGTACTAGCCTTTACTGTAGCACTACATTATCTCAACTCATGTTACCACACGAGACTCAAACACAAGACTACACGTGTCACGACCCACAGGCCGCTGAATACTCTCTAAATGTTTCCCAAACATTCTACAATACTTTATTTTGAAGAACTTCTTGCGATTTTTGAATTCGTTATTATTACTCTCCAATATAGACACATAGAATCTAATAATTCACATATCATTACACAAGTCTTGATCCCTTCTAACGAAACCACCGTCTTTAGCCACATACACAATCTTAAGACACCTTACTGTTACAAGCAAAATCTTGAACACCGCAGGACTATTCTCGGGCGTCATTCACCCTTATTCAATTATCATTCACCCTTTTCTGTTTGTTGAAAAGCTTCCGTTTCTTTCAAGTGTCGACAAAGGTCATTTCCCCAGCAGCGGCTTTCCTCCCCCCTCCCCCCTCCGGCGACCAGCCACCCAGGTAAGGTCACCCCTACCCCCACCCCCACCTCTCTTCTCTCTCTTCTCTCTCTTCTCTCACCCTCCCCTCCCACCCCCAGCCCCCAGCCCCCACCCAGCCCCCTCTCCCCTCCCCACCTCACCTCTCATCTCTCTCACTCTCTTCTCTCCCCCCCACCTGTCTCTCTCTACCCTCCCTCCCCCCCAGCCCCCCTCCCCCAACCTCTATTTCTCCCCATCCCTCTCCTTAACTCCGGCGAGTCGCCGGCAGCTCCCCTGCCCCCGTTTCCCCGCCTTTTTGTGTGGTTGGCTTTGTATTTGTGCAGGTTTTCGATGGGACGCAACAAAATTACCCGTCCCGATAAATTTCAGGACAGGCGACAAGGCGACTTTGTGGCGTTGGGAGTGAAGAGCTAAGCAACACCGGCCAAGACGTGCAAGGGGAAGCAACACTTGACCCCGGGCGCACCAAAGCCTATCTTCAGGTTTTTTTTTTCACCGAGAGTTGGTACCTCCCGCCTCTCGTTTAACCTGTACACCTTTTTCGTACTCTTGCTATCATTTCTTGTGAGGTTTACTCGGTTGCTATCTAGTGCATCCTTTTCGTATCTCCCTTTTGTGCGTGGGTGCGTCATTATTCTCCATAGTCAGTTGGAGGGATAGTGGCCGCAGCAGGGGATGTAAGTGCAAGGTCATGTCCTTGGGGGGTAGGGGCGGTGGCGGGGGTGAGTAGGGGGGTAGGGAGCGGTTCTGCGGGTAGGGCGGGAGGTAAGGGTGGGAAGAGGGTAGCGAACGCACATAGGTTAAGGATCGGGTCGTGGAACATAGGTACTCTGACGGGTAAGTCCGTTGAGTTGGCGAAGATTCTTCAGAAAAGGAGGATCAACATAGCCTGTGTTCAGGAGACTAGGTGGAAAGGGACGAAGGCGCGAGATGTTGACGAGTTTAAGTTGTGGTACTCTGGGGTCGTGAGGGGCAAGAATGGTGTGGGCATCCTGGTAGATAAGGACCTTAGGGAGTCCGTGTTGGAGGTTAGGTGAGCGAACGATAGGTTGATGTCTATTAAGTTGGTTATCGGGGGTTGCGTTCTCAATGTCATCAGCGCCTACGCACCGCATGCGGGCTCGGATGAGGAGGTCAAGAGGCATTTTTGAGACGACTTGGATGAGTTGGTGCGTAGTATTCCCCAATCTGAGAAGTTGGTCATTGGAGGGGACTTTAATGGCCATATTGGGGCAGATGCTAGTGGTTATGGTGAGGTGCACGGTGGCTTTGGCCTTGGGGTTAGGAACGGAGGTGGCTCTGCGCTGTTGGAGTTCGCTAGGGCTTCCGAGCTTCTGATTGCTAACTCGACATTTCGGAAGAGGGAGGAGCATTTGGTCACCTTCAAAAGTTCGACGGCGAGGACTCAGATCGATTACCTCCTTCTCAGAAGAAGCGATAGAGGTCTGTGCAGGGACTGCAAGGTTATTCCGGGAGAATCCCTTTCAACCCTTCATAGACTCCTAGTGATGGATGTTGGAATCTGGGTAAAGAAGAAGCAGAGGGGTGCTCGGGGCCAACCGCGAATTAGATGGGGTGCTCTGACTAAAGAGAAAGCCCAGGAGCTGGAGAGAAGGTTAGTCGAGGGTGGAGCTTGGAGAAGTTCTGGGGTAGCAGACGCAATGTGGTCAGAGACGGCGAATCTGGTTAGGGAGGCAGCGCGGGATGTACTTGGGGTTACCAAAGGCTATCTAGGCAGACATCAGGGCGACTGGTGGTGGAACGATGTAGTGCGAGGAAAAGTAGAGGTGAAGAAAGCTGCTTTTGAGAAGTTAGCAGGGAGCACAAGCGAAGAAGAAAGGCGGGTGAACAGAGAGAGCTATAAGGTGGCAAGGAAGGAAGCGAAATTGGCTGTCACGGAGGGTGAAAACGCGGCTTTTGGTCGCATGTACGAGGAATTGAGGGAGAAAGGCGGGGACAAGTCCGGTTAGCCAAAGTAAGGGAAAGGAAGGCGCGAGACCTGGACCAGGTTAGGTGCATCAAGGATGAAGATGGTAGAGTCCTGGTGGGGGAGTCTCAAGTCAAACAGAGATGGCAGGCGTACTTCCGAGACCTTCTCAATGAGGAGGGGGACCAAACCATAGAACTAGGGGAGCTGGGGCATTCGGAGCATCATAGAGACTTAGGGTACCGCAGGCGTATTAGGGTGGAAGAGGTCGTGGGGGCTTTGCGTAGGATGAGTAGAGGTCGAGCGACCAGGCCAGACGAAATCCCGGTGGAGTTCTGGAAATGCATGGGTAAGCCAGGAGTGGAGTGGCTTACCAGGTTGTTCAATGCGATCTTCGGGTCCAAAAGGATGCCAGAGGAGTGGAGGTGGAGTACAGTGGTGCCCTTGTATAAGAACAAAGGGGATATCCAGTGTTGCGACAACTATAGAGGCATCAAATTAATAAACCGCACCATGAAGGTTTGGGAGCGGGTGATCGAGGCCAGAGTGAGGGAGTCAGCATCTATTTCTGTGAACCAGTTCGGTTTTATGCTGGGCCGGTCCACTACAGAAGCTATCCACCTTGTCAGGAGATTGGTGAAACAGTTCGGGGATATGAAGAAGGACCTGCACATGGTGTTTATCGACTTGGAGAAGGCGTATGACAAGGTCCCTAGGGAGGTACTATGGAGGTGCCCGGAGGCTAAGAGCGTGCCGGAAGCCTACATCAGAGTAATCAAGGACATGTACGATGGAGCTAAGTCCGGGGTTAGGACAGTGGGTGGCGACTCAGACCATTTCCCGGTGGTTATGGGGCTCCATCAAGGATCTGCGCTTAGCCCCCTCTTGTTTGCCTTGGTGATGGATGCTTTGATACGGCATATTCAATGGGATGTTCCTTGGTGTATGATATTTGCTGATGACATAGTCCTGGTAGACGAGACGAGGGTCGGTGTTAACGAAAGGCTAGAGGAATGGAGACAGACTCTCGAGTCTAAGGGGTTTAAACTAAGCAGGTCTAAGACAAAATATCCGGAGTGCAAATTTAGCGCTGAGTCGAGCGAAGTGGGAGGGAGCGTGATGATTGGATCTCAGGCCATAGCCAAGAAGGATAGTTTCAGATACCTTGGATCGGTGATCCAAGGGGACAGAGAGATAGACGGGGATGTCACTCACCGTATAGCGGCGGGGTGGTCGAAGTGGAGGCTTGCATCAGGAGTCTTGTGTGATAAGAAAGTGCCACAGAAACTCAAGGGAAAGTTTTATAGAGTTGTGGTTAGACCGGCCATGCTGTATGGGACGGAGTGTTGGCCGGTGAAGAAATCTCACGTTTAGAGGATGATGGTGGCGGAGATGAGGATGCTTAGGTGGATGTGCGGGCTCACCAGGTTAGATAAGATTAGGAACGAAGTTATTCGGGAGAAGGTGGGGGTGGCCCCAGTGGATGAGAAGATGCGAGAGGCAAGACTTCGGTGGTTCGGGCATGTGCGGAGGAGAAGCCCCGACGCCCCGGTGAGGAGTTGTGAGCGGCTAGCGGTGGTCGGTGTGAGGTGAGGCAGAGGGAGGCCTAAGAGATACTGGGGAGAGGTAATTAGACAGGACATGGCCAGGATGCGGATTTCCGAGGTCATGACCCTTGATAAGAAAGTCTGGAGGTCTAGTATCAGAGTTGTAGGATAGGGGTTTCTAGATTTTTCATACTCATTTCCCGGGGTGTGAGGCGTGGTAGGGCCGCCCATAGATGATTAGTTTGTGTTCTCTTTTGGTAGTCATTTTTGGTAGTTACTGTTTTGATATCATTGCATGCCTGTTTCTTTATCGTACATATGCATCTTATGTTTAGATAATTTTTATGAGCTGTATGCTGGAGTAACTAATGCGATTTTTGTTTTTTGTTTTTATTTGCCTTTTTTCCATGCGCCGAGGGTCGATTGGAAACAGCCTCTCTGCCCTCTCGGGTAGAGGTAAGGTCTGTCTACATATTACCCTCCCCAGACCCCACCTTGTGGGAATATACTGGGTTGTTGTTGTTGTTGTTGTCTTATTGGATAGAACTACTCGTGCCTTGTTAGAACTTTGACACCAGCAGAACATGATTACATACAGATGCACTTAGCTATCTTTCTTTTCTATACATCGAACATTCTTTACCAACATCAGTTCAAATCATCCTAGGATTTCTCACATCTATGAAGCACCATAACCTTTATCAGAATTTTCCCAATGTACTTAGAGACAGAACCAACATAGCACACAACAGTGAAATCAGTTAATCAATAGCAACCTCCCCAACTTGGCTCAAAGCCATACATCAAAGCACCTTTAGCCACTTATAACATTCTTACTCAAATGTGGCCACAATGTTATAGTGAGATTAATCTCAAGTCATTTACGAGCCTTGACAGAGACTCGAATCATCAGAGACCTTAACTCTTCTGCAACTCTTGCATTTATACACACACTACAATTAAGCCTACTCTCTTTAGGTGACAGAAATCTTTTCTAAGTCCCAAATTTTTCAAAAATTTCGGCAGAGTTTCCTTTGTAAATTGGCCTATCTACCTGCTAGAGAATCACCAAACCATTCACAAAATACATCCACAACTCAACAAGACATCACAATGTATTTCAACAATATTAAATCTCAATACTATACGAATCATATTATCACAATTTATACCTGAACCTGCGCTACACCCGCTCGCATCATAACACATATCAAATACCCTTCAATTACACATCCGAATCCACCCACCTACTTTGCATCAATCTAGCATTTCAGTACAACACCTTCCACCAGGATATACATAGCATAATCACTTTAGTCTTCCTGAGTCTAAACTCGTTTTACTACACGTAAGGCACTTTACCTTCCAATGAAGAGATATGATAAATATTCACCATGCCCATAGCTCGGGGATACACAACGGATTACAATAAAGATCTAACACCTGGCAACTTGTACATTATTAAGCTGCCATTTACACAGTTAGTAACAATACCGATCACACAAAATTTCATAATACCAGTTTGTAAAATCAACACTTTGGTGCTCATGTCATAGACAAAGATCTGGCGTCAAGTCCTCCCAACTGGCCCAACATGAACTCGCAGAGATTAGATCTCGTCCCTCGACTAGGGAATTACAAGCCATCAAGGTAATTATATTACTGAGCGTTCGAGTGCGCGTATAGGCATATGGAAGGAATTTACAAGAATTATATCTCAAGCTGAATCAAGTACGCACAATAAGAATTCCAAAAAATATGAAGTGTTTCCTAAAGGTTTGCAGCCTCCCGAGGATAAGTACAGGCGTCCCCGTACCGATCCACAAGACTTTACCAACCGACTCAAGACTCAAGAGGCCTCGTAACCTAGGCTCTAATACCAACTTGTCACGACCCCAATCCCGGTCGTGACGGTGCCCAACACAACTACTAGGCAAGCTCGACCATTTACTCTCTCATCCCGAGCATGAAGCTCAAATCAATTACCTGGATATTATTATCAACAATAAAGCTAAACTGAATAACCACCCAAAGATCTAGGGTCACGAGTCTAGAGCCTCTAACATGATCGGATAAAAATAACTAACCCAAATACTCAAGTCTGAATAATGTATATACAAAGGAAAACTGGAATAAGAAGAGAAGCCAGGTTCCTGCGAACGCCAGCAGCTACCTCAGCAACTCGGATAAATACTAATAAAAGCTGGAGTGCTCGTCTATCCCTCTCGTGTACCTGAATGTGCACACAAAGGTGCAGGGAGTAGGGGTGAGTACTAAGTACTCAGTGAGTAATAAATATATACAAGTAGCTGAAAGTAAGAAATCCACAGAATACCACAAAATGAAGCTAAACTATAGTCCAATTCCTCCTACGAAATAGCAATAACAACAATACATTACCACTATCACAGATAATCCACAGATAAAGAATGCAATGCAATGCACATAACCGCTACGGCGTGTAGCCCGATCCATTTAACGTCGACGGCGCTTACCGGGGGTGTGTACAGACTCCGGAGGGGCTCCTACAGCCCAAGCGCAATAATGCTATGGCGTGCAGCCCGATCCTCATATCAACCGCTGCGCTGTGCAGCCCGATCCATCCTCAGTCCACAAAAAAATATATAAGTCACACAACAGCTCAGTTATTTATTTCCAGGTTCCAATTCATTTCATTATGAAAATACTTTAATGCTTAGTTAATTTTCCAAAACAGATGACTTACCATTTCAATACGGTGCTTTCAAACTAGGAATGAGATCAGTGATTAAGCAATTAGAGGTATCAAATATATAACTATCCTTTAGCGATACTACAGGTCGGCACAAGGCCCCAAACATGGCTTACAACCCACAAAATATATCTAACACAATGTGTGTTTCAACCGCATATAGCATATTATTCATATCCGGGATGGACTAAGTCTCAATCCCCAGTCACAATCAATCTCGCACATGCCAAGGGGTGCGAGCCACACCCTACTAGCGTCACAATGTGCTAAGCCGGGGTTTGAACCCTCAGGCTACCATATACACTAAATACTCACCTCTAGCCGGCCGTGAACTCGTCCGCGATACCTTTTCCCTGCAAATTTGCTTCCTCGTGCATCAAATCTAGTCAAAACCACAATAATAACATAAATATGGGTCAAAAAAAATATAACCCAATCAAAGTTACTCGAAAAATGCAACAATTCACGAAATTGGTAAAACCCGAGCCCTGGTCCCACTTCTCAAAAAATTCCGAAAATTATACCAATGGATTGCTCGTCTCTCCACGAGTCTGTGCATATAAAATTTATCAAAATCGGAGTTCGAATAGCCTTTCAAAACCCAAAAATTCATTTTCATGATTCAGGTCCTAGTTCTTCACAAATTCTACCAATTTCAGGAATTTTGGTGTTGATTCTAACATAAAATCATATTTTTTGAGTCAAGAAACTTACCTTCAGCGATTACCCATTGATTTCTCTCTTAATGATCGCCTCAGAAGCTTCTTCCCGTTCCAAAATTGGAAGAAAACTCGACCTGCTCATCATAGGTATACTATTCACGGGTTTTACTACTCCCAATGGATTCCTTGTGAAATTATAATGAATTTAGGCTTTTGAATCACTCAATTTGACCTTATAATGAAGGAGATATGTAGGTTTTAAGATTTGCAAATAGTGCAAGTTTTTAATACGCCGTCAGGGGCAGTTTCGTCATTAACCTGAAAATCTGGGCAACTTTAGTAAAATGGCCATAAAATCCTCATACGATGTCCTAATTCGATGATTCTTTTTGCTACGGGTCCGTAATTATGATACGGATCTAATACTTCATTCAAAACAGTAATCGGAGCTCATGTGTTCAATATGATATCATTTATTCTTGAAGAAACGATGTCGAAGAATAAGAAAAACGAGCATAACGCAACCCAAACCTATCTGAAACTCACCCGAGCTCCTCAGGACTGCATACGAACGTACTAACATTCAAAATATGATCATGCAAACTTAGTTTCACTCTCAAAACACCAAAACTAACATCAAAACACCAAATTTACATCAGATTCAAGCCTAAGTTCTTCTAAAACTTCCAAAACTTGCATTTGATCTAAAACCCGACCTAAACACCTCTGAATGACTTGAAACTTGGCACGCATATCTAAAATCACCTAATGGAGCTACTACAACTCTCAAAATTCCATTCCAACCCTCAGATAAAAATCTCACCTACCATCCGGAATTCGCCAAAATTTAACCTTAGTCAATTCAAGCCGAAAACTACACCGGACCTCTGAATTCGATTCCGATTGCTCTCCTAAGTCATACATGATATCCCAAAACTAGTTGAATCATCAAATTTCAATTTGGAGCTGTCTAACTCATCGGTCAACATTCGGTTGTCTTTTCCAACCTATTCTTCTCATAAAGAGGTTTATGGCCTCATTTTTATCTAAATTTCTTCCAATTTGCTTCTTACTTTCCGAACACATATAAATTACCATATTGAAGTGTTAAATGAAGAAAATGGGGTGATAAATCCCGTAACAACGGGTCGGGTCATTACATAGGTCATGCGAACGCTGACAGCTACCTCAGCAACTCGAGTATACTCTGAAAATAAGTTGGAATGCTCGTCTAACCCTCCTGTGTACCTGGATCTGCACAAAAAGGTGCATGGAGTAGGGGTGAGTACTAAGTACTCAGTGAGTAAAAAGTATATAAAATAGCTGAAATTAGGAAATCCACAGAGTACCATAGAGCAAAGCTAAAACTACAGTCCGATACCTACCACGAACTAACAACAACAACAAAGCACAAATATCACATGTAATTTACAAACAAGAATGCACTGCAATGCACATGACCGATACGTCGCGTAGCCCGATTCGTTTAACGTCGATGGCGCTCACTAGGAGTGTGTACAGACTCCGGATGGGCTCCTTCAGCCCAAGTGCAATATTCATATCATCCGCTGCGGCGTGCAACCCGATCCATACTCAGTCCACAACATGCATATGAGTCACACAACAGTTCAATTTATTTATTTCTAGGTTCCAGTTCATTAACAGTGAAAAATACTTTAATTTTATTTAATTTTTCCAAAAACAGGTGACTTAGCATTTCATAACAGTGATGTCAAACCAGGACTGAGATCAATGATTTTGCAAATCATACTATCACATAGATATTTATCCCCTAAAGATACTATAGGTCGGCACATGGCCCCAAACATGGCTTATAGCCCACATATATATTTAACACAGTGTGCGTTTCATCTGCCAATATAATATTATTCATATTCGGGGTGGACCAAGTCTCAATCCCCAGTCATAACCAATCACACACTTGCCATGGGGTGCGAGCCACGCCCTAATAGCATCACAATGTGCTAATACGAGGTTTCAAACAATCAGGCTACCATATACACTAACTACTCACCTCTAACCGGCCGTGGACTCGTCCGCGATGCCTTTTCCCTTCAAATTAGCCGCCTCGTGCGTCAAATCTAGTCAAAACCACATAAATCACATAAATATGGGTCAAAGAAACATAACCCAATCAAACTTACTCGAAAAATGCAATAATTCACGAAGTTGGTAAAACCCGAGCCCCAGGCCCACTTCTCAAAAAATTCCTAAATTCATACCAATGGATTCCTCATCTCTCCACGAGTCTGTGCATATAAAATTTATCAAAATCGGAGTTCGAATGGCCTTTCAAAACCCAAATACTCGTTTTCATAATTTAGACCCTAGTTCTTCACAAATTCTACCCAATTTCATGAATTTTGGTGTTGATTCTAGCATAAAATCATGTTTTTGAGCCAAAAAACTTACCTTCAGAGATTACCCTTCAATTTCTCTCTTCAAAGCACTCAAAACCCTCAATTGATGAAGTAAATATGGTGTAAAAATAATAGGGTTCGCGTCTGAAATTTTAACTTAAACTGTTCTGCCATTGATGCCTTATTCTATGCGATCGCAATGCCCCTATGCGATCTCATCGAGTAATATTTTCCAGGCCATTATTCCTTCTATGTGATCGCAAGACCTCTATGCGATCGCATAGAGCAATCTTCCCAGGCTCCGAATTCCTTCTATGCGATCGCAATGACCCTCATGCGATCGCACTGTGTAACTTCCTCAACCTATGCGACCTCACTTGACTCTATGCGATCGCATAGAGTAAAAATCTACCCCCCTCCAGGTCTACTATGCGATAACAATGGCTCTATGCGATCGCATAGAGCAATATCTGATTGCAATGTTTCTGCTGCAACATCCAAATTCAAAACCTCCCGTTGGGCATTCGAAATTATTCCGAGACCCTCGGGACCTCAACCAAATGCACAGATATGTCACATTACTTCATTCAAACTTGCTCGCAACATAAAAATACCATCATAATCATCAAAATCACCAAATTTTCATGGATTCAAGCCTAAGTTTCATTAAAACTTCTGAAACTAACATTTGATATAAAACATGACCTAAACACCTTCGAATGATCTGAAATTTTGCATGCATATACAAAATTACCTAACAGAGCTACTTCAACTCTCGGAATTTCAGTCCGAGCCCCGGATCAAAATCTCGCATACCGTCCGGAATTCGCCAAAATTTAACCTTAGCCAATTCAAGCCTAAATCTACACAGGACCTTCGAATTCAATTCCGTTTGCTCTCCTAAGCCATAAATCATCCGCCTAGACTAGTCGAACCATCAGAATTCCATTCCAAATTGTCTAACTCATCGGTCAACATCCGGTTGACTTTTCCAAATTAACCTTCCCATAAAGAGGTTTATTGCCCATTTCTAACCGGATTCTACCCGATTTACTTCTAACTCTCCAAACACATATAAATGAACATATTAAGTTATAAAATGGAGAAATCGGCGTGGTAACTCCCATAACAACGGGTCAGGTCGTTACACTATTACAACTTTTCACTATATCTTGTTCTTAAAAACTATGTACCATTATTCAGGAGGGTCCTGACAACTTCTACTACGATTTCTACTGTATTTTGTTCTTAAAACTATGTCCCATTATCTAGGAGGGTCCTGAAAACTTCTAATACGATTTCTACTATATTTTGTTCTTTAAAACTATGTCCCATTATCCAGGCAGGTCCTGGCTGTTGACATCCAATTTTGACCCTCCTTTCTTTCAAACTATTTCTTTAAGCTTCTAATATTGCTAATAATGTAAGAATAACTATTTTACCATTTTTAACATAAACTAGACCTTATTATTATTATTATTATTATCATTATTACATTTTACTCATATAAATTATTTACTTAATTAAAATATTCTATATGCCTATTATATTATTACTATTGTTACTACTATTACAACTATTCTTTTATATTGCCATTCTTATTACTATCATTATCATCATTATTATAGTTTATTTTTATATTTTTTTTAAGTATAATTTTTATTGTCCTTTTTGTGGAAAATACAACTTTCCTTTATATAACAAAATAATAATATTTTCTTCATCCTACACTTTATAAAATTTAGTCTAATAATATTATAATATTTTATGCAATATTATTTAGTAGTATTTTACAACTATTTTATTAAGTTGCTAGAAGTTATAATTTTGCTATGGATATTGAATATTGATTTGATAATATTGTCTTACAAGGAAGCCAAGGGAACAAAAGAAGAAAGGATTTGAATACCAAAATCAAAGTCCAGTATATGATCCAAATTGGTTCATTTGCCTGATCCATTTCGCCAACAATAATGGCCCAGATAAATTATGACCAAACCATAATATAAGCCCAACCAATTAATGAGCCCAAAACTCATGAACTCTCTAGATATTTATTCCTAACCTTTGAGTCTTGATCTAGGGGGCCTACATTTCATCATTTTTTTTGACACGTAAAGACAAATTAGGTCTTCCCTAATTTCAATAGCATCAGACTTTTCTTTTTCTTCCATTTTTGCACTAAAAGCTCTCACATTTCAGCCATACACAGTGTGTGTTTCTCCTATTTCAACAAAGTTCCCTTTCTAGCTTTTTATGTATTCAAATCTCCTGCTAAAAAAGAAATTTTGAATCAAATATTGACCAAATCGCTGCAACTCTGAAGCATAAGGACGATTTGGTTGATCTCTTTTCTGTGGAACTTTGGACTGATCTCAAACGGGCATTTCAAATTTCAAACTGGTCATTTAAAATCCCGCCCAAAATATGAAGCCCTAGTTCTTCCTTGCCTATAAATATCTTGTAAAGTGTTAGCCAAAGGGGGGTTCTTTTGGAATTCGAAAATTCAGTTCATACTATGTTAATATGAAGCTTTACAATCTCTGAAAGACTTCTATTTTTTTTAGTCTCCATTCCTATATTCTAGACAGCTAAAGAATGGTAGATCTGAGCCCTCAAAGTCCTTGTTCACTGCTCAAAATTAGGTCAGTATTTTTTTTTTCTTGCTTTCTTTATTTATTTTTCCTTCGAATCTGGTAGTCTTCAAAGTGTGTTTATGATTTGGTTTCTTTAAGATTTATTTAGTTGTTTGTGTTTAGATGCCATGAAAATAAATGCTTTACTGATTTTTGTTTGATTTGGTCTATTATTAAACATGAATTATTAATTGTAAATTTTTTATTTTGAGATATTATAAAACTATCTGCTAGGGATTTCCATTTGAGCAATAGTTATGTTCTTTTAGGCTAATGCCATTCTAACATAATATTTTTATAAAATACTATAACTAACAGATTGTTGGATTAAGTGTTTGCAAAAATAATAATAATAATATAATACTATGCTTTCTTTAATTTTATCAAATGCATCAGAAAGCATGTATACCATGTCTAAAATCTGTCTTAAATGAGTTTTCATGCCTATACTAAACAATTAAAATATTTTAATATTTGGATGATATACTATTTATCTATGAATAACTATTGAGATGATCCAACAAATGAATTTATTCTGCCATGTTTCCTTTTGTTTTAACCTGAAGATGTAATAAAAAACGAATGAGTGATTTGATATTTCAATCCACTAGAAACTTTGAGTATGGGACAACAATTTGGTTTAATTGATCGATAAAAAAAAAATAACTTTAGTTTCTTTATCTATTAGAAGATTGGTTTGCCTATCATTTTATAATGTTATTATAGAGATGGTACTCTATTTCTTAGTCACAAAGTTTTCAATCATGTAGTTTCTTAGTCATAAAGTTTATTACTTAAGAAGTTATTTTGTTTCTCTATTTGTTTGAAAGTGACACCTAGGTGTAATAGTACTATAATAGAATATAACATTTGGAGTTTGAATATAGTGATCTTCCCATGAGGCAAATAGCCCTATTAAAACAGTTTAAAACCGTATATATAGATGTCAAGTAGCATTTTCTTAGGATTTTGTCTGTTGGCTTTTCTCTTGAGTTACTGCAAGTTTTGTATTGATTTCTCAATTTGGTTAGATTTTACTATAGTATTATTATGAAACTGCTCCTCTAATCGTGTCTTCTATCGGATTTTTTTGCATGTACACCTTGGATCAATTTTGACACTCAATGTGAGACTGTCACCATGAAGTCATCCTTGACGAATTCCTGTTACTATGTCTCTTTCGCTGACTTTACCATTTGGGCTGTATATGAACAATAAAATGCCAAAGTTAACTTTGGTCTCCCTCGAAAAGGGGGATGAACTATCGTTATTATTCTGCTTTTAATTATAATTATGTGTTTATTACTGTAAAGTTCCAATTAACTTTGCATAGCCATTTAGTATTACTTCAGCTTAAAATCAAACCAGTAACTATGTTAACACTTAGGATGTTGCCTGTTATTAATTTTAAATATCATATTTACCTCAGTTTTGAATCTAATATTAGTCTGGAAGGTATTCATTTATGTACTACCTATTTGTCGAAGTCAAATGGACCAATACATTTAATTCTACTTATTTTCAGAGAATCAAGTTATAATCCTAACTTCACGTGCTAAAATTGGTGTTCCAAACTTGGTTCATTTTATGTTAAATTATTGATTCCAAAAAATGATTTCTTAAGTGATATATGACTTAAAAATTGTTGTCTTTGATTCAGACTATTCTATATATTTCTCTTATATATGTTCTCATCTATAGTACAAATCAATTTTTTTAAAACACTGGCTTATATATTAACGCTACCACTTAGCTTTAGTCAATTAACCTAAGTTTGGTCGGTTAACCGTAATTAACGGATCATGTAGGGTGCTTTAACAACCTTCCCTATAGGATTAATTAGAACCCTTACCTATAATTTTAAAGGTTAAGCAGACCATAAAATATAGCTAACTTTAACCACTACTTAGTTAAAATTGGTGTCCTAATTCACCTTTAAACTAATTAGGTGGCGACTCTCTTAATTAATTAAACCTGCAGAATTACCAATATGTTATACTCTAGTTTGACCCGTGTTAAAATGGGGTATAACAACATGGCGACTCTGCTGGGGATACTAGGTTCTAAACCACAACATACTTAGGTTAATAATAAAAATTAATATGTGTGTTTTTATTGTTATGATGCTTATTTGAATTGCCATTATATGATAAATTGTATTTTATGAATTGTTCATCTATTATTATTGCTTTATATATTGTCATTCCCATTTCACTTCCTCCACTTTTGGAAAATTCACACAAAGCACACACCTAGCGGTTACGCGGTTTGCGGCCGTGCACTACTAAAAATTCCTTTTAGGTGAAAGTGCGTGGGTAAGTCGATCAGCGGTGCAGTCGACAGTCATGTGCTTTCCACTCTCAAGTTGTCCACTTGGGAGCAGACCAGTCTAGTTAACCCACTCTTAGTCAACCTAAGATAGAGCTAAACCAAAACCCATTTAAGAACATGCATCATTTTAACTTTAGGTGGCTTAATACCCGAGGTGTATTAAATCCATTAGTTAACCTTACCTAAATGTCCAAGTGGGTTTTTAACCCCAAGTGATACTTTTCATATTTATGTGCATTATTTGAAGGGTAAACATGCCGATTGTGTGGATTATTTACTTTAAATTAATTAAATCCTAGTTAAAAGAGCATGACTATCTTTTTATAACATGTGTAAAGTTTTCAAATGACATAATCTTGCGGAACAACGAGAAGTTTACACATAACAAAATATCTTTTATTGTACTTTCTTTGATTTTCTTTACGTAAAAATAAATAAATGGCTTAAGCGATTCATGTACTTCTTTGGTTTTGAAAAATAAAAATACTTACTTAATTAATTATAATGAATATATTTTATTATTATTTTATTCTTTTGATGAAAATACACCTTTTAAAAAAAAATATGTTTAAGCGGTTACATTTTACTATTTAATTGTTTTTTTTTAAAAAAAAATAATTACTTAATTAATTTATAGAAATGAGATGATACATGATGGCATACTTATCTTTCAAATACACGGTAGGCCTACCTCTGGCACAAAGAGGTCCTCACGTATTAGGACGCGCTATTATTTGCTCTTTGGAATGTGTCACATGCTTTGTTTGCCTACTTGCTGACTACTTAACTTTATTATTTTTACTAATATTATCTGTTGTTTTTTTTAGAAAAAGGAAGTATTAACTATTCAACTTGCTTATATCTTTTATTTGTTCATATATTTTTCTGTTCCTTATTTTGTATATCATTTTCCTGAATTAATAATAATAATCACCATCATTCCGCGCTTACCGCTCTTTAACGACTCTAGAGCGTCATTTGTGCATTTACTTAAGCTCAAATTTCTTTTAGGTCTACTCCAATTCTTAGAGTCTAATTAAGATATCTTTAGTCTCTCAGTATCTTCTAATTTTAATAAAGTACGACGTCTTTCCCATAAGCTCTTCAATAGGCTCGGTTTGTCTTGAAATTCCTCAATATTCGTGCCTTAAACTAGCCTTAAAATTTTTCTTTACACAACAATGAGCATCTGACTCCCTAAGCAAGATAGCATTCTAAAAAAAAACTAGCGTAATGTTTTATAATATGAGAATATTTTGCCGATCTAATTTTATGAGTTGATTTTTATTCGTGTTCTTTTCTTACAAATATAATTACATTTTTTTAAAAATATCGCCACTCGTGCCTTACATAAATTTTCAATTTTATTCAATTCTGGCACAATCTTGCACCTCTAATTTTTGTCTCATAGCTTTATATCTCTCATAATTTAAATATTCGTACTAATTCTCATATACAAGTAGGTAGGTGTCCAATTTTGCACCATCTACCCAGCAATAGAAGGCCACTATTTGGTTAATTTTTAGCATCAAATTATTTTTAATATTTTCACATATTCAGTTCAAGCGTTTGCATCATCTTATTTTGGGTGGTCGAGATTAATCTTCACACACCCGTTAATTCTACGTCTTGGCATGTGAGTCGAGGTACTATCCCATAAGTTTCAAAATGGCTGATACCGTATTCCGGGCCTCGATAGCTTTGTGACTTGCCAACGCTAAATAATAATAGAGTCATTTCATGTCCAATTAACTCTTATATCCTAATTACATATCTTGATTTTGAGCTTGTCGATATTCAAACAACCAAATATTATCTTCAACGTCAAAATTATTCGTTTGTGGCCCCTTTGAAAACCAGTCTATATAAGACGCAGTCTCATTATAACAAAATTTTTATTTTTCTTCATGAAAGAAACTGGGGCAGATTTTTTGGCACGCAGAATATCATCTCATGAAGTAATAATCAAAAACTTCCTAAAGATTAGGGCAATTTTTTGAAAAAAAACTAGAGTTATGCAAGGAAAAAAAAAACTTATGCTAGAGCTAAAGCTTTGATGTTCAACATAAGTTATCCCTATACAAAACTTAAAATTATTTCGCTTCCATGTCAACAAGACTCGAGCGTTAGAGCCCTCTAGATAACAATTCATTCTCGTCCATCCATTTTGCAACATGGGCCATCATTTCTAGTTTAGGGCTCCTACTTAACCATATAATGAATTAATCAATCTAATTACGCACTCTATTACTTTATGCATTTATTTGATTATGATAAATATGCTAACACTTTACTTTTATTTTGAAAAGTTTTATTTTTCCTTAAAAGGTTGCCTAGCATTGAACACTATTTTGGCTGCGAATCTGCATAAAGGACGGGCTATAATGGCAGACCGTTTTGAAGAATTCAATACCGGTATGAGACTATTGCAAGCACGAAATGATGGAACCAAGGCAAATGTGGTGCAAAGGAACATGTTGGTTAATCTGGGAAGCATTTTTAACCTTCTTCCAAATACAACCTCCACTCCTAGCTCAAACCAAAATATTTGCTTAACCGTATCTCCTTACTCAACTCCTACTTATACAATCTCTCCACAAATGCCAATAACCTGCAATCCCAATCAAGTCATGATGATTCCTTATGCTGAACTTCCTATAGTCACAACTCCATTTGAGAAGGACAAGCAAAACCAACTAGTTGTATGTTCGTATAAGGGACTTGAAAAATCATCACAACATATTTGCCGTGAAAATTTGGAAAAAGAACTCCTTGATCTGAAGAAATCCATTGGAGAAGAATTACAATCAAGAAATTATCAAAGTCTTAGATATAAAGATTTATGCCTGCAGCCGGATGTAGAACTCCCACCAGGATACCAGGTGCCAAAGCTTAATACTTTCAATGGGAAGGGAAATCCCATTGCTCATTTAAAGGACTACTGCAGCAGATTACTTGGTATCGGGCACAATGAGGCCATTCGAATGAAGTTATTTATCCAAAGTTTATCGGGACATGCACTTGTTTGGTACACAAAACAAGATTTTAGCAAATGGCGCACGTGGGATGATATGGCTCACGATTTTGTAAAGCAATATGAGTTCAACCTTGGAGTCGATCCAGACATGCATAGCCTGTACAAAATAGAAAAAATGCCACATGAATCTTTTCGGGATTATGCAATCCGGTGGAGAGTTGAAGCTTCAAAGGTGCACCCCCCGCTATCCGAGAGAGAGTTGATCTCAATATTCATTGACATTCAAAATGGTATATATTATGAAAAGCTGGCTACTGCGAGCGTGCGTAATTTCTCAGACTTGATTAGAGTCGGGGACTTCCTAGAAAGAGGCATCAAAGAAGGAAAGATTAACATGCACACCATCAATAATGCTTTACAACCAGAGATGCCAGAAAATTTGAAAGGTAAAGAGAAGGAAAATGCCTCAGTTGCCATGACTATGCATCAACCGCAATGCCATCATGATCACCAGCCCTTGCAAAATCATGCAATCTCTAATGCCAGCAATATGCATCTCCATACTCCTCGCCAACAAAGCATTCAACATCAACATCATCAAGCACAAGCCGCTTATCGTCAATTAAAGAAAAGGAAGCCACGCAACTTCACACCTTTGACTGAATCAATCTCTAGCATATTCGCTCGATTAAATGCCTTGGGAATTATGCAACCAAGAAAAGGAAGGATATTTGACCCTTCACATCCATTATTTGATCCTTCCAAGTATTGTGCTTATCATTCAAATGCTCAAGGTCATGATACAGAAGAATGCCTAGCATTAAAACATAAGATTCAGAATTTAATCGATTCTAACAAACTGCGAGTGCACGTACCAGTTGGAACAAATACCTCAAATGCAATTAGCTGCAGCACAAGAAATATACCAAGCGTGGTTGGGCATCCGAAGAAGAAACGTCGTCTAAACGAAGAGCAAGACTGATTTTTCGATCTTGTTGGCATTATGATTTTGATGTTATCACTCTATAAGTTTCTATATATGGTAACCATGCCTTATTTTTGTAATGAACTACGTTCAGACCTGATTCCCATTTAAGAGGGGATACGTAGGCAGCCCTATGGGTTCGGTCTCATCATAATAAAAATTCTATTTACCCCAAAAAGCCAAAACCGGGGCAGATTTTGCAAAAGGATGCTCATCAATCGGCAAAGTAGAAAATGAAATTTCGAGCTACATAGTTGTTACAAGAGCAACAACAAATTTCCAGAATGCCATGGCAACAAGTTGCAGATTCAAAGCCAAACTTTGACGTTCAATGCAAGGCAACCGCTTTATTTTATACTAACGAATTTTCTTTGAGTAATGCAGGGGCATATTTTAGTTATTCTCGAACATTACATGCTATCGCAAAGCTCAGCATCAAGTCAAAAGCCGCAAAGTTCATACAAAGCAAAGGACGAAACCAAGCAAGCGCAAATCGAACTATGAAACTTATAATTTTTCTTTGAGTGCAGGAATTTATTAATAGCAAAGCTTTAGCATGAAGATCCAATGATTGTTAGCATTGCACCAGGAATATTCACTACTAAAAAAGCATTTCATCAAGCTCTTTGCATCACACCATTTGCTATTACAAAATTGTTGCACCGTGCTTTCTGCATTGCACTATCAGTATATGTTACTTTGAAGTAACCATGCCAAGCTTTTCGCACCGCATTGTACAACTACAAATCAAGCATCGCACCAAGCTTCTACACCGCACCAAGCTTCTGCACCGCACCAATGTCATAAATGGTAAATCAAGCACCATTCATCTAGGGTTTGTCCACCTAATAATAGGACAAAAAGGTCGTCCACCTGATAATAGGACATGAGGTAGTCCACCTGATAATAGGACATTAGGTAGTCCGCCTGATAATAGGACATAAGGTAGTCCGCCTAATAATAGGATATAAGGTAGTCCGCCTAATTAATAGGACAAGAGGTAGTCCGCCTGATAATAGAACATAAGGTAGTCCGCCTAATTAATAGGACATGAGGTAGTCCGCCTGATAATAGGACATAAGGTAGTCCGCCTGACAATAGGACATAAGGTAGTCCTCCTAATTAATAGGACAAGAGGTCGTCCGCCAGATTAATAGGATATAAGATTGTCCGCCTGATAATAGGACATGAGGTAGTCCACCTAATTAATTGGACATGAGGTCGTCCGCCTAATAATAGGATATTTATGCATTAATATTTATGTTTATCCGCCTTAATATGAGTTTAAGCACGCTTGCCTTTAATATGATATTTAGGCTTGCCCGCCTTCAATAGAACATTTATGCATTCGGGCTTATCCGCATTAAAATTGAATTTTCAGCACACTTGATTCTATAATATTTAGGCTTGTCCTCCTTTAATAGGACATTTATGCATTAAACATTTAGGCTTGTCCGCCTTCAACAGGGCATTTATGCATTAAAATTTAGGCTTATCCGCCTTTACTTGGATTTTTTAAGCACGCTTTATGATATATAGGTTGTCCATCTGAACAACAGGACACTTTAGCACATATTCGCATGTTTTTTTTTTATTAATTTATTTTTGACCTTGACGGTCATGCTTTTAGTGTTATTTTAGAAATGCACTATTATCATAAATCATTGCAAAGCATATTTATAAACTGCACGTTATTGTTGAAAATTATTATTGGGATAAAGCTACATTTTTATCAAATCATTTTGGCCGACTAGGCCGTATTGTATAAGTAAACGCCCAAAATGTGTCATTTTTATAAGATTATTTTACAGCATATCGCATTTCAATAGCTATTATACTGTTGAATTTGTCCAGCAGGAAATATAGTATAATATAGCGATCAAGCCGAGCTATCGTAAATTATAAATCTCATAGTTTTCTTTGAGTGCAAAATTTACTAGTATTAAACTTTAGTATGTAAATTTTTAAATTATTGGCATCGCTCCTTGTAAATGCACTGCATCAAGCTCTCTGCACCAAGGATATTCGCTACTGCACCAAGCTTTTTGCATCGCTCCCTGAATATTGTTATTGTAACTCTAGCATCGGATCAAGTTTTATGTACCATGTGAATCTCTTAGCACTACATCATATCAATCTTTATAATTAAAAATAAAGCATTACATATCAGGCTTGTCCACCTTCAAATAGGACATGTCAGGCTTGTCCACCCTCAAATAGGATATATCGGGTCTATCCATCCTCAAATAGGATATATCGGGTCTATCCGCCCTTAAATAGAATATATCGGGTATATCCACCCTCAAATAGGATATATCGGGCCAATCCGCCCTCAAATAGGATATTGAAGTTAATTCTTCCTCAAAAGGACATTCAATTTATTTCGACCCGAGTGGTCCTGCTTGCATAAACATTGAAAAATCATATCTTTCATAAATCATTGCCAAATGCATTTATCTTTATAAACTAAATTTTCATGTGCCATTGCCGACCATGTAAGATGTCACCATAAAGTTATATTTTTTATATGTTTGCACAATAAATTCGCTTTTCTTATGTATCGATGCCTAAATATTATTTTCATAAGATTAATTTTTATGCCATATTGCATCTTATTTTCTAACGAATATTTTTAGCATTGTCAAGCCTCGCAGGAAATATAGCGCAACGTGGAACTATATCTTAGCAGTGAACTGGGGCATTTTGTTGGAGAGGAATACCAAACTCTCCAACAAAGGTCAAGGATCTACTTCGAACTCCACTCAACTCAACTCTCAAAATTTCTTACCAATTCCTTATTTCAAATATCTTTCTTTCAATCATAATACCCAGTGTCTCTATAATTCAACATTGGGGCAGCATTTTAAGATTTGCATCAATCGTTAAATCCTACTCCATAATACCATTAGTCTTGAACTACATATGGCCTGATTCTCGTAAAACTCGAGATATGTAGGCAACTCGTATCCGGAGTTCAGCCGCAAATATTTTTTTATTGTCCCTTTTGTTCTATTTCAACCTTGATGGTCGGGACAAAATTGGCTTCTAAGTCAATATTCTTTGCCCTAAAACTCTTTCATCGTCTCCGGCCAAAGAGGGGCAGCTGTTGACATCCAATTTTGACCCTCCTTTCTTTCAAACTATTTCTTTAAGCTTCTAATATTGCTAATAATGTAAGAATAACTATTTTACCATTTTTAACATAAACTAGACCTTATTATTATTATTATTATTATCATTATTACATTTTACTCATATAAATTATTTACTTAATTAAAATATTCTATATGCCTATTATATTATTACTATTGTTACTACTATTACAACTATTCTTTTATATTGCCATTCTTATTACTATCATTATCATCATTATTATAGTTTATTTTTATATTTTTTTTAAGTATAATTTTTATTGTCCTTTTTGTGGAAAATACAACTTTCCTTTATATAACAAAATAATAATATTTTCTTCATCCTACACTTTATAAAATTTAGTCTAATAATATTATAATATTTTATGCAATATTATTTAGTAGTATTTTACAACTATTTTATTAAGTTGCTAGAAGTTATAATTTTGCTATGGATATTGAATATTGATTTGATAATATTGTCTTACAAGGAAGCCAAGGGAACAAAAGAAGAAAGGATTTGAATACCAAAATCAAAGTCCAGTATATGATCCAAATTGGTTCATTTGCCTGATCCATTTCGCCAACAATAATGGCCCAGATAAATTATGACCAAACCATAATATAAGCCCAACCAATTAATGAGCCCAAAACTCATGAACTCTCTAGATATTTATTCCTAACCTTTGAGTTTTGATCTAGGGGGCCTACATTTCATCATTTTTTTTGACACGTAAAGACAAATTAGGTCTTCCCTAATTTCAATAGCATCAGACTTTTCTTTTTCTTCCATTTTTGCACTAAAAGCTCTCACATTTCAGCCATACACAGTGTGTGTTTCTCCTATTTCAACAAAGTTCCCTTTCTAGCTTTTTATGTATTCAAATCTCCTGCTAAAAAAGAAATTTTGAATCAAATATTGACCAAATCGCTGCAACTCTGAAGCATAAGGACGATTTGGTTGATCTCTTTTCTGTGGAACTTTGGACTGATCTCAAACGGGCATTTCAAATTTCAAACTGGTCATTTAAAATCCCGCCCAAAATATGAAGCCCTAGTTCTTCCTTGCCTATAAATATCTTGTAAAGTGTTAGCCAAAGGGGGGTTCTTTTGGAATTCGAAAATTCAGTTCATACTATGTTAATATGAAGCTTTACAATCTCTGAAAGACTTCTATTTTTTTTAGTCTCCATTCCTATATTCTAGACAGCTAAAGAATGGTAGATCTGAGCCCTCAAAGTCCTTGTTCACTGCTCAAAATTAGGTCAGTATTTTTTTTTTCTTGCTTTCTTTATTTATTTTTCCTTCGAATCTGGTAGTCTTCAAAGTGTGTTTATGATTTGGTTTCTTTAAGATTTATTTAGTTGTTTGTGTTTAGATGCCATGAAAATAAATGCTTTACTGATTTTTGTTTGATTTGGTCTATTATTAAACATGAATTATTAATTGTAAATTTTTTATTTTGAGATATTATAAAACTATCTGCTAGGGATTTCCATTTGAGCAATAGTTATGTTCTTTTAGGCTAATGCCATTCTAACATAATATTTTTATAAAATACTATAACTAACAGATTGTTGGATTAAGTGTTTGCAAAAATAATAATAATAATATAATACTATGCTTTCTTTAATTTTATCAAATGCATCAGAAAGCATGTATACCATGTCTAAAATCTGTCTTAAATGAGTTTTCATGCCTATACTAAACAATTAAAATATTTTAATATTTGGATGATATACTATTTATCTATGAATAACTATTGAGATGATCCAACAAATGAATTTATTCTGCCATGTTTCCTTTTGTTTTAACCTGAAGATGTAATAAAAAACGAATGAGTGATTTGATATTTCAATCCACTAGAAACTTTGAGTATGGGACAACAATTTGGTTTAATTGATCGATAAAAAAAAAATAACTTTAGTTTCTTTATCTATTAGAAGATTGGTTTGCCTATCATTTTATAATGTTATTATAGAGATGGTACTCTATTTCTTAGTCACAAAGTTTTCAATCATGTAGTTTCTTAGTCATAAAGTTTATTACTTAAGAAGTTATTTTGTTTCTCTATTTGTTTGAAAGTGACACCTAGGTGTAATAGTACTATAATAGAATATAACATTTGGAGTTTGAATATAGTGATCTTCCCATGAGGCAAATAGCCCTATTAAAACAGTTTAAAACCGTATATATAGATGTCAAGTAGCATTTTCTTAGGATTTTGTCTGTTGGCTTTTCTCTTGAGTTACTGCAAGTTTTGTATTGATTTCTCAATTTGGTTAGATTTTACTATAGTATTATTATGAAACTGCTCCTCTAATCGTGTCTTCTATCGGATTTTTTTGCATGTACACCTTGGATCAATTTTGACACTCAATGTGAGACTGTCACCATGAAGTCATCCTTGACGAATTCCTGTTACTATGTCTCTTTCGCTGACTTTACCATTTGGGCTGTATATGAACAATAAAATGCCAAAGTTAACTTTGGTCTCCCTCGAAAAGGGGGATGAACTATCGTTATTATTCTGCTTTTAATTATAATTATGTGTTTATTACTGTAAAGTTCCAATTAACTTTGCATAGCCATTTAGTATTACTTCAGCTTAAAATCAAACCAGTAACTATGTTAACACTTAGGATGTTGCCTGTTATTAATTTTAAATATCATATTTACCTCAGTTTTGAATCTAATATTAGTCTGGAAGGTATTCATTTATGTACTACCTATTTGTCGAAGTCAAATGGACCAATACATTTAATTCTACTTATTTTCAGAGAATCAAGTTATAATCCTAACTTCACGTGCTAAAATTGGTGTTCCAAACTTGGTTCATTTTATGTTAAATTATTGATTCCAAAAAATGATTTCTTAAGTGATATATGACTTAAAAATTGTTGTCTTTGATTCAGACTATTCTATATATTTCTCTTATATATGTTCTCATCTATAGTACAAATCAATTTTTTTAAAACACTGGCTTATATATTAACGCTACCACTTAGCTTTAGTCAATTAACCTAAGTTTGGTCGGTTAACCGTAATTAACGGATCATGTAGGGTGCTTTAACAACCTTCCCTATAGGATTAATTAGAACCCTTACCTATAATTTTAAAGGTTAAGCAGACCATAAAATATAGCTAACTTTAACCACTACTTAGTTAAAATTGGTGTCCTAATTCACCTTTAAACTAATTAGGTGGCGACTCTCTTAATTAATTAAACCTGCAGAATTACCAATATGTTATACTCTAGTTTGACCCGTGTTAAAATGGGGTATAACACTGGCAACTTCTAATCCAAACCTACGACATACTTTAGAATGAACTTATATTCCTTTTCCTACCAAGTTATATTTCTCATGATTGTTTTGACATTTAATATAAGCCCCATTTTTCAGGAGTGTCCTAAGAATTCCCAGTCAAACCTGTTTAGGTTCCGCCTTTCTTTGCGGAGGATTTCTCCGAAACTTCTGCCCCTGTATCAATCAAAGCAAATCTTGTCAGTTTTTAAATGTGGTGGTTGGTTTGTGGCCTTGAACTTTGATGACAATTGTTCTTTCACTTCCCCTGATAACTGATTTCCACTTGAATTCCTTGTCTGTCTACCGACTATCCATTCCCCTCTGTCCTTGTTACATAAAACACTCCTTCTTTGTACAAACCCGCATCTCTCATAGCCTAAATTTACCAATTTCCTTGTTTTCATGAATCTCAAAGCACGACGATTGCCATCCCATTCGATGCATATGTTGTTCTTTCTTGACAGATCCGACCATCTCCAATCTTGAAGTCTATTGTTCCTTCATTTTCTGATCTCATTTTAATACCTTAGTCATTTTCTTGACTGACCATTTCTTTGTCAGAATATATACTTCCTCTCTATTCGAATCCCATACTTCTATTTGTTGTATTGTTCCTGAATTGATATTTGCCAACCTTGGTGTCTCCCATGAACCCCAAAGCATTTTTTATTGTTACCAACTTCATTACACATGTTTCTCTTGTTTGGTTTAAACCACCGGCCTTGCCCTTGAAGTCTATTGCTCCATCACTAATCATGATAACTTTGATTTCCTTTTGGAAAGATTTTGATTGTCATTGGTGCACCACTCTTTGTTAACCTTATCCCGGGACATTCCTTGATCTGTTCACCATCAACCTTCATCTGTTGTGTTGTTCTCATATCAAGCCTTTATATTTTAGAGGATCCCCAAAGCATATTGACGGATGGCAACTCAATCATGTCTGATATTTTCCTGACTTACGACAATTTGATATGTTGGCCACATCCCGTTTCGTGCAATTGGAAAGCTTGGTGATAAATTTTAAAGTCATTTCTTTACTTGTTATTATGAGCACGTGATTTTTATCCTATATATGAGTTATTCCCAAAAAATTTAAATAAATAATTTTTCTTTATTTTTACAATTTGTGTGAATTTTGTGTTAATTGTTTGCATGTCATTTGTGCATCAAATATAAAAATACAAAAATACGCATTTGCATTTAGGAAAATTCATTTTCACATGTAGTAAGTATTAATGCATTTTTAACAATTTAAAGAAATTGACAACCAAAACGGGATTCATTTGCTTAGTGTTCTTACTGTCACACCTCCTTTTTCCGCAGGTCCGCGAGGGCGCAGGATATTAAGGAAGTTTTTCCAATTAAAGGACACCCAAAACAGGATTCATTTATTGAGAGATTTGAAGTCGCCACTTCGGAGATTTATGGTATCCCAAGTCACCGGTTCGAATCCCGAATTGAGGAAATGTTTGACTCTAATTAATGGTCCGTGAACCAGAAATCCGGATAAGGAATTTTGTTAATCCGGGAGAAGGTGTTAGGCATTCCCGAATTCCGTGGTTCTAGCACGGTCACTTAATTATCGTATTTCGGCTTAATTATCTGATTTTAACAATTATGAACTTATGTGCCAATTATTACTTCGGACCGCTTTTATCACTTATTATATTGGAAGAGGATTACAACGTCGTGAGAATGCATCTCGAATTTTGTCACATAAATGTGTCCACAATATTTTGATGCATTCCGACTTCATTGAGATTTGGATTAGGATCACATAAATGTGTACCCGAGTTTAGGGAGGTAATTTTATTAAACACGTGCCTAAAGATGCTAGCGCGTTATTACTTTTAGAATGCCGTGAAATTTGCTAGATGTCATGTCCTGTAATCTAAGTATTTTTAATATATGTACACTTAGAAGGGCCCCACGATTTTGTTCTCTAATGAGGCTCATCTCGTTTATTTTTAAAAGGTCAAATTAAATATCTAAATTTTCTATTATTTGTCTCTAATAATAAATAAAGGTCCTAATTAATTAGTTACTATTATTAGAAAGTCTGTCACCGAATTCGAGCTCCAAACTCAATTCCACAATTGAACAAAAGGAAAACTTCTTAATTAAAAAAAATGCTATCTAGCTTGGAAGGCTCCAAAACCCGTATTATTATTAAGAAGAAAATAACCGAAGATGCGCGAACGCGCATTCCAAATTAATTAAAGGACTATAATCACATATAACAGATTTATTAAGAATATTCCTAAAGTATACTATGTGTGTTTGTATAATTACTTTCCTAAACTATATTGTCATTGAAGGCGAGTCTAAATGTCGAACTAATGCGCAAAAATATTGAAGCAACTAGTAATTGTGTTATCAAAATACATGATATCCATCTTAGGTGATTAATTTCCTAAAAAGAAAGAACTACTATAGAATGAAATTGCAAACAGCCCAGATTAGAGTGAATTCTTAGCAACATTGTTCTTATCTTCAGTGATATGCCACGATGATAGCTATTTACAGGGCTTGAGTTATGCTAACTCTCAATCCCTAAACTTGTCTTTGATTCTATAATGCTCTTAAATGAATTTAATTCAAGCAAAATCAAATGACCGAACAAATAACAACACCAAACAAGAAAAAAATAAAACATAAAGAATAACGCTCATGGCTATACATTCGATACAGTAGAAGAAATGCGATTCACAGAAATTTATAACGCGTACAAAAGAAAAATGTGACTGTTCAGTTATATTTTGGAACATAGTTGTTGTCTTAACATCCAAACGAATTAATCCATTGTTTTGCCACCTGAGTGGACTTTAAACTCAATTTGCTTTCAGTTCTTATATCTTTAATCCAACAAAAAAAAAACTATTTTCTATTAATCTCATCTCTAGGTGTCTTTCATAGTAAAAATGAAGTTAAACTACCAAAGATTTTGACAGTCCAAGCCTAATAGCCCCCATATACATGCAATTTACCTAATATATACATATGAATTAATATATTTCTACAGCTACAAAGTAAAAAGAATCAATGATCAGTAAAATATAGTCGAGCATTTTCATATCTTCGAATTGGACTACATCTTTGAATTTCTAAAATGTACCTAGATATGGAAATACAAAGGAAAAGAAAGATCAGTAGCAACAACAAAACCAACAGCAGCAAAGAACAGTTTCCAAAAAACCAGCAGAACCCAGAAATGCTAAACACAGATCACTAGTTGAAGACAAGAGAAATCACAGCAATGCAACAATGGTTTTTGGTTTTCAACAAAGTAAACACTCCAAAATATGGATAGCTCTCACTTTAACTAGATCAGTTATTGCCTCTCAAAGACCTCACTTTAGTTGTAACCCTTAGAATTCTTAACATCTTTTAGCTCTTTTAAAAATCTCTCTTCTGTGTGTGTTTGAAACTCTATCCCAAAATATGTTTTTCTGCTTGTGTATGTGTGTGTATTTTTTTTAGTTTCTGCTCGTTTTCTCTCTATCCGTGTGTTTTTCAATCTATGAAAGTCTGTCCTTTTTAATCCCATTTTCCAGCATTCTTCATAGCCTCAAAAGTCTAATTAGCAGCCCCTTTTTTTCAACATTCTACAAATATCTACTCTCCACTCATCTTAATTAACATTATAAGTGTACCCCCTATCTAAAACTAGCAGACTCCTACACAAACCCCCTAAACTAACTATTTAATTACCCCTAATTTTAATAGCAGCCTATGGGAATTACTGCCCTGCCCATTACCTAGTGTCCAATTCTATTTTTTTTTTAAATTCCAAAATGTATTGGCAGCCTGTTTTCTTTCCATGTGCTATCCCCCTTTTGGTCTAAGCATGGGTTCCACCTATTAAACAACCTTGAAATTCAGAACTAGTGCAATACACTGCTGTACAGCAGGTTCCACTGTCCTATCCTATGTACCTTTTCATAGTAAACTAATACTGGTTTCTGATTTCTCATTACTTATTGTCTAAAACAGGCTGTAATTTACATTATGGACCTCTCATTTTTCAACAATTTGACCCACAGTTTAAAGATCATAATGCACGACTAGTAGGAAAAACAAACTCTGTATTTTATTAATGGTTATCAGCTATATCCAATCCATTCACATTTAAACAGTGATTCATATAGAGCTAAAACAAAGCATGTGATTCAATATACAAAACCGTGGTGATTTTCAAATGGGTAATTATTTGATCCAAAAGAGGAGCTGAACACATTCATATACTCATCTAGATTGCATAAGTCACGCAGGAAATACAAAATGACCAACATGCCAGAAAATGAAGCTATCATCATGTGATTTTGGCATTCAAATACAAGTAACTAATTGATGACATTTAATCAATCGACTATGTGACTCATAATTACAAACAACACAATACAAATAAGCTACCTAATGAGCTCACTGGCTTTGGGGAAAACAGGGGACCAAAGTGAACTAATTACTCGATGATGTTGATCAAATTGAATACATAATCTATAATGCATATAATTAATAACAAACACAAAAAATTGAACAAATAAAAGGTCTTGTGGAGAATGAGCAGAAATGAAGAAAACAAAATGACAGAAAACCGACTAAATTAACTAACATGCAAAGAAATACAACAACTGCAATGTAAACAGAACAGGAAGAAGGAGAAAACACTTATCTGTTAAAGCTCGAGAACAAAGCAATACTGGGTTCAACCGGCTTCAATCACTTTGGGTCCAACATGCCTTAATCAGGGTGTTCTCAGTTGAGAACACCTAGATTAAGGTCTATTTGACCTCAATCTCCCGTCGAATTGGATGGAACCCTAATTTTGGATTTCTAGGGTTCTTGAGGCTGTTTTTGGGGCTTGGGGCTTTGGGTTGGATTCGAACAAAACCAACCATGGTTTTGTGACGAGGGAGGTCTGGTGAGGGTATGGTATCAATTGGAGAGTGATTGGTGTAGGTTGGTTTTGGGTCGAATCTTCGATCTAAAATACGAAGAGCTCGGGGATAATTTGAGTTTGACAGTTAACATGGTTGGATTGGGGGTTTTATGGGGATTTTAGGGTGTAAATGTGGGAGTGTTTGACCTACCGAAACCGATATGAGGGGATTTCCTGGCAGGCGGGGTACGGTGGTAGACGGCGGGGCTTTGTGCGTCTCTGAGAGAGACGATGAAGATGATGGGGGGGGGGGGGGGGTTGGGTGGGGGGGTTTGTTTTGGGATTTATATACTAGGCAGGGGAATTTATCTTGGCCGTTTGATCAAATGAGATCAATGGCTTGGATCGATTCCCTTGAGAGGGACGACGTCGTTTGGCTTAATGAGACCGGGTTGGTCTTTAGGCGGAATGGGTCGGGCTATGTAACGAGTTGGGAGATGGGATCCTGACCATTGGATCATTTGGGTCTACGGACAGGATTAAATGCCTGAAATGGCATTACTTAGATGTCTATGGGACATATTGGCTGGACCGGGCAAGACAACTTTCTTTGGGCCTGGATTTCTTTGCAATTTTAGCCCCCTTTCCCCCTTTTCTTCACTAACCTGATTTTAATAACAGCCATTCTTGAACACAATTGAAAAAGACAAATTACATGCCTACCACACATATATATTTTTTGTATTTTTGATTAATGTATCAGATAAACACATATACGGGAGAACGTTAATGCAAAAGAAAAAACCACACAAGATCAAATAAAGACACAGGGCTATTATATTTTATGACTTTGGGAGTAATTGCCGTGAGGGCAAAAATCACGTGCTCACAGTTGCCCCTATTTGCGCGGAAGCATGAAGAATTTTTGTGCAAATATAATGAGCAAACGCGAGAGATTTTTTCCCGTTTGAGCACTCTGTGTGAAGAATTTTGAAAATATCTTGACCGAGCCTTTGCTTCAGGAGGCATCCTACATATCCTGGGCCAAACAGAAATCAGGTCAAATGTAGTTCGAGAAATTTTGGTAGTTGGGACTACCATGATTGCTGTGATATTTCTGTTACTGCTGTTGCATGCTGTTACCACTGCTTCACTGAGCTCCTTATTACACCGTGCCAAAAGGGAAAAACAAGAAGTTAAACTAACCTATGGATCATAAGATTTCATCTATCTTCAACTTATTTATTTAGCCTTACCTGTCGTCTCGTGTTTCTTCCAATACTTTCTTTCGAGAACTTTGAGGTGGCTCTAGCCTTCGATCCTTTGAACATCAGGTTTCCTTGTTTTGTTTAATATGCTGGGGATAAAGTTTTCTTCGTCAAATCTGTTATGTTGAGGGGGTAGACAAAGTTTTAAAACCGTTCCTCTCTGGATGTGTCTCATATTTCTTCTGTAACATGAAGTGTTTTTCCGGCCACTGTTGCCTTCTTTCTCATTTCTGAATTTGGATTTGTTCTGGGGTTCTTCCGATGTGTCCCTCTGCATTCATGGTGGGTCGCTGGTTTCAATACCTGCAATGTAAAAACTAAAAAAATATTCCTCTTGTTATACTGGTGGGCGCCTGATTCTAAGATATGAAATGTATTCCCTTGTTATACAGGTGGGCGCCTATTCGCTAAGACATGAAAATTATTCCATTGTTATACAGGTAGGTGCCTAATTCTAAGACAAGAAAATTATTCCCTTGTTATACAGATGGGTGCCTAATTCTAAGACATGAAAAGTATTCCCTTGTTATATAGGTGGGCGCCTAATTATAAGACATGAAAATTATTCCCTTGTTATACAGGTAGGCACCTAATTCTAAGACATGAAAAGTTTTCCCTTGTTATACAGGTGAGCGCCTATTTGCTAAGACATGAAATGTATTCCCTCGTTCTACAGGTGGGCGCCTATTTTCTAAGACATGAAATGTATTCCCTCGTTATACAGGTGGGCGCCTAATTGCTAAGATATGAAATGTATTCCTTTGTTATATAGGTGGGCACCTATTCGCTAAGATATGAAATGTATTCCCTTGTTATACAGGTGGGCGCCTAATTGCTAAGACATGAAATGTATTCCCTCGTTCTACGGGTGGGCGCCTATTTTCTAAGACATGAAATGTATTCCCTCGTTATACAGGTGGACGCCTAATTTCTAAGATATGAAATGTATTCCCTTGTTATACAGGTGGGCGCCTATTCACTTAGATATGAAATGTATTCCTTTGTTATACAGGTGGGCGCCTAATTGCTAAGATATGAAATGTATTCCCTTGTTTTACAGGTGGGCGCCTATTTGCTAAGACATGAAAAGTATTCCCTTGTTATACAGGTGGGCGCCTAATTCTAAGATATGAAATGTATTCCCTCGTTATACAGGTGGGCGCCTAATTTCTAAGACATGAAATGTATTCCCTCGTTCTACAGGTGGGCACCTATTTTCTAAGACATGAAAAGTATTCCCTTGTTATACATGTGGGCGCCTAATTCTAAGATATGAAATATATTCCCTTGTTATATAAGTGGGGGCCTATTCGCTAAGATATGAAATGTATTCCCTTGTTATGCAGGTGGACACCTAATTCTAAGATATGAAAAGCATTTGCTTGTTTCCTCGTTCAACCGAGAAAATATTTTGACAATGACAGAAAATTTTCTGCCCCAGTTTGTGTGACTTTCATTGTGGCGTATCTCCCTTCCATTTCCAACCTTTATTTTTCCTGTAAGACCAAAGAAATGTTTTTTAGTTTTCAAACATGGCGAGCAATCTTGACACTCCTGCCGGGACTGTTTTATTTTTCTTCCATCTTTCTTGCTATGTTCCTCCCAACTGGTTGAAGATAATTTTACGTGTTGGGGATGATTTCCCTGTCGGGGATGGACTTTCCATTCATCCGTTTCCCCCTCTATTGCTTCAGAACACTCCGGGGGAGTCTTTTAAGCTCCAAACCACTCTTTTCACGAGTTAATCTTTCCTTCCAAACTGCAGGGGCCAAGATGTTATAAATGCAGATACTTGGATCATTTGCTATGGATGGATTGTCCCTTTCTCCTTCCTTTTTCTGTGTGGTCTTGACCATCTTAAAACTTGGTCAGTAATCCATCTGAGTCCTGTTGAGGGTCTTCTTGGAAATTGATGTATAAGTTCTTTAACCATTACTTCCCAACTTTTCCATATTCTCCAT
>JASVEL010012505.1:0-133554 GCA_032618575.1 Nicotiana noctiflora | reverse complement strand
GGTTGGGTCCGTCTAGGACAGGTGACCTGAAATGAAAAGACCATCCTGCTGCATCCTGTTTGTCTTACGCATTTATCTGCTTCAGACTTGCATGCTGACCGGTTTTAAATAAGGAAAATTTAAAAAAAAAAAAAAAGAAAGAAAAATAGTGTGTCTTATTCTTGAAATAGAAAAAAAAATAGTTTACGTGTTTTCTTAGTAAAATGGAAAAATAAATAAAAAAAAATATAAATAGTTCTCATTCACACATTGTAGTTTGTTTTATTAAAACCGAACTACGTGGGTTTGATTCTCATTGGATGTGAGATACGTAGGCAACCTTTATCAGGTCCAACTTCACCTTTTGCAAAAATATCAAAACTAACTTTTTCGTACTAAATAAGTCGGTGATGCTGTTTTCAAAAACAGCCGAATGTTCCCGAAAGGGACGCCGGAAGGCTGATTTTGTATAAACGGCCACCTTTGGGTCAACTTTTGATTTCGATCAATTTACCCCCACAGCCTTAAAATCTTCGTCCCCGAGACGTTGAAAGGTCGTGATTGAAAACTGAGTTTTTATTTAGCAAAACAAAGTTGTTTTTCTTTATTTAAATCACCTTAATAAATGTGCAGGATGAGCACGAATCAGAATAAATCATTTTCAGTCTTTAGTGAGGTCCCTCAGCAGCTCCACATATGGTGGAACGATTTGGAAGACAGTAGCAAAAAGATAGTGGAGAGAATTTTGGGAGGTTTTGTTAATCTGCTGAATATCAAGCCAAGGAAAGACATCATCGAGGCACTGATATCATTCTGGGATCCAACCCGCAATGTGTTCCACTTTGTCGACTTTGAATTGACACCTACGCTAGAGGAGATTGCAGGCTATGCACGATTAAATGGGAAATTAAGAGGGCAATACCTGCTTTCACCAAGACCGGTATCTCCGCATGGGTTTCTGGATTTGCTAAGCATTAGTCGGAAGGTGAAAAATGATGATTTATTAGGAGGATGTTGCGATCTCCAATTCTTATACCAACGGTACGGCACTCCTCGGGGTTTTGAAGAGTCAAACCTTGGACTAACTCACGCAGGGAATAGAACCAAGTGGGAGGCCAGACGAATTCTGGCATTCATAACGACATTCTTGGGGATTGTGATTTGTCCACGCGAAGATAAGAAAATAGAGATAAGTCTTGTAGGAATAGCCGATGTTGCAATCAAAAAGGCTACCAGCACGGTAGTCCCTTTGGTTTTGTCCGAAATCTATCGAGCCTTGACTGTATGCCGAGAAAGGGGCAATTTCTTTCAAGGATGCAATCTGTTACTCCAATTGTGGATGCAAGAACACCTCCATCACCGGACACAATACATGAACCATGGGTTGACTGGGAAAAACTGTATCAGGGGTTTTGAAGAACGGATGATAGGCATTGTATTCCTTGAAGGCGTCCAAGCATGGCTTGCACGACTAAGCTCAATAGAAGCCGATCAGGTTGAATGGGCGTTCGGGTGGTTACCCGATACTGAAGTAATATATATGGCAGCCGAGGAGTGTTATATTCTTCTGATGGGGATCCGCAGTCCAACCATATGTTCCTCATCGGGTATTGCGTCAACTCGGAAGGTTTCAAGTTATTCCTACTGATCAAGATCTGAGAAAGCACGCCATTGAGTTGAGCCCAGGGGTCGTATTCCCCGAAGAAAAGATTAGAAAGCCGTGGCATGAATGTAGATTCCTTGAGCCTAAAACTATGGTTCGGGAACTAGCTAAGGGTGAGGTGGATCCAAAGTATAATGTGTGGTTCGGGAAAAGGTTTCAGATTCGTCGGAAATGTTCTAAAAGAGCCCATGTCCAACAGTTCACGGAAGATTCACAGGAGCAATGGAATTGGCTAGCAAAGGAGGAAGGGTACAGGACAAAGATTGGTAGGATAGAACAGCAGGTCCGGGACCTTCAATTCGAGAAGAATATGCAAGCTGCCGTCGACGAGGGAGATAAAAAGAAGTTGGCGCAAGAAAATGACTTTTTGAGAGCTCAAATCCAGCAAATGAAAAGGGATGCTGACAGACAATTGAGGAGTCGATCAGACGAAAAATTGATAAGGAGTTTAAAAAATCAAGTCACAAATGTCCAAAAGGAATTAGAAGAGTTAAAGGCCCGAACAATGAGGATCCGTACTAGCTGGAAGAGGGAGGCACATCAACAGGCACTTCATATACAACAAGTGGAAAAAGATTATACTGAGGTCATCACCAATCTAAGAGAAGCAAATGTTATCCTCAGGGAACGGGTCTTCAAACAAGCCCGGGATGCCAGGGCAGACCTCGACCGTTGCCACAATTTGATGGCCCGACTGCAAGAACAAGTGGATAGTCTCTTAGATCAGGTCACCTACAACGCTCGAAGATTGGGGGCGAAGAACCAGCGGATAGAACAACTACTCAGAGAAGGGACATGATCAAAGACAGAATTGGAGAGATCGGGCATTATGTCACCATGAAGTGTTTAGCTTGTGAACAAATGCCCCGCGCCGCCCTTTTTGCTTCGATTATGGACTATGTTCATCAGATTATGAGAGAGTTAAGGAGACTGCACGGGGACCTCACACCAAGGCCCGCGGCAAGGCTGGACGATGCCTCGCGGGCCCTCAGGAGTTTAAGAGCATTGGGCTATTGATTAAAAGATGTATTTTTTACTTTTGTTGACATTTTCAGTATTTTAGGTTTTGTTGAGTCAAGCATTTCTCTTTTGTTGTTGATTATTGTAAGACATGTTTCGTGACCATAAAGGTTTTTTTCACTATGAGGATTCCAGAATTTCGCCACAATCTTGTTACCAGAACTACGCTCGGTCTGATTCACGCGGGGACGTGATACGTAGGCAATCCACATAAGATTCGACCATCACTAGAAAGAAAGGAAAAGAACATGAAGGTTAATAACAATAAGGTTTTCAAGGATAACTGAAAAAGGGAAAAAGAAAAAAAAAAGAAGAAAAGAAGCTGGAATGACGCATGTGATGAGTACATATAGAAAGGGTCATTTGGTTAGGTGCATTGCATCCAACGTGCTATAACATGCCTGTTAAATTCAGTAAACTAACAAAGTTTGTTGCAATCCAGAAAAGTTTAGCAGTTGGTTTGACAGAATATACTGGCCGACCACCATTACCGTACTAGATCTAAAGGGCCAATTCCAGCAAGTATGTCCAGCTCCGGTAAAAGTCTCGAGGAAGAGAAATCAGAGATACAGATCATGAAAGAAGAGGTAGATCGGTTGAAACAACAGATAATAGAGATGCACCTAGCCTGGGCTAGGGGACAGTCTTCACCAAACCTCCCTACTCTCGCATCAGCTCCAGAACATCCACCCCTTGATCCTTCGACAAACGCCCCACTCTATCCATACTATCAAGGGGAAAACCCTTATGCCACCCAAGTTCCACCAGCCAAACAAAATCCTCCTCCGGTCACCCCTGTATTTGTGGCACCCTCACCTGCTACTCTACAAAAGTCATCCGGTGAGCCGTATGTTCAAGTCCATGACAATTCTTACCATCCTCCCGATCCTACCTTTAGGGCTCCTGAACCGCATCCACATACCCCTCACTGGGATAACCCGGCAGAACCGGAAAAGCACTTCCAAAGTTCGGAACATGAGGAAGTTATTAGAAAAGTTAAAAGCATGGAGCAGTCCTTCAGGAATATGCACGGTTTGGGCAACCAGGTCAGTGTCGCTTACAAGGATCTGTGTCCATTCCCAGATGTCCAGTTGCCAGCCGGGTTCAAAATGCCCAAGTTTGACCTATACGAGGGGCATGGTGATCCAGTAGCCCATCTTCGAGGGTTTTGTAGTAAAATGCGAGGAGCCGGAGGACGAGACGAGATTCTGATAGCTTACTTCGGTCGGAGTTTGGGGGGATCTGCACTAGAGTGGTACACTAGGCAGGATCCCAGCAGATGGTTTACATGGGATGATTTGGCTCAAGCATTCATTGGCCGGTTCCAGTACAATCTTGAAATAGTCCCCGACCGCTTATCATTGCTAAAGTTAGAGAAGAAACCCGCCGAAAGTTTCAGAGAATTTGGTTTCCGCTTGAGGGAACAGGCAGCAAGGGTAGATCCGCCTATGAGAGAGAATGAGATGGTGGATTACTTCCTGCAGACACTAGAGCCAACCTATTTCGGACATCTGGTGACGTCCGTGGGTAAGTCATTCACTGAGGTGATAAAGATGGGGGCTATGATCAAGGAAGGCTTGAAAGCCAACAAGATTATGAGCTATTCAGCGTTGAAAGCCACCACCCAAGCTATTCAAAGTGGTACCGGAGCAGTGCTTGGAAAAAAAGAGGAAAGAAGAAGTCACGGCAGTCGAGTCCGAAACATGGTTCAGAAACAGAGGCCCCGCACCCCAGTATAACCCGCCCCAGCCTCGCCACCAAAATTACCTCCACAATCCATATAACCACCCGCAACATTACTATCCAGCACCTGATCCCCATTTTACTGTCCATCACGCTCAGTCATATGCCGCACCTCCCGTCCATGCACCATGGCGTGCACCAAACCCGCAAAACAGTTATCCACCCCCAAGAGCCTACAGAAACCCTACGGGCGCGAGTTTTTGTCCGAACCTAGCATTCAAGAGCGACAGGGTGCCAAGGCCAAAGACTTTCACTCCCTTGGGAGAGTCTTACACCAGTCTGTTCCACCGATTGAAGCAAGTTGGGTTGCTAAATCCGGTCGAGGCTAAGCTGCCAAACCCTCTTCCAAAGAATTTGGATCATTCAATAAATTGTGCATATTGTTCAGGATGTCCGGGGCATGACACAGAAAAGTGTTGGAGGTTGAAAACAGCTATCCAGGAACTCATCGACACTCGCAGGATTGAGGTCCAGACTCCAGCAGAACCCGACATCAACCAAAATCCACTCCTAACTCATCATAAGAACAACATGATCGAGCTGGTATGGGTAGAAGAGGGAAAGGAGAAAACCTCTCAGGACTGTAATGATGATCAAGTCTAGTGGGGTAGGAATGAAAAAGGGGCCAAGCCTTGATGGGTCACTCATTTGCAAGAAGGACGTACAAGAGGGGTTGGAAGCAGAAAGGGAAATGCAAGCGAAGTACCGGTGAGGCCGGGGGGAGCAAGAATAGTTGTACCAGGGGAGCAACCAAACTCGTCTTGACGGTAGCAGTTGTTCGAGTGGATCCTTTCATCATCAAGCCAGCAATACAGTTGCCAATAGCTGATAGCAAAGCTATTCCATGGAATTATGATCGGGTCATGACAACCTACAAAGGAAAAGAAGTTAAAGAAGAAGTATGCGAAGCGCAAGGTTTGACCCGTTCAGGGAGATGTTTTGCCCCTGCGGAATTGAGGAAGACTACCCCGGCAACACTAAAAAAGGCGGTCACCGACGAAGAGGCGGAAGAATTCCTGAAAAAGATGAAGCTGCATGATTATTCTTTCTTAGAACAGCTGAAGAAAACCCCTCCACAAATCTCATTGCTATCCTTGCTGATACATTCTGAAGAACATCGGCAAGCTTTGATGAATGTTTTAAATAAGGCCTATGTACGTGATAAAATCTCTGTGAGTCATTTGGAAAAGATCACCAGTAGGATCTTCGAAGCGAACCGGATCACCTTCACCGATGATGAGTTGCCTGAGGAAGGCACTGAGCACAATAAGGCTTTATATCTTACGGTAAAGTGTGAGGAGTCGGTGGTTACCAAAGTCCTAGTCGACAATGGGTCCAGTGCGAACATTTGTCCTCTCTCTACACTAAACAAGTTGAAAGTGGATATCGGCAGGATACGCAAGAACAACACATGTGTCCGAGGGTTTGATGGAGGAGGCAAGGCGTCGATCGGGGACATAATGTTAATCTTGACAATCGGACCAGTGGAGTTCACCATGGAATTCCAGGTGCTGGACATGGTCGTGTCATATAACCTTCTGATAGGGCAACCGTGGATCCATGCCGCAAAAGCGGTTCCATCTAGCCTACACCAACTCGTCAAGTTCGAGTGGGACCAACAGGAGATCGTAGTCCATGGAGAGAATGATCTACAACCAGGCACCATCGTCCCCTTTGTTAAGACAGAAGAGGATGTTGGGCCATGGGTATACCAGATCTGCAATACGGTATCCGTCAACCGAGTTCCAGAAAGGGAATGCATTCTCAATGACAGAATAATTACTGCAGACGTCATGGTGGCCCGTGAAATGCTGAGAAACGGTTTCGTACCCGGCAAAGGTTTAGGTGCATCTCTGCAAGGAATCATACAACCGGTATATGTGGTCGAAAATGTGGGAACCTTCGGCTTGGGATTCAAGCCAACATCAGAGGACATCCAGCGAGCCAAGAGGAATAAGCAGAAGACATGGGTGCTCCCGAAGCCTGTTCCGCGCCTTTCCCGATCTTTTGTCAGATCAGGAGTAAGAGGACATCCGACGACAAAGGTTCCCAGTCCTATGGTTAGGCCAGACGAAGAGTTCTTAACAAAATTCGAGGACCTATTCGTAGACGTATGCATGCTAGAGGATGGCGAAGGATCCAGCCATGCCGAGATACAGTTTGTGGGATCGAAAGCAAAATTGAATAATTGGAAGGCTACTCCTCTCCCTGTCCGGAAGGAGTCTTGGTAGTTTGTTTTGGATTGTTTTCTTTCGAAATTTTGTGTTGGGGTTGTCCCCGGAGTAAAATTCGTTTGTTTTAGTTCATTTTGATTTGAGTTTGCAAGCTTGTTTTTCCTTGTACTGTTCCCATTAATGAAATTTTGTTCCCTTCGTGTCTAATTTCGTTTATTTTCCTTCTTTTTACTTTTCTGAGCAGCTTTCTTTCAACTGATCTTAATGATATGGCGTGCTTAAAGATTAATCAACCCAGTCTAGAAAGTCAATCGGGTTTGGAAATAATAACGCATGAAATAAGAGGTGACGAGAGTGAATCGGAATACGGCGATGATGAAGCCGTAGAAGAAATCGATGAAGAATTAAGTCACTTCGAGGAAAAACCCAAACCAAATTTAAATGATACTGAGGCTGTTAATCTGGGGGACACAGATGACGTCAAAGAAACCAGGATAAGTGTCCATATTGAACCAAACCTGAGAGAAGAGTTGATCAAAACACTCATGGAGTTTAAAGACATTTTCGCATGGTCATACGACGACATGCCGGGACTCAGCACTGATCTAGTGGTTCATAAATTTCCCACTGATCCGGCATGTCCTCCCGTCAAGCAAAAACTGCGGAAATTCAAGACGGAGATGAGTGTAAAGATCAAGGAGGAAGTAACCAAGCAGTTGCAGGCGAAAGTCATTCGTGTCACTCGATACCCTGAATGGTTGGCTAACGTAGTACCGGTGCCAAAGAAAGACGGAAAGATCAGAGTATGCGTGGACTACCGCAATCTCAACAAGGCGAGCCCTAAGGATAATTTCCCACTTCCCAATATCCATATCCTGATTGATAATTGCGCCGGACGTGAAATCGGATCCTTTGTGGATTGCTACGCGGGATATCATCAGATCTTGATGGATGAAGAGGACGCAGAAAAGACGGCTTTCATCACACCATGGGGGACTTATTGCTACCGGGTGATGCCGTTCGGTTTGAAGAACGCAAGGGCAACATACATGAGGGCGATGACTACGGTATTCCATGACATGATACACAAGGAAATTGAAGTGTACATGGATGATGTGATCGTAAAATCTAGACGTCAAGAAGACCACGTTGCCGACCTCAGGGAAGTTCTTTCAAAGACTTCGAAGATATGATATCAAGCTCAATCCGGCCAAATGCGCATTCGGAGTTCCATCAGGAAAGTTGCTAGGATTCATCGTCAGCCGACGGGGCATTGAGTTGGACCCATCCAAAATCAAGTCCATTCAGGAGTTACCCCCGCCAAGGAATAAAACAGAGGTAATGAGTTTGTTGGGAAGGTTAAATTACATCAGTAGGTTTATTGCTCAGCTTACAGCAACCTGTGAACCCATATTCCGTCTGTTGAAGAAAGACGCTGCGATAGAATGGACGACAGAATGTCAGGAAGCGTTTGACCAAATCAAAGGGTATCTGTCAAACCCACCCGTACTAGTTCCGCCTGAACCGGGTAGACCCCTGATTCTTTATCTGACGGTTTTGGAGAATTCGTTCGGCTGCGTACTGGGGCAGCATGATCTTACTGGCAGGAAGGACCGGGCCATTTACTATCTCAATAAGAAATTTACGGTCCACGAGGTTAAATACACTCATTTGGAAAAGACCTGCTGTGCTTTGACTTGGGTAGCCCAAAAGCTGAAACATTATTTGTCTTCTTACACCACTTACCTCATTTCGCGTTTGGATCCGTTGAAGTATATTTTCCAGAAACCTATGCCTACGGGGAGGTTAGCAAAATGGCAAATATTACTTACAGAGTTCGACATCATATATGTGACAAGAACGGCTATGAAAGCTCAAGCCCTAGCCGATCACTTAGCTGAGAATCCTGTTGATGACGGATACGAACCTTTGAGGACGTATTTTCCAGACGAAGAAGTACTGCAAATTGATGGGTTGGAGTTAACCGAGGATCCGGGGTGGAAGCTTTTCTTCGACGGAGCGGCGAACGCAAAAGGAGTCGGAGTAGGGGCTGTGCTTATCTCTGAAACGGGACATCATTATCCTGTTACTGCTCAACTGCGTTTTTATTGTACCAACAATATGGCTGAGTACGAGGCATGCATCTTAGGGTTACGATTAGCGGTAGACATGGATGTACATGACGTCTTGGTCTTGGGAGACTCGGACCTTCTAGTACATCAGATTCAGGGAGAATGTGAAACCAGAGATTTGAAGCTTATCCCATATCGTCAATGTTTGCATGATCTGACCAAGTGTTTTCGATCGGTAGAATTCAGGCATATCCCAAGGATGCATAATGAGTTTGCCGACGCTCTGGCTACTTTGGCGTCAATGCTACATCACCCGGACAAGGTTCATGTCGATCTGTTACATATTCAGGTCCGGAATCAACATGCTTATTGCAATATGATAGAGGAAGAGATGGATGGCGAGCCATGGTTTCATGATGTCAAGGAATACCTCAGGTTAGGAATATACCCAGAGCAAGCAACTGGAGATCAAAAGAGAGCTATTCGGCGATTGGCGAACGGATTTTTCCTTAGTGGAGGGGTGCTGTACAAAAGAACCCCAGATTTGGGATTGTTGCGATGTATAGATGCAAGTCAAGCCACAACAGTGATGACGGATATACACTCCGGAGTTTGTGGACCACACATGAGCGGATACGTATTGGCAAAGAAGATTCTTCGAGCAGGATATTACTGGCTCACGATGGAGCGTGATTGTATAAGTTTCGTGCGAAGATGCCATCAGTGTCAGATACACGGAGATTTGATTCATTCTCCGCCGACTGAATTGCATACAATGTCAGCACCATGGCCGTTTGTTGCATGGGGTATGGATGTTATTGGACCTATAGAACCTGCGGCTTCCAATGGTCATAGGTTCATTATGGTAACGATCGATTATTTTACCAAGTGGGTGGAGGCCAAAACCTTCAAATTAGTGACCAAGAAGGCGGTGGTGGACTTCGTACATTCCCACATCATCTGCAGGTTTGGAATTCCAAAGATAATCATCACAGATAACGGTGCAAATCTTAACAGCGGATTGATGAAAGAGGTATGTCAACAGTTCAAGATTACACACCGAAAGTCCACGCCATATCGTCCCAAAGCAAATGGTGCGGTTGAGGCAGCAAACAAGAATATAAAGAAGATATTGAGGAAGATGGTAGAAGGGTCTAGGCAATGGCATGAGAAGTTACCATTCGCACTGTTAGGTTATCGCACTACCGTCCGGACTTCGGTAGGTGCAACTCCTTACTTGTTGGTGTACGGGACCGAAGCAGTAATACCAGCAGAAGTTGAAATTCCATCCCTCCGAATTGTCGCTGAAGCTGAGATTGATGACGACGAGTGGGTCAAAACCCGATTAGAGCAATTGAGCTTGATCGATGAAAAGAGATTGACGACAGTATGTCATGGCCAATTGTATCAAAAGAGAATGGCGAGAGCATACAACAAGAAGGTACGTCCCAGGAAATTTGAAGTGGGGCAGCATGTGCTTAAGAGAGTTCTACCACATCAGGCCGGAGCAAAAGGCAAGTTCGCTCCAAATAGGCAGGGACCATTTGTTTTGACTAGGGTATTATCTAACGGCGCGCTATGTCTAACTAATATTGAGGGAAGATGCACCGATATGGCTATCAATTCTGATGCAGTCAAGAGATATTATGTGTAATTCTTTAATGCATTTGTCAACGTTTGGTTTCGTTTGTTTGTAGTTGGCATTTTTCGGAGAATGAAATGACAGAGGCAATTTTTCTACTACCCAAACACTTTAACCCTTGTTTCCCCCTTTGAGCCTTAATTATTCTTTCATATACCCTCTTTCGGAATCATCAAGGAAGATGTGTAACAAAATAGAAAAGAAACAAAGAAAAGACACAAGAAAAAGTGAACTACGTTCGACCTGATTCCTCAAGAAGGATACGTAGGCGCCACACGGCTCGGTCATAATAAAATAAAAATCAAAGATTCCCCAAGCAACAAAACTGGGGCATAAGTCATTGTTTCATTTGAAAAGATGATGTGAATTCCGAAAGTTGTAATGAGCTAACCGTTGAGGCTATACCTCTTTTCTCTAGCCTCGTACACTGACACCGCATTAATGACCAAAAAGACCTCTCGATCAGTGTTTGAGAAATGCCAAGTCACGCAAATGAAAGCCAAGAAGGACACTCCGATCCTCGACTGAGTCCAGGATGCGCAAGCTAAAAAATGGATAGCCATTCAGAGGGAGTTCCGTGGATAATACCCCAGCCTGGAGAGAAAGCAAAAATGAGAGTCTTAGCGGTGAAAACCCTCGCGGGCACCCTAAGGCGAAGAAAGCTAAGAGAAATAAAATGAGAGAGTCTTACGGTGAAAACCTTCACAGGCACCCTAAGGCGGAGGGAGGTCGAGAGAAATGAGAGAATATCATTAGTGAAAACCCTTTGAAGGGCACTATGAGGTGACAAGGCGAGATGGTTACAAGGCATCGGCCTGAGTCAAGGTTGGGACATTCGTTGGCTTCTAGCAGAACGCGACCATCAGAAAGTGATTGACATAAATAGACTGGGTAGATTAATCTCAAAGGCGCGGCACAACCATTGGGTCAGTTATACATTCAGATAAGTTTTTCCCAGTTTTGAGTTCAGAAAAGCTTTCCCTTTCTTTTGTCATTCGCGGTCAGCATTCTTTATCTATCATTTTTCTTTTCTTTTGTTTTCGAAAATTGACTTTTCAAAGCTTACTACCAAGTCTCCCAAAGCGGTACAATAGGCGCGGAACGAGGCAACAAAGCAAAAGTCGTTCCGATATTAAGATTGGAACGACAAGTTGATTGGAAGGTTCACAGGAATTATGGAGTAGGATGGACACATGTTACCCACCCGGAAGATAATTTCTCACAGCAGATCATCGACTAAAAGGGTCGGACCACAACTGAAGTTGGAATAAAAAGGAGAGATGAGAGATCATCTATGGAAGGAGCACCATCCCCAGGAAGTATCAACGTCGTCCCCAAAAGACCGAGGAAGGCAAAGCAGCTAAAAGAGAAAAGAAAACGGCCCCAGCAAAAGTGGCACGACCACTCACTGCATTTTGAAACTAACAATTTTTCGTTGATTTAAAGCAGGAAAAGGGGGTCGTCGGAGGGAAAGCATGCCACATAGAAGGTTATCAAATTGGGGCAGAAAATTTTCTCCCATTGCGAAAATTTTCTTGAAAGCGAATACCCAGTGGATAAGGATAGAAAGCAACACAAGATTTTGGGAAGAAGGAAAATATCAGCCTCGAGCAGAGTAGTTTTGAAAGGCGCCAGACAACACGAGGAAGTGAGATTTGAGATTAGTATCGTTCCCGGCAGTTCTCGAAGAAATGAAACACTGATTTCGAGACTTTCTCAGCAGCATTATCCCCAGCAGTTAAGTAAACAATTCTAAAGATATCCCCAGCAGTCAGGAGGGAAAGCAACACGACCCAGGAGGGAGGCAGTTCCGAAACAAGGTAATTTAGGAGAAATGATAGTTCAAGAGTCGATGCAGCAAGAATGAAATGGTACAAGAAGCAAAGGAAGGTGATCTAGTTCTGAAGTTGTAGTTGAAGTCAGGGAGCCCGCCTGGAGAATGGAGTGGCGATATAGTTTTGAGTTGTAGTTGAAGTCAGGGAGCCCGCCTGGAGAATGGAGTGGCGATTTATTTTTGAAGTTGTAGTTGAAGTCAGGGAGCCCGCCTGGAGAATGGAGTGGCAATTTATTTTTGAAGCTGCAGTTGAAGTCAGGGAGCCCACTTGAAGAATGGAGTGGCAATTTATTTTAAGTTGTTGTTGAAGTCAGGGAGCCCGCCTGGAGAATGGAGTGGCGATTTATGTTGAAGTTGTAGTTGAAGTCGGGGAGCCCGCCTGGAGAATGGAGTGGCAATTTATTTTTGAAGTTGTAGTTGAAGTCAGGGAGCCCGCCTGGAGAATGGAATGGCGGTTTATTTTGAAGTTGTTGTTGAAGTCAGGGAGCCCGCCTGAAGAATGGAGTGGCGATTTATTTTGAAGTTGTTGTTGAAGTCAGGGAGCCCGCCTGAAGAATGGAGTGGCGATTTATTTTAAAGTTGTAGTTGAAGTCAGGGAGCTCGCCTGAAGAATGGAGTGGAGGTTTATTTTAAGGTTGTTGTTGAAGTCGGGGAGCCCGCCTGAAGAATGGAGTGGCGATTTAATTTTAAAGTTGTTGTTGAAGTCAGGGAGCCCGCCTGAAGAATGAAATGGCGAATTTAATTTTAAAGTTGTCGTTGAAGTCAGGGAGCCCGCCTGAAGAATGGATTGGCAATTTATTTTTGGAGGCGGTTGAGGAAAGCGGTAGAGTATAACGGAAATCCCCAGCGTGAATCCAAATTCATAATCAAAAGGAAGGCAACAAGGATCCGAAAGATAGGTTCAGACTTCGAAGGAGAATAGTTCGAAGATCACAAAGAAGGGACCAATGGTCGGAGTTCGGCAATCAAGATAAGCCGAAATAACGAGTGTCAGAAGAAAAGAAGCATATGAAGATGTCACACCTCCTTTTTACGCACCCGCGAGGGCACGAGAGAGTTTTTCCAATTAAAGGACAATCGAAACGGGATCAACTTATTTTATTCAGAGTCGCCACTTGGAAAAATAATGGTGTCCCAAGTCACCGGTTTGATCCCGAACCGAGGAAAGGTTTGACACTATATTACGGTCCGCGAACCAGAAATCCGGATAAGGAATTCTGTTAACCCGGGAGAAGGTGTTAGGCATTCCCGGGTTCCGTGGTTCTAGCACGGTCGCTCAATTATCGTATTTGGCCTCTTTATCTGATTTTATAATGTGTTTTAACCTCTGTGCAAATTTTAACTTTTAACCACTTTTGATTATTATTATTATTATAAGAATTATTATTATTATTATTTTAACAAAGAATTGCAACGTTGTGAAAATGTATCTCGAACCACGTCGCACCGGTGCACCCGTGGTTGTCAACACATTTCGACTCCGTTGAGATTTGGATTTGAGTCACATAAATGTGCACTCGAGTTTAAGGAGATAAGATTATTAAATACGCGCCTAAAGATACTAACGCGTTTTGTGTTCGGGAAAGGCCGTGGAATCCGCTAAACAGCACATCCCGGAATCTAAACATTTTTCGTAATAATCGTCTGTTGAGGGCCCCGCAATTTGCGTGTTATTTTGGCGAGGCTCATCTCGCTTATTGTTTAAGGGCTCATTACCCTTTTATTGTTTATTGTTTTAAATGAATTACAACGTAGTGGAAACGTATCTCGAACCACGTTGCACCGGTGCACCCGTGACTTTTGACACGTTTCGATTTCGTTGAGATTTAGATTTGGGTCACATAAATGTGCACCCGTATTTAAAAAATTAAAAATCATGACTATGCCACGAGAACCGTACCCATAGCCACGATGATTTATTAATCGCGCCTAAAGCAAGCTACGATGTATTTATAGTCTAAGTCATAAACTTTTCTTTAATGGTGCCTTTGGCTAGTCTAAGACTAAAATTTTAAAGTCGGCACACTATTAGCTAGTAACATACACAAAATTCTAATGCATTAATTTTCTCACACGATAGAACAGGCGTTAGGGTTTCATGATTAAACATGGAAGTGAGTGTGTGAGTAGGTGTATTTGGTACTATTCGAAAAGCTTGAGGAACGTCCCTCACATAGACAGAAGGTGCTTTCTTGTATTGTAGATTATTTAAAGGTCAATTTTCATAGAAGAAATATAAACTTTTGCTTTGCACAAGTTAATATGCGGTCAGTTGCATCTCCAAACCCATTATTATGTTGTATGAACTAGATCACTAAACATTCTATGGAACAAAATGGACTACAGATTGATCATGCTATTAGGATCACAGGTTTAACTATAGTTAACAATTTTAACACTTAGCAAGAAGAAACCTACATTCAGTTCGAGTAATCCCCAATACACAAATGAATTAAACATTACTTCTTCCCATCCCAGCGTACAGAATTCTATAACACTCATAACTATTACTCTTCCATTTAGTGATATAGCCACGGATTTCTAGTTAAAGAAAAGATTAGTTGAAAGAAACAGTGATAGTCCGTCCATACTAACTACTTCCTCAAACAGTCCAATCCAGTAAACAAATTAATTACATATACTCTCACAAATATAACATAATAAAATATTGGACAACTATATATTAAACAGATTTAAAGAGCTCTTCAAACTTCATTTCCTTTTCGAATCAAGAGGCTACAATGATAGGGATGTGTACCTGAAATTTGAACAGATCCATTAGATCTAATAGACAATAGCAACAGGATAGAATTCAGGAACAGCATTTCCAGCAGTAAACATTTACAGCAACAACAGATAACTTAGTCCACATGAATCAACAATTTCAGGAATTGTTTTCATTTAAACCAGAATAACAACCAAGCTTCATTCAACCTCAAGCAAATCGACAAAGCTTAAACAATACTTCTGGAACTTCTAATATACCCAATACACCACAAAATCAATCAGAATTAATTTGAATTGGAATATTTTGTAGTGGAATCCCAATGGAACAATAATGTTAGTTTCTACTGACTTTCAATTGTTTTTGGATTTTTTTGATATGTGTAGAACAGAAGAATATGATCTGGAGATTTCAATTCCAGATTTGGAACTTAATAGATATTTTTTTTGGGATTTTTCTAGGGTTCCTATGGCTAAAATTCTAAAGAGACTCTAAAAATCAGGAGGAATCTGTTCAACACTGTCCGTCCCCTCTTATTCTTCCACTGTCTACTTATATAACCACTCACAGCCCCCTTAAGATACCTCAAACAATTATAAAAACAAACTTGCCCATGATATTCTCTTACCTCCCCACTACTATGTGTTTTGCTCTATTTTTAATTCCATTAGCCTATTGTTTAATCATTTCTTTTAACCCTTATATGCTACTATGCTTTTCCAATCCATTAAGTATTAAACAATACATTAGTTAAATGTTACATTGGCATTTGGTGGACAAGCACTCAAATTAACCAACTCTGCAAGTTGCAATTCCCAAACTACCCCTAAACTTACTGCAAACTTGCTGAAAGTATCCCTGAAAGCTATTGAAATCCCCACATGTTATCTACTTTCCAACTTGTATATTCTCTTCCCATGTGCTAGCACCTTTTAAGTGGGAGAGATTCACTTTTTTTTTATTAAAAAATTCTTAGGCAGTCCTTAAAGATTTCCTAATTAACTTCAACCACAGTTGGGATATGAATTCTTCCAGACAACCATGTGTCCCAAAGTGTTAATCAATATTAATCACAATTAAGCAATGGCAATTAACATGCTCAAACAGATTCATAAATAGATTCTAGAATTCAATTATCCTCAGAAACCATCAGTAAACTACAAGTAACGGAAGCAAGTCAAACTATAAGAAATTAAAAAGAAAACAGGAATCATACCATCTAACCAATTTCAGAATGAAACCCGATTAATCAAACAATTAGCCAAAATTTATTAAACCTAAAACTATCATATAAGAAAAAGAGTTTCGCATTTGAAATCATAAACTGAAGTTAAAGAATCTGCTGAATATTCTACTCAATATCGATGAACTTGGGTAAAAATAGAAATAGCTATCCGAATCGACAATCGAACAAAAATGACAAACAAATCAATTCTTTTGATTACGAAATCCCGACTTGAAGCAAAACTTATTACACAAATGACCCGGCAGATTATTAATCAAAGAAGAGGAGAAGACTTATCTTTTTTTTTTATTCATGTAAAGAAAACAACAGTAAAGTGAACAATTCAAACAAACAAAACAAATTAACAAAACAAAAACAGAAGAATGAGGGAAACTTAGCTTAGCCGTTAATTAGTCCGATTTTTCTTCTCGCTTCTCTTTTTATTTATTTTTATTTGTTTTCTTCATCATTTCCTTCAACGAACTTCGAATCTTGGATTTCTTGAATTTTCTTGAAGTTTCCGGCGGTTTGAGTTGTTCTTGACGATTCTCGCAGCTTTGACTCGATTTCTTCATGTAGCAGTGTTAGTAAGAGTGGCAGGTGAGGATTTCGGGTGGTTTTGGGTGGTGCGCCGCCATGGGGGGTGGGTGGAGGCGCGACTAGGGTTTGAAATTCGAGGAGATTGGTTGGTGTTTGAAGGATAATAATGGTAGGGATGTGATGAGGAGGAGGTGGGGGATGTTTTGACGTTGGTTTTGGTCGAAGAAGAGGCCGGCCGCCGCCACACGCGGCGGAACCCTAGCGGCGCGGCTGGGAGAGGTGAAAAGAGAAACGGGTGTCTTTGGAGATGAGAGACAGAAGTGAGTGTATGTCTCGATGTCTCCTAAATTTTTTGTCTAAAAATTTTTCTTTTTTTTATTCAATTAAGTCTTAGATTAAAATTGATTGCTGGATTATGTGATGGACGGCCAGGATTTCAAGGGGGGGCCGGGTAAAGGGATTGGGTCTGGTTTTGGGCTGGGGTGTTGGGCTGGCTGGGTAGGGACGATTGGGTAATTACATTGGGCCTGGTTTTGCTATGGCCCAATTCCGATTTTTCTTCTTTGTTACTTCCTACACTATATATATATATATATATATAATCAGATTAATTCGTAACACACATAATTAATTTCACTAACAATTGACATACGTAAATACCGAATCCTTACATATGTGCATTAAAATGACAAGAAAAATGCGAGGAATACATTTTTTATGATTTTCTCATTTTCGTAAAAAATTGAACTTAACTATTTCTAAGTACGGAACTAACCCTACAAATATAAATGCGACATATTTGGTATATGTATTTTTTGTTTATTAACTTAAGCAAACAAACGCAGACCCACAAATGCAAACGATAAGAAAAAGAGCATGCGATCCCCAAACATTGCAAACAAACAAAACTCTTTTATTTTTTGATATTTTGGGAGTGATTCGTGTGAGGCAAAAATCACGTGCTCACAGCTGCCCCTCTTTGCGCGGAAACATGAAGAGTTTTCGTGCAAAGATAGTGAGCGGATACGAGCGATTTTCGCCCGTTCGAGTACTCCGTGTGAAGCATTTTTGAAAAACCTTGATCGAGCCTTTGCTTCGGGAGATCTCCTACATATCCTGGGCTAAACAGGAATCGAGTCAATGTTGTTCGGGAAGTTTTGGTAACTGGGACTACCGTGGACTAACACTTTGTTGTTACTGTTGCTACTATTGCTGATGTTGTTGCTTACTGCCTGTTGCCACTGCTTAACATGATCTCCTTATTACATTGTGCTAAACAAAAATAAGAAGCTAGACTAAGTTACAATACTACAAATTCTTATCTATCCTTTTTAACTTGATCTTGTCATGCTCCTTGCCATCCTGCCGGCTCTGATGTTTCCTCACGTGCTTCTTCTCCTCTGACAATTGTTGTCTCGGCCTATCTTGATTGCCGACCTCCGACCATTGGTTCCTTCTTTGTGGTCTTCGAACTATTCTCCTTCGAAATCTGAATCTATCTTTTCTGATCCTTGTTGCCTTCCTTCTGCTTACGAACTTGGATTCATGCCGGGGATTTCTGTTACATTCAACTGCTTTCCTCGACCAAATTAAAATAAATCGCCACTCCATTCTTCAGGCGGGCTCCCTGACTTCAACTACAACTTCAACACTAAGTCGCCACTCCATTCTCCAGGCGGGCTCCCTGACTTCAACTACAACTTCAAAATAAATCGCCACTCCATTCTTCAGGCGGGCTCCCTAACTTCAACTACAACTTCAAAACTAAATCGCCACTTCATTCTCCAGGCGGGCTCCCTGACTTCAACTACAACTTCAATACTAAATCGCCACTCCATTCTCCAGGCGGGCTCCCTGACTTCCACTACAACTTCAAAATAAATCGCCACTCCATTCTCCAGGCGGGCTTCCTGACTTCAACTACTGCTTCAAAATAAAATCGCCACTCCATTCTCCAGGCGGGCTCCCTGACTTCAACTACAACTTCAAAATAAATCGCCACTCCATTCTTCAGGCGGGCTCCCTGACCTCAACAATAAACTTTAAACTTCATCCCATCCCTATCGTCTTCCTTTGCTTCCTGCACCACTTTCTTCTTCCTGCATCACCTCTTGAACCATCATTTCTCCTAAATTTCCTTGTTTCGGAATTGCTTTCTTCCTGGGTTCATGTTGTTTTCCCTCCTGACTGCTGGGGATATCTTTAAAATTGTTTACCTGCCTGCTGAGGATAATGATGCTGGGAAAATTTTCCTTCATTCCCTCCCTTCCTTTGACTCATGCGCTTGAATTTGCGGTGGGAACTCTTGTTGTAACCCTCTGCTTTATGGTGGGTTACTGGTTTCAAGACCTGCAATGTAAAGACCGAAGACTTGCCTCTTGTTATACAGGTAGGCGCCTGCTTTTAATAGCAATTTTTTGAATTAAAAATGCATTCTGGTAATAATTTATGAAATATGCAAAGGACAATGTAAAATAAAACAAACGTAAAATATCCTATTCGAGGGCGGATAGTCCCATCGTAATCTATTCGAGGGCGAATACTCCCATCGTATCCTATTCGAGGGCGGATACTCCCATCGTATTCTATTTGAGGGCGAATACTCCCATCGTATCCTATTTGAGGGCGGATACTCTCATCGTATTCTATTTGTGGGCGAATACTCCCATCGTATCCTATTCGAGGGCGAATACTCCCATCGTATTCTATTCGAGGGCGAATACTCCCATCGTATTCTATTCGAGGGCGAATACTCCCATCGTATTCTATTCGAGGGCGAATACTCCCATCGTATCCTATTCGAGGGCGGATACTCCCATCGTATTCTATTTGAGGGCGAATACTCCCATCGTATCCTATTTGAGGGCGAATACTCCCATCGTATTCTATTTGAGGGCGAATACTCCCATCGTATCCTATTCGAGGGCGAATACTCCCATCGTATTCTATTCGAGGGCGAATACTCCCATCGTATTCTATTCGAGGGCGAATACTCCCATTGTATCAATGTATGAAAGTGAACAAACCTGAGACGTCCTGTTCGAAGGTGGACAAACCTGAAACATCCTATTTGAAGGTGGACAAACCCGACATGTCATCTTGAATTGCCTTCCTCGTTTCTCCGAGAAAATTTTCAACAACGGCAGAAAATTTTCTGCCCCAGTATTGGTGTTCTTCCTTGTGGCATGACTTTCTGCTATCAATAGCACTTTCTTTCCCTGTTTCAAATCATAGAAAAATTGTTAGTTCAAAACATTGTGAGCGGTTGTGCCGCTCCTGTGGGGTGGTTTTTCCTTTTCCCATTTTCCTCGCTCGGGATTCCCAAAACTTGTTGGGGAATGATTTCATTTGTTGGAGATGATATTCCTGCTGGGGATGGGTTTTTCCGTTTATCCCTTCCCCGTTCTGTGTTTCTCAACTTGCTTGGGGGTTATTTTGTTGAAGATGAGATTTCCTTTCTTCCTTTACCACTCTGTGTTGTCCGACCACCTCGGAACTTGTTGAAGATAACACTGCCGGTGGATTTTCATTTCCTCAAAATTGGTGTTTCACTCTTCTTGAAGGTTGTTGAGGATGACACTGGTCGAAGACCATTTCCCTTAAGACTTTCCTTCTTCCCCAAGTGGGTATTGACTTCCAGAAAATTTTCAAACTGAAAAGAAAATTTTCTGCCCAGTTTAATAATCTTCTTCGCACCCTACTTCTCTGCCGTCAATGGCATTTCCTTGCTTTGCATAATAATTTGAAAGTTGGTGGCAAGTTTTGAAGTCATTTCTCACTTGTTCTGACTAGACAGACTTTGATGGGGAATTTTTGATAAAAATGAGAAAGATAAAAAGAAACAATATAGAAGACAAAGGAAAAAAGAAAATGACTCTCTAGCAAGAAATATCTATAAAAACTTATCAAACGCGAATACCAACTCTATTGGTCATGACATGCACATATGGCCTATCCTTCGTCGTTAATTGCCTTTCACGATTTCTGTCTCGTGATTTCCATCTGATTATCACCTTTATTCGACTTGTAGTGCCCGAAGGGTTTTCACTTTCAAGCCTCTCTCATTTTGATTTTCTCTCGGCTTTCGTCGTCTTATGGTGCCTGTGAAGGTTTTCACCGGTAAGACTCTCTCACTTGCATCACTTTTAGCTGGGGATTGGGGTGTCACTGCCAAGACTCTCTCGTATTTCCTTTCTGCTGAGAATCAGCGTCTTTTCTGCTGAGAATCAGCGTGTTATATTATGATAGGACTCTATCCCTCGCCTGACGCGGCATCTTTTGAGGACTGATCGGAAGGTCTTTCTTTGGACCGTAATGTGGGATTTGGATAGGGCTAGAAAGAAAGGGTATTGAAGGCTCAAAACAAAATCAATTTTGGGTTCAAAATTTACAACCTTCGGACCTAAATTTATTTACAATAAACACAATTTTTCTTTGCCCCAGTTTTTTACTTGGGGATTTTTATTTCTTTATTTACACTATGACCGAGCTGTGAAGCGCCTACGTATCCTCTTTAAGGAATCAGGTCAAATGTAGTTCCCAATTCCCTTTTTTTTCAAGTTGCTCTTTTTCATTCATTTTTCTTTTTCTTTTCTTTTCTTTTCTTTATCTCTTTTTGTTGTTTTCCCTTTTTTTTCTTTTTCTTTATCCCTCTCTTCTCTTGTAGGGTTGACGATGGATAAAGTGTTTGGATAGCAGAACAAAATGCCTTCGTCATTCCAATCTTCAAAACATGCCAAGTTCAAATAACATATTCACGACATCTTCTGTTTGTGCCCTGATTGATAACCGTATCGTCCATTCGCCTTTCATCTATCATTTTAAAGTATTGCTGGATGACACTTTCATTTCAGTATCACGAGCGAACCCCGTCTTAGCATAGCCAATTTTCCTTTAAGGGTTTCTTCATGTTTTACCTGCCCCAATCTCACATGATTCGGGCTCCAAATAATCTCAAATCATTTTTACTTCTTTTTAAAATGACCTGATTATCCTTGAATTGCTTCATGATTTATCCTTAATATTAGGCCAAAATTATGTGCGATGCCATGTCATTAGAGTCGGCGTTCGAACAAATGACAAATTTAAAGATAGAAAAACTAAACAAAAAGACGAACTGGGTAATAAAAGACCAAAAGTTTCATTAAAAGGAGAAGTGGTTCAAATACAATCAAGCAAACCAGAATACAAAACTGAAACAAAACTTGAAACAACTAAGCAAACTGCCATGACCAAAAATGGAAAGATAAGAGGGTTTCACTTCAAAACAAGATCCGGGTCACAACCCCGAAAACAACTCGGACAAAAGAAATGACAACAAAACAAACCACCGAAGACTCCTCATGATTACCAAGCATGACTTCTTATATGTTGGGTCTAAGGGTGAGCTGGCAATGGATTCTGATTAATGTTGGGTGCCTCTGGTGTCTGCACCTCGATCTTATTGGTGTCAATAAGATTTTGTACTGCATGTTTCAGTTTCCAACATTTCTCGGTATCATGTCCGAGAGCCCCCGAACAATACTCACAGCTTACTGAGCGATCCACATTTGGGGGTAGGGGATTTGGCAATCTTGTCTCAATAGGACTCAACAAACATATCTGCTTCAATTTGTGGAACAGAGCAGTATAAGTTTCTCCCAACTCGGTGAATGTTCTTTGTGTCTTTTCCTTTCGAAGGCATGATTCCCTCGGAAACCTGGTCCTGGAGGGTTATTGTAAGCCCTGGGTGGTGGATATGTGTTTCGGGGAGGGTGATTAGGGTGATTCGGGTAGTAGGGTCTGGCTTGGTAATGAGGTGAAGGACCTTTCGATCTGGACCAAGTACCCTCCTCTACCGTTGCAACTTCTTCTTTTCTCTTCTTCCCGATTGCAACCCCTGTGCCATTCTGAATAGCTTGAGTTGTTGCTTTCAACGCGGAATAGCTCAAGATCTTATTGGACTTAAGTCCCTCTTCTATCATTCCGCCCATTTTGACCACCTCATTGAAAGATTTACCAATTGATGTCACCAGGTGACTAAAGTAGGTTGGCTCCAGTGTCTGCAAGAAATAATCCACCATCTCGTTTTCTCTCATCGGGGGATCTACCCTTGCTGCCTGTTCCCTCCAGCGGAACCCAAATTCTCTGAAGCTTTCGGCGGGTTTCTTCTCTAGCTTTAGCAATGATAAGCGATCGGGGATTATTTCAAGATTATATTGAAACTGGCCGATGAATGCTTGGGCCAGGTCATCCCATGTAAACCATCTGCTGGGATCCTGTCTGGTGTACCACTCTAGTGCAGACCCTCCCAAACTCTGACCGAAGTAAGCTATTAGAATTTCATCTCGCCCTCCGGCTCCTCGCATTTTGCTGCAGAAACCTCGGAGATGTGCTACTGGGTCACCATGCCCCTCGTATAGATCAAACTTGGGCATTTTGAACCCAGCGGGCAACTGGACATCTGGAAATGGGCACGATCTTTGTAAGCAACGCTGACTTGGTTGCCTAAACCATGCATATTCCTGAAGGATTGCTCCAGGCTTTTGACTTTCCGAATAACTTCCTCATGCTCCAAACTTTTGAAGTGCTTTTCCGGTTCTGCAGGGTTATCCCAGTGAGGGGTGTGTGAATGCGGTTCAGGAGCCTTAAAGGTAGGCTCAGGATCATAACAATGATTGTCATGTATTTGAAAAAGCGGTTCACATGACGACTTCTGTAAAGTAGCAGGCGGAGGTGCCACGAAAACAGGGGTGACCGGAGGAGGATTATTTTGTCTAGCTGGTGGAACCTGGGATGTATAAGGGTTTTCCCCTTGATAATATGGATAGATTGGTGCACTTGTCGAGGGATCAATAGGCGGATGCTCTGGAACTGGTGTAAGAGTAGGAAGGTTTGGTGGTGACTGTCCCCTAGCCCAGGCTAGGTGCATCTCTGTTATTTGCTGTCTTAACCGGTCCACCTCATCTTTCATTAGCTGTATCTCTGTTTTCTCTCCATCGAGACTTTTGCCGGAACTAGACATGCTTGCTAGAATTGGCCCTTTTGATCTAGTATGGTAATGGTGATTGGCCAGAATATTCTGTCAAGCCAACCGCTAAACCTTCTGAAAATGCAACAAGCTGGTAAGTTCACAGAGTTTAACGGATATGTTATCGCACATTGGATGTAATGCACCTAGTCAGTTAACCATATATGTATTCGCTACATGCATCATTCCAGCTTTTCCTTTTCCATTATCCTTGAAAACCTCTCTTGTTATTAACTTCCATTTTTAATTTTTTTTTTTTTTTTTTATATATATATACACATATACAGTTGTGGTCGAATCTTATGGAGATTGCCTACGTATCATGACCCCGCATGAATCAGACCGAGCGTAGTTCTTGCAAATTAATGCAAGAAATAAAGAGATGTTTATTTGATTATATTTTTTTTGAATAAAAATTGTACAAGCCGACTCCAACTACAAACTTGTGTAGGAGATTTCTACAAGAATAGGAATATTTTTGGTGTCACTTATGACTATTTCTACAAAATTGGCCACATAATGGCTTATTTGACAAAATGGCTATTTTTGCAAAATTTATTTAAGAAAGATAAAACTTGAATTTTTTTTTTTATCCTGTGGTTCATGGGGCATCGTTCGGCATCACCATAAACCAACACAAAACTATTTTTTCATAAATTGGCCATGTAATGGCTTATTTAGACAAAGTGGCTCTCTTTGCAAAATTTTATGTAAGAAGATGCAAATTCAAAATTTTATCCTGGGGCCTATGGGGCATCGTTCAGCACCGACACAGGCCAACACAAGACTGAGAAAGTTCAAATGCAAAAATGTAGCTATTTCGGTAAAATTTCGGCCATGTAATGGCTTGTTTGATAAAGTGGTTATTTTTGTAAAGTTGAGTGATGACTCAAAACATTGATTTTTGCGGATACAGCCTTTCGACATTTCCGTGAGGGAATATTTCAAGGCTGTGTCCAAAATTATTTTAAAAAAATCCAAAGTGGCTATTCTTGCAAAAATAGCCTTCCGGCGTCTTTTGAGGGACGTTCGGCTTATTTTAAGCAAGAATAGCATCACCCGACTTATTTATAACAAAATCAAAAATTTGACATTTTTTTGGTTATTTTTGCCAACGGGGTGTGAACCCGAACTTGATTTTGCGGCTATGGTCTTGCAACATTTCCACAAGGAATATTTCAAGGCTGTGCCCGCAAATTATTAAAAATGATTCAAAGTGGCTATTTTTGCAAAAACAGCCTTCCGGCGTCCTTTCGGAACATTTGGCTATTTTTCAAAATGGCATCACTTTGATTTTATTAAAAACTAAAACTTCGACATTTTTTTTTAAAATTTTTTGAAGGGGTGGTTGGACCCGATGAGAGTTGCCTACGTATCCCACCTAATGGCGAGAATCAAACCCGCGTAGTTCGGTCAGATTATTTTATGACCAAAAATTGTTCTTCCTATTTTTCAAATTTTCAAATTTTCGACAGCATTTTGATATTTTTCTATTCCATAATTCTATTTTTTTTTTTTGTTTTCAAGAATTTAACCAATCATCATAATAATACATGATAAATAAATGCAACATATAATATGCTCGGTCTTTGATTACTGGGTCACCTGTCCTAGACGGACCCAACCCCTGTGTTGAGTCCCCTAAGTCAAATGCAACGTGATGCAAATAAGCGTTTCCTACTAGGGATCCGGCATGAAGTCATGTTATTCTAAGCTCGGAACCTCGGTATGTGATCTAGACTGTGTACCCGAGCGGACAACTCGGGCTGAGGAAGGAGCTCCTTTCCGGGAACCAAAAGGCCAACCGGCTTAGAAACTTTCCGAGCCTCTTTATTATTTCGGGGTATGACACTAACAGAATAGGGAGTCTCAACCAGTGAGCACATCCCCATAGGTGAGAAGAGAAGGGTTTCGGCACAGTTTATATATACGGTTCAAGATAATATCAAAGCGGTAAACATATAGCAGTTTGTATATACAGTGCAACTAGTATCAAAGCGGTAGACATATAGCAGTTTGTATATACAGTGCAACTAGTATCAAAGCGGTAAACATATAGCACATTAATTAAACATATAATAAAATCAGATATAGACAAAAACAACAATTTAACTGAGCTCGAATTCTTAAACCCTGAACCGAAGTTCTGGGTTATCATCCCCAGCAGAGTCGCCAGAGCTGTCACACCTCCTTTTTACGCACCCGCGAGGGCACGAGAGAGTTTTTCCAATTAAAGGACAATCGAAACGGGATCAACTTATTTTATTCAGAGTCGCCACTTGGAAAAATAATGGTGTCCCAAGTCACCGGTTTGATCCCGAACCGAGGAAAGGTTTGACTCTATATTACGGTCCGCGAACTAGAAATCCGGATAAGGAATTTCTGTTAACCTGGGAGAAGGTGTTAGGCATTCCCGGGTTCCGTGGTTCTAGCACGGTCGCTCAATCATCGTATTTGGCCTCTTTATCTGATTTTATAATGTGCTTTAACCTCTGTGCAAATTTTAACTTTTAACCGCTTTTGATTATTATTATTATTATAAGAATTATTATTATTATTATTTTAACAAAGAATTGCAACGTTGTGAAAATGTATCTCGAACCACGTCGTACCAGTGCACCCGTGGTTGTAAACACATTTCGACTCCGTTGAGATTTGGATTTGAGTCACATAAATGTGCACTCGAGTTTAAGGAGATAAGATTATTAAATACGCGTCTAAAGATACTAACGCGTTTTGTGTTCGGGAAAGGCCATGGAATCCGCTAAACAGCACATCCCGGAATCTAAACATTTTTCGTAATAATCGTCTGTTGAGGGCCCCGCAATTTGCGTGTTATTTTGGCGAGGCTCATCTCGCTTATTGTTTAAGGGCTCATTACCCTTTTATTGTTTATTGTTTTAAATGAATTACAACGTAGTGGAAACGTATCTCGAACCACGTTGCACCGGTGCACCCGTGACTTTTGACACGTTTCGATTTTGTTGAGATTTAGATTTGGGTCACATAAATGTGCACCCGTATTTAAAAAATTAAAAATCATGACTATGCCACGAGAACCGTACCCATAGCCACGATGATTTATTAATCGCGCCTAAAGCAAGCTACGATGTATTTATAGTCTAAGTCATAAACTTTTCTTTAATGGTGCCTTTGGCTAGTCTAAGACTAAAATTTTAAAGTCGGCACACTATTAGCTAGTAACATACACAAAATTCTAATGCATTAATTTTCTCACACGATAGAACAGGCGTTAGGGTTTCATGATTAAACATCGAAGTGAGTGTGTGAGTAGGTGTATTTGGTACTATTCGAAAAGCTTGAGGAACGTCCCTCACATAGACAGAAGGTGTTTTCTTGTATTGTAGATTATTTAAAGGTCAATTTTCATAGAAGAAATATAAACTTTTGCTTTGCACAAGTTAATATGCGGTCAGTTGCATCTCCAAACCCATTATTATGTTGTATGAACTTGATCACTAAACATTCTATGGAACAAAATGGACTACAGATTGATCATGATATTAGGATCACAGGTTTAACTATAGTTAACAATTTTAACACTTAGCAAGAAGAAACCTACATTCAGTTCGAGTAATCCCCAATACACAAATGAATTAAACATTACTTCTTCCCATCCCAGCGTACAGAATTCTATAACACTCATAACTATTACTCTTCCATTTAGTGATATAGCCACGGATTTCCAGTTAAAGAAAAGATTAGTTGAAAGAAACAGTGATAGTCCGTCCATACTAACTACTTCCTCAAACAGTCCAATCCAGTAAACAAATTAATTACATATACTCTCACAAATATAACATAATAAAATATTGGACAACTATATATTAAACAGATTTAAAGAGCTCTTCAAACTTCATTTCCTTTTCGAATCAAGAGGCTACAATGATAGGGATGTGTACCTGAAATTTGAACAGATCCATTAGATCTAATAGACAATAGCAACATGATAGAATTCAGGAACAGCATTTCCAGCAGTAAACATTTACAGCAACAACAGATAACTTAGTCCACATGAATCAACAATTTCAGGAATTGTTTTCATTTAAACCAGAATAACAACCAAGCTTCATTCAACCTCAAGCAAATCGACAAAGCTTAAACAATACTTCTGGAACTTCTAATATACCCAATACACCACAAAATCAATCAGAATTAATTTGAATTGGAATATTTTGTAGTGGAATCCCAATGGAACAATAATGTTAGTTTCTACTGACTTTTCAATTATTTTTGGATTTTTTGATATGAATTTGAGGTGTAGAACAGAAGAATATGATCTGGAGATTTCAATTCCATATTTGGAACTTAATAGATATTTTTTTGGGATTTTTCTAGGGTTCCTATGGCTAAAATTCTAAAGAGACTCTAAAAATCAGGAGGAATCTGTTCAACACTGTCCGTCCCCTCCTATTCTTCCACTGTCTACTTATATAACCACTCACAGTCCCCTTAAGATACCTCAAACAATTATAAAAACAAACTTGCCCATGATATTTTCTTACCTCCCCACTACTATGTGTTTTGCTCTATTTTTAATTCCATTAGCCTATTGTTTAATCATTTCTTTTAACCCTTATATGCTACTATGCTTTTCCAATCCATTAAGTATTAAACAATACATTAGTTAAATGTTACATTGGCATTTGGTGGACAAGCACTCAAATTAACCAACTCTGCAAGTTGCAACTCCCAAACTACCCCTAAACTTACTGCAAACTTGCTGAAAGTATCCCTGAAAGCTATTGAAATCCCCACATGTTATCTACTTTCCAACTTGTATATTCCCTTCCCATGTGCTAGCACCTTTTAAGTGGGAGAGATTCACTTTTTTTTTATTAAAAAATTCTTAGGCAGTCCTTAAAGATTTCCTAATTAACTTCAACCACAGTTGGGATATGAATTCTTCCAGACAACCATGTGTCCCAAAGTGTTAATCAATATTAATCACAATTAAGCAATGGCAATTAACATGCTCAAACAGATTCATAAACAGATTCTAGAATTCAATTATCCTCAGAAACCATCAGTAAACTACAAGTAACGGAAGCAAGTCAAACTATAAGAAATTAAAAAGAAAACAGGAATCATACCATCTAACCAATTTCAGAATGAAACCCGATTAATCAAACAATTAGCCAAAATTTATTAAACCTAAAACTATCATATAAGAAAAACAGTTTCGCATTTGAAATCATAAACTGAAGTTAAAGAATCTGCTGAATATTCTACTCAATATCGATGAACTTGGGTAAAAATAGAAATAGCTATCCGAATCGACAATCGAACAAAAATGACAAACAAATCAATTCTTTTGATTACGAAATCCCGACTTGAAGCAAAACTTATTACACAAATGACCCGGCAGATTATTAATCAAAGAAGAGGAGAAGACTTATCTTTTTTTTTTATTCATGTAAAGAAAACAACAGTAAAGTGAACAATTCAAACAAACAAAACAAATTAACAAAACAAAAACAGAAGAATGAGGGAAACTTAGCTTAGCCGTTAATTAGTCCGATTTTTCTTCTCGCTTCTCTTTTTATTTATTTTTATTTGTTTTCTTCATCATTTCCTTCAACGAACTTCGAATCTTGGATTTCTTGAATTTTCATGAAGTTTCCGGCGGTTTGAGTTGTTCTTGATGATTCTCGCAGCTTTGACTCGATTTCTTCATGTAGCAGTGTTAGTAAGAGTGGCAGGTGAGGATTTCGGGTGGTTTTGGATGGTGCGCCGCCATGGGTGGTGGGTGGCGGCGCGACTAGGGTTTGAAATTCGAGGAGATTGGTTGGTGTTTGAAGGATAATAATGGTAGGGATGTGATGAGGAGGAGGTGGGGGATGTTTTGACGTTGGTTTTGGTCGAAGAAGAGGCCGGCCGCCGCCACACGCGGCGGAACCCTAGCGGCGCGGCTGGGAGAGGTGAAAAGAGAAACGGGTGTCTTTGGAGATGAGAGACAGAAGTGAGTGTATGTCTCGATGTCTCCTAAATTTTTTGTCTAAAAATTTTTCTTTTTTTTATTCAATTAAGTCTTAGATTAAAATTGACCGCTGGATTATGTAATGGACGGCCAGGATTTCAAGGGGGGCCGGGTAAAGGGATTGGGTCTGGTTTTGGGCTGGGGTGTTGGGCTGGCTGGGTAGGGACGATTGGGTAATTACATTGGGCCTGGTTTTGCTATGGCCCAATTCCGATTTTTCTTCTTTGTTACTTCCTACACTATATATATATATATATATATATATATATATATATATATATATATATATATATATAAATATATAATCAGATTAATTCGTAACACACATAATTAATTTCACTAACAATTGACATACGTAAATACCGAATCCTTACATATGTGCATTAAAATGACAAGAAAAATGCAAGGAATACATTTTTTATGATTTTCTCATTTTCGTAAAAAATTGAACTTAACTATTTCTAAGTACGGAACTAACCCTACAAATATAAATGCGACATATTTGGTATATGTATTTTTTGTTTATTAACTTAAGCAAACAAACGCAGACCCACAAATGCAAACGATAAGAAAAAGAGCATGCGATCCCCAAACATTGCAAACAAACAAAACTCTTTTATTTTTTGATATTTTGGGAGTGATTCGTGTGAGGCAAAAATCACGTGCTCACAGAAGAAACATCAAAGCCAGCAGGATGGCAAGGAACATGACAAGATCAAGTTGAAAGGATAGATAAGAATTGGCAATACTATAACTTAGTCTAGCTTCTTATTTTGTTTAGCACGGGGTAATAAGGAGATCAGTTAAGCAGTGACAACAGCAACAACAATAGTAACAACAAGATCACAGAAGTCATGGTAGTCCCAGCTACCAAAAATTTCCCGAACTACATTGACCTGATTCCCTTTTAGCCAGGGATATGTAGGAGACCTTCTGAAGCAAAGGTTCGGTCAAAACTTTTTCCAAAAAATGCTTCATACGGAGTGCAAACGGGCAAAAAGTCGCTTGTATCAGCTCACTTGTCTTTGCACGAAAACTCTTCATGTTTCCGCGCAAAGAGGGGCAGCTGTGAGCACGTAATTTTTGCCCCACGCGAGCTACTAACAAATGAAATCAAAACAAAATGGTTTGTTTTACTGTGTGCATTTTTGTGTATTTTTGTGAATTTTTGCATTCGAGGGCTCATACTTATTTGTCTAAGTAAATAATTAATCACAAAAAGAAAAAAAATATATATGTGCATTTGTGTTCTTTGTCAATTGGTTGATTTTACATTGAATTAGTGAAGCATATTTTTACTACTCAATTTTGTTTTCGAAGTGGCTTTTATTTAAAGTGAGTATTGATGAAGCAAGAGGCTAAAAATGCAAGCACTCCAGGCCCAAATGATGTGTTCCGCCTGGTCCGTTCAATGAGTCTCTAAGACTCATGAAACGACGTAGCAGGGCATTGAAGCTACATCGTTCTGGCACTGGCAGATCTCGACCATAGAGCCATCTCTAATCCAACGGTGGAGATCGCTTCACCCTCACCCGTTCCAGGGTAACCCGATCCAGGTCCGGACCAACCCAGTCCCTCACAGACACACAAACGACATTGTTTGGATAAGTGAGAAGATCCAGGCCATTGATCTCATTTGATCAAACGGCCAGGATTAAATCCCAGCCCCACTATATATACTAAAAGACCTACCCAGCCCCCCCTAAGCCAGACCCCCCCTCACCTTCATCGTCTCTCTTAGAGACGAATTAAGATTCCGCCGTCCACCACCGTGCTCCGCCTGCCGGAAATTGCCTCACGGCGGTTCCGGTAGGCCAAACCACCCCAAATTTACACCAGCCCTTCTCCTCACCTCCCTCTCCTCGAATCCGGCCTTCGTTGGTCTCGAATCTGTCTCAAACGCGTCAAATATTGAATCAAAGGTCGCCGGGATTTGAAATTCTATCCCAAATCACCCCAAACTCACCCCAAGCCCTCCCATGACCTCCCTCATACCCCTACTAGCCCTGGTTCGGCTCGAATCTTGCCAGAACTGGTCGAGCCCCAAAAACGGCCACATAAACCCTAAAAATCCAAAATGGGGTCTTCGTCCGAAATTGATAAGAGGTTGAGGTCTAATGGACCTTAATCTAGGTGTTCTCGACCGAGAACACCCCGATTAAGGCCCATTTGGCTTCAACGATTCAAGTCTGAGGTCAAGCCTGGGTCTTTATTGATTTCAGAGGTATTCCTCCGCTTTCTTTGCTCCGCATTGATTTCTCTGTGTGTTGTTTGGTTCATGTTTGTTTATAAATTTTCTAGCATTCTTTCTTTCTATCCCCGGACCCTTTATTTGGTCAATTTCTGTTCTTACTCATTTTTAATCAGTTGTTAGTTGTTGTGACCATCTTATGTGTTAAATTCGATTAGCGTCGTTAATTAAAATTTGATATACCCTGAGTTTGCCCGTAAACCACGAATCACGAATTCGTAGGCCGATCATTTGTTATCGATTATGTGTGTTGTCATCGACTAATCAATGTGGTCGATTAGTTTCGTAGGTCTTGTTTATTAGCATTTTTATGGCGGAAATTGATTACATACGGAACCACTGTTGGATTGTGCCTATTTGTGATTAGGGATTGTTTGGATATAGCTGCAAGATGATTTGAATCAAGAGCTTAATATTTTAGGATTAAATGTCCTGCACAGCCTAGTGGAACCTGTTGTTACAGTAGGGCACTCAACCAGGCTTGTACTTAACATTTAAATTAATTAAAGCCCACACTTAAAACAAGGTTTAGTGGTTAAAACAGAGAAGATAATGGGCTGGCAGAGAAGAGGATGGGCAGAGTGGGTCTTCTGATTATTGTATCTTTAGAGTTTCATTGGTTTTTCAACTATAAGTATAAGGTTTGAACAGAATAGAGGGATCTTTTTTGGGGGGGAGCAGACATTAGAGTGAGAGTTCTTTTAAGTAGAGCATTCTGAAATACAGAGAGCAGAGGATATAGAATACATACAGGAGAGTTTACAGCTTTAGTTCTATTTTGAGTTGATTCTAAAACTAAAAGAGAGCTGGCCTTCTTTGTTTCTGTTATATACTTGGATCTTGACAATAGGCTGAACTTTGGGTATTTGGATTGTTGTTTGAAGTTAATTGTGGTTCAATCAGTTAGGTACACAAATTTCCTGGGGCATTTCAGAAGTGTAGGGGTTGGTTTGATTGGGAATTCTTTGCTTTTGGTTTCTTTGAAGTAGTCGAGCCTTTTGTCATTGATTTCTCTTTTTGGGGTCTGTTTGCTGGGACTATTTTGGTTGCTGTGATTGCTGCTGTACAGCCGATTGCCATACTGTTGTCATTGCTCACTCTTCTTCCTATTTCCATATTCTAGGTACACATCCCTATCATTGTAGCTTCTTGATTCGAAAAGGAAATGAAGCCTGAAGCTCTCTTTTTAAATCTGTTTAACACATGTAGTTGTCCAATGTTCCTTAGGTTTGTATGAGTACATGTATTTAAATCTGTCATACTGGTTTGGGTTGTGAAAAATGCATTTAGATCCAAAATACACTGTCATTGGACATGTATAGAAACTTGAGTTATTCCTGCTGTATCTATGCTTAAATCTTCTCTATTCATGGTGCGCGATTTCCAAATCTGTTAATACTAGATCTTATGTTAAAATCGAGATTAACCATCTGTTTAAGTAGAAAGTTTAAGGTGATTTGAACACCCGTGAGGAATGATATCTTGAACTTGTAAAATATGTGACAGTGGCTCTTTGAGGATTCTTTGAATTCAAAGTAAGTTTTTTTTCCATATAATTGTCCACCATAGTCTTGAATTTGCCCACTTAGTTAGCTAGTCGTATGTTTACTCGAATCGGTTATAGTTGAGTAGGATGATGAGTGGCAATTTTACCACTCATTGTAGCATCTTTTGCTTAGCTTTTTATGCCTTTTTAATATGAAATGAGGTTGCTTTTGTTGGTTATTGCTAGATTTTCAGGTAAATGATGCTAGAAGGTGATTTGGGCTGAAGTGACAAGGAATTGAGCTAAGAAGAGAAGAAATATTGCAAAACTGTCAGGCATTTCGCTTCTGCGGAATTCTGATCGCAGAAGCGATCTCGCCTCTGCGAGATTTTAGTCGCTTTTGCGAATTGTCGAGAGCCAGCAAGGTTCGCTCCTGCGGAGATGAAGACGCAGAAGCGGTCACGCTTCTGCGATATGAGGATCGCGCCTGCGGAGTTTGTTCGCTTCTGCGGAATTCTACGCGCTTCAGCGAGGTCGCTTCAGCGACCATATATACGCTTCTGCGTTGTCCAGACAGGAGGCCCAATTGTCGCTTCTGCGAGAAATTTCCGCTTAAGCGGAGTCGCACCTGCGAGGTATTTTCCGCAGGTGCGAATGTGGAGCATCAGACCTGGGCAGAATGGGCATTTCACACGTTTTGACCCCAAATCAATTATATACTCGTCCAAACAGAGATTGAAGGATATATCTCTGAATCTCTAATCAATTTCTACAATCTTGAACATATTTTTACTCTTTGGCTTAGAGAGAAGGCTAGGGTTTTGCACACACACTTGGGTCTTGAAGATTAAAGCTTGTGGTTAAGGATTTCTTACCCATTTATACTTATTTCTTCATTTCCTTGCTTTGTATTGTATATCTAAGTGTGTAGTATTTATTTCCAACACTTGAATCTTGTTTATGGGAATATTCATATTTAAAGTGTGGATTAAATACCTTGTTGTGCTTATGTATTGAATGATTTTTATATATTTATGAATTGAGTTATTGTTACTTTAATTATTCTTGTTCTTCAATGTTTCCAAAGAGATTAGCTAACTCTAGGACTCGCCCATTTACTTTGAATTAATTTTGGAAAAGATAATTCGAAGTTGGGAAAGAATAATTAACAAGAACTTGAGGCTTTAACCTTCACTTTATAGATTCAACCTAGGGATAGGATTGACTACTTGTAGCCTATCGGGTGCGCTTAATCTTCTAATTGAGATTAGGGATAATTCAATTAGGAAGTCTTGTTAGTCTTCGGAAGAAGCTAATTAAGAATTATTATCCGTGGCTAATTAACATAAACTCACCCATATTTGTAAAATCATGAAATACATTGGATCGTTACTTGAGTGTAATTCCCGATGCATTCATACTTATAGCCATTGATCATTTTATTCGCTTTCTAGGTTAGTTTACATTTCCGCATTTAGATAATAAACATTTTCCAAAACCCAAAATCTTAAGTGTTTGGCTTAGCGCGACTAGCGATAATTTTCTTGCATTCCTAATCGCCTACATATTGTTCTCTGTGGGATTCGACCCCGACTCATAGTTGGGTAAATATATTGCATACGACCGTGTCTATTGCTTTTTAGCGGTGGAAATGGACGTTATCAAGAATGGCGCCGTTGCCGGGGAACAATTTGGCGTAATTTAGGTTGTTTGAGAAGTAAGCGAAAGTGCTTTGGTCCAAACTTGTGAATATTTGTGTAATTATTTTTCTTACCTTGGGTCTATTTTTAGTGTTTGTTTCTTGTTTATTTTCTTAATTTTAAAAAAATGGCATCATATAATGAAAATTGGTCGGATGGTAGTTGTTCATATTTTGATGATCCTTGTCCTTATTGTGGAGGACCACACTCATGGCAAAATTGTTTAAATTCTCCCGGGGGTGGATTGTGCGCACAATTCCAAACCCATGAGTGGAGTATTTGTGATAAGTGTGGTTTCCAAAATGGTCATTGGGATGATTGTGCTTACTTTTTATTCCCTTCCCCAAGCCCCTACTATGATGGTTCTATTTGTTTTGATGAGAATTATAGGGTTATGGAGGTGAAAGAATTTGAGCATGGTCAAAATGGAGAATTCAAGCTCATGTTGGAGTGTTTACTTGAAGAAGGAAACAAGGAAGAAAATGCCTTGGAACATCTTTTGGAGACTAGTCTCCAAAATGGTTTAGCACTAGAAAGGTTACACTCACAAATGGATGAAATGATCAAAGCCTCGGAAGTAAGTGAAAACCAAGAATCCTTCTTGGATGTTGAAAATGAAAATCCTTACTTGGCTATTGATCAAAACCAAGAAGAATTCTCTAATGCCCAAAATGAGAGAAAATTGCTCATGTTGGAGGTCATTCTTGAAAATGAGGAGAAGCGCAACTTTGCACTCGAGGACTTGAAACAATGCATAAATTACAATGGTGAACACATCCGCACTTTGGAGGATCAAATGCAAATTTTGGTTGAGGCTAACTATGCCCAACAAATTTCGTGTGTGGATGAAAGCCAAGAAGAGTCCAATTCCGAGGAAGAGAGTGAGCTTTACTTTGAGGAGTCAAGAATTGAACATCCGCCAACCAACTCAATGAGTGTTGTTGATGCCGACAAAAACATAAAATTGGAGTCAACCGGTATAATTGCTAATGTGGTTGTTGTTGACTCTAATCCGGGGGAAAAAGAGAATGTCAACATAGAAGAATTGCAAAGTGTGGGCTTAAAGTCACATTCCAAACATTTTTCAACCTTGGAATTGTGTGGTGACACGGGAGTTGAACCACATGAATCAATGAAGAAATGCGAGGAGGAACAACTTTTGCCATACATTTTACAGTTTGAGGAGGCAAGAAGTCAAAACGACATTCCTCACTTGAAAGCCAAGAAGTGCAAAATGAAAATTTTAAGCATTGGCTCTAACATCCAATTACCACCCCCCATCGCTCGTGGTCATAAGCTTGATTCCAAGCTAGGGGCCCAATTCATATCATCCAAGTGGCGAGAAAAGTGGTAATGTTGTTTGTGTCGTGCCACGACATTAAATGCGGCGCTTGGTGGGAGGCAACCCATCGTTTTCAAAATTTTTAGTCGTTTTTCAAAATTTTTCATTATTTTTGAAAATTTCTTTTTTGTAATATCTTAGAATATTATGTTGAACTAATCTGCCAAGTTTGAGAATTTTTGGAGTTGATTTGAGCAGGTTGAGGTATCCGGACAGTCACAAACCAGTAGCTGAAGAAAATTGGTACCAAAACTCTGCTAGAACCGCCTCTGCGATAAAATAGTCGCACCTGCGGTCTCGCAGAAGCGTCAGAGGAATCACAGAAGCGATCTTTTCGCACATGCGGCAAGTATTGCGCTTCAGCGACATCGCAGAAGCGGTTTTACAACCGCAGAAGCGGCTCGTTTCGCAGAAGCGGCCCCTACATCGCTTCAGCGTTTTCGCAGGGGCGTGAATATTTTCGCAGAAGCGAAAATCGTCCAGTTTTTAATTCCAAAACAGAGGGGGTTAAGTCTTTTGGTTACCCCTCTTTTCTTCACATAAAAACCGTTTCCCTTACCCTAAATCCCCAACAATTCCGAATTTTTCTTAGAAAATTGTCAAAACCATCTCGTGTAGTCCCCTTCTCTTCTGCAAACATCAGGTAATCTCTTCCCATTCCTTGTGATTTCCATGTTTAACAATATTTGTAGGTATTATATCTTGAATTTTATTTTCTTTCTTTTGGTTTTAAATTCTAGATTGTTTTAGGAAGTGAGGAATTGGTTGAGTGTAGATAATGTGTGCTGTTAATTGTGAACAAATTTTGGGAAGTCTAGTACCACAACCATTGTTCAAAGAGAGGTCAAATTAAATTGCCCGCAAGATGTTTGTCACATTGTTTCAATGAAGTATTGTGGCTTTACATCACAAATGGGACTTAATTGAATCATAAATCCTTTTACTGCACTAATACAAGCCAAAAATTTGTTTAGACATTGGTAAATAAGTGAAATTTTTTGATGAAAGTGCTGGGAGTGAAGAATTTGTCGAACACCGTAGAAGCGAAATGTTTTTCGCAGAAGCGAATCCGCTTCTGCGGAGGAGGCCACGCAGAAGCGATACCCCTCGCAGAAGCGAGCCCCTCTTCGCAGAAACGTAGCCGCTTCTGCGGCTCTTACTTCGCAGAAGCGAAAACTATCGCAGAAGCGATGAAATTTTCGCAGAAACGTATCCGCTTCTGCGGCTCTTTGTTCGCAGAAGCGAAAACTGGAAATTTTTGCAATTTCCAGTAGCTTTGCAACTGCTCGTTCCCGGGCCCGTTCAATCCAAACTTTTGGCTAAATTGCAGTGTTTTGAAGTTCTTAATATGGTTCAATTGCCCAATTGACGTTGTGTTGAATTTTTGTAGGTAATTTATGTGAAAATGGACGCAACCACAAGCGGACAACGGAGAGAAATTGAAGAAGAAATCAATGAACCTTATGATGATACTCGCTTCATGTCCGCTGACTGTGAGCGGAGATATTTGGATGACCTCGTCCACAAAAAGATTATCCTTGAAAAAGGAATTCATGAAGAGAAGTTGGTAGAAAAGCTTCCGGATTTCTATGCTCGACTTGAATCATCGGGATGGTCCTGCTTTATCCCCACTCCTTGCCAAGCCAATGAGGAGTGGGTCCGTGAATTCTATGCTAACCTCAGGCGGGTAAATTTTGATAGCCCACGGATAGTCATCCGAGGAAAGTTAGTGAGATTTGGCATTGAACAAATTAATGATACTCTTGGAATTCCCAACTTTCCGGTGGACCACGTACGAGAAAAGGATACTTGTGAAAATGGAGCATGGCTTGTCTCCAAGCTCTTTCCACCACAGCTCAGAGAAAAATGGGGAACCCGAAGAAAAGGGTTCAAATCCACCGACTTCACAGCCGAGGCTAAAATGTGGCTATACATCCTCAACAACAGAGTTTCTCCTTGTGGCAACATGACTGATGTTTCCTACACCCGGGCATTGATCATAGCATGCATTCTAGATGGCACACCGGTGAATGTAGGATACTACATTCTACAGGAGATGAGGCAGTACTTGAGAGAGTACTCAAGCAACAAGGATGCAGGTCTACTATTCCCTTCTCTCATCACATTGCTATGCACCAGGGCAGAGGTTGATGTCCGTAGCACCGATCGGTGGCTACCAGCGGACAAACCTTTTCATCAATTGAGAGTGACGGGAGAGGGGAGTGCTGTTAAAAGCAAGAAGAGGAAAATCACTTTCACAGCCACCGGTTCAGAGTCCTCTTCACAGACAGCTGCCCAGGGGCCATTTATGATTCTTAACTCCGAGCTTCAGACCATTAAGGAGTTAGTATCACAGCTTCCTAGTGGGCCATCCTCCTCACAGCCCGGGCCATCTTACTTCTCCAGGGACGACATGCAGAGTTACTTGGATGCCCAGACACTCCAAAATGATAACATGAAGAAGATGGCAGCTTCAGTGACTAAACTGGAGGGAGCTTACAGTACTCTGGCTAAGGCCCATGCTACCCTTCAGTCTGACTTTGAGGAAGAGAAGAAGAAGAACAAGAAGAAAGGCAAGCTGATGATCAAGATGTGGAGGGGCATCAAGGCAATCTTCAAATGGGGAAACCCAGATAAGAAGATCCCTGTGGCGACCAAGGATGATAGTGAGGAGTACTCTTTCATGACACAGTCTGCTGATGATGATGATGATGAGGATGATGATGAAGAGACTGATGATGATGGAGCTACGAGCTCAGCGCAGCAGTGATCCGCCTTCCTCCCACAGTCTGCTAGTCTGACGCAGACTTCAAGGAGACCCTCAAACTTTTTATGCTTTACATTTGATATTGTGCAGTGCGGACACTGCAATATTCTAAGTTGGGGGTGGCTTGTGTAGCTTGTGACTATGCTTTGTAGTTTTTGAGTAGCTTGTGACTGTGCTTTTTAGTTTTTGACTTTGATGTTCTATACTTGGTTTGATTAGTTATATTTGTGTTAGTATTGTGATTTTCTTATTTATACTTCTTCTTATTAGCCTATATTATTTTTCTTTTTAGTATTATGTAGAGTAGTTTCTTTCCTTTTATTACTCCTTGGGTTTTCTTCATGCTACGGTTCTTTCCCAAGGAACAACTTAGTGAACCGGGTGACTTTTCCCGATGAGAGATAGTGTGACAACCTTCTTAAGGGAATTAGTCTTGTTTTGTTAGGATGAGGATTTTGGATTATTTGGTACTAATAAAATTAGCCTCTTGTATGTAAATTATGAATTAAGAATACCCCTCCAAAAATTTGTATTAAAGTGTTAAAAACAAGTAAGTTGCTTGGTGTGAAACAATTTTGGTGATAAATTTTTGGCTCTTTTAGTGACTTCTAGCTCACTAGTTTTATAGAATTGATCCGTCTTCATTAATTCATGTGCCATGTGTGTTAGCGAGTGTTGAAATAAATCTTGTGTTTACTTCCATCATCTAGAACTTGCCCGGTTAGTTTTTCAATGCTAATGATAGTACATTTGGTTGGAGGAATGATCTTAGGCATTCTTTGTTTTAATTTTAAAATCTCTTTAGCCTTTCAAGCCTACCGTTGCATAAATAATGTCACTAGTACCTATTTTGAGCCTTTAAACCTTTCTTTGGCCAACTCATTACAAACCTTTCCCTTTTTGTATAATAATTCCCTCTCTTGAACCCGTCCCTCTTTGAACACTAAGAATGAGGCTAAAAGCCTAAGTTGGGGGTGGTGTCAAAATGGAAATTGGTAAGGTTGTGCATTGAGTATCCACATGCCTCAAAGTATTTGTATTGAAATATTCAAGCTCCATAAGTAAAAAAAAAAAAAAAAAAAAAAAGAGTTAGTTTTTACATATACATGTAAATATGTACATTATGGAGCCTTGAATAAAATTTGGGAGAGGTATGTAAAGTGGTTCTATATTGGGAACTAGATGCCAACGAGGCTATGTAAGTTAAAGAGAGTCAATATACAAAAGAATGAAACTTGTGAGTAGTGTTCAAGGAGGATGAAGTCACTTGTACCCAAATGCTTATCCAACCTTCCCTAAACCTATATTACAAGCTTAAAAGTCCTTATGGGACCTCCAACTAAGCATTCTTGAATAAGCATTGAATTAAAATAAGGGCAAGCTTATGGTATGAGGTGTCGTAACACTTGAAGTTTCTTTGTGAGAGCGAGTGTTTTCGAAAACTTTGTCCCTTGTGTTTGTTGTAAATATAATGTTCTTTGTTGGGACTTTCTTTCTTGTGAGGGCGCATGAATTAGAAAAGACCGGTGAAATTGTTATAGTAAACTAGTGCCCTTGAGTCACTCATTGAGGCTTGTTTTTGTCACTTGATTGTTTTAGAACTCCCTTGCACATTGTTGAAGTTGAATTTCCTTAGGAGGGAGTTATTCGAGAAAAGATATACATACTTGAGCCTAATTGTTAGTATCAACCAAATCCATAAGTATGGTGTTTGAATGAGATAGGTTGGGGATGTGGTGATATGTTCATAATCGCAATGGCAATTGTTTTGTAAAGGATGAAGCCTCATTAAAGTTGTGGTTTTGATTTGCTTGAGGACAAGCAAAAGCTTAAGTTGGGGGTGTTGATGAGTGGCAATTTTACCACTCATTGTAGCATCTTTTGCTTAGCTTTTTATGCCTTTTTAATATGAAATGAGGTTGCTTTTGTTGGTTATTGCTAGATTTTCAGGTAAATGATGCTAGAAGGTTATTTGGGCTGAAGTGACAAGGAATTGAGCTAAGAAGAGAAGAAATATTGCAAAACGGTCAGGCATTTCGCTTCTGCGGAATTCTGATCGCAGAAGCGATCTCGCCTCTGCGAGATTTTAGTCGCTTTTGCGAATTGTCGAGAGCCAGCAAGGTTCGCTCCTGCGGAGATGAAGATGCAGAAGCGGTCACGCTTCTGCGATGTGAGGATCGCGCCTGCGGAGTTTGTTCGCTTCTGCGGAATTCTACGCGCTTCAGCGAGGTCGCTTCAGCGACCATATATACGCTTCTGCGTTGTCCAGACAGGAGGCCCAATTGTCGCTTCTGCGAGAAATTTCCGCTTAAGCGGAGTCGCACCTGCGAGGTATTTTTCGCAGGTGCGAATGTGGAGCATCAGACCTGGGCAGAATGGGCATTTCACACGTTTTGACCCCAAATCAATTATATACTCGTCCAAACAGAGATTGAAGGATATATCTCTGAATCTCTAATCAATTTCTACAATCTTGAACATATTTTTACTCTTTGGCTTAGAGAGAAGGCTAGGGTTTTGCACACACACTTGGGTCTTGAAGATTAAAGCTTGTGGTTAAGGATTTCTTACCCATTTATACTTATTTCTTCATTTCCTTGCTTTGTATTGTATATCTAAGTGTGTAGTATTTATTTCCAACACTTGAATCTTGTTTATGGGAATATTCATATTTAAAGTGTGGATTAAATACCTTGTTGTGCTTATGTATTGAATGATTTTTATATATTTATGAATTGAGTTATTGTTACTTTAATTATTCTTGTTCTTCAATGTTTCCAAAGAGATTAGCTAACTCTAGGACTCGCCCATTTACTTTGAATTAATTTTGGAAAAGATAATTCGAAGTTGGGAAAGAATAATTAACAAGAACTTGAGGCTTTAACCTTCACTTTATAGATTCAACCTAGGGATAGGATTGACTACTTGTAGCCTATCGGGTGCGCTTAATCTTCTAATTGAGATTAGGGATAATTCAATTAGGAAGTCTTGTTAGTCTTCGGAAGAAGCTAATTAAGAATTATTATCCGTGGCTAATTAACATAAACTCACTCATATTTGTAAAATCATGAAATACATTGGATCGTTACTTGAGTGTAATTCCCGATGCATTCATACTTATAGCCATTGATCATTTTATTCGCTTTCTAGGTTAGTTTACATTTCCGCATTTAGATAATAAACATTTTCCAAAACCCAAAATCTTAAGTGTTTGGCTTAGCGCGACTAGCGATAATTTTCTTGCATTCCTAATCGCCTACATATTGTTCTCTGTGGGATTCGACCCCGACTCATAGTTGGGTAAATATATTGCATACGACCGTGTCTATTGCTTTTTAGCGGTGGAAATGGACGTTATCATAGGACTTTGTCACATTGTAAAAAATTGGTTCGTTATTCTTCAACTGAACGACGTAATTAGATTAAAGGAATCGGGGGTGCATTTCATGTGACCCGACTCCAATTTTGAACAAGGTTAAATAAAGCGTGTCAGGAACCACATGTGCATTTCATGTAGTGTGGCTTGCAACATGTTTTAAATAATTTTGAATCAACTCTTAAATAAATATAGCGGGATGTAGTTCGCTTTAAATTAGAATTAGAGGTGTGCCTCGCCTAACAAGTTATACAAATCGCGGAGCCCTCATAAATATATATGTAAAAAAAATATTTAGATTTCGAGATGTGCCGTTTCTTAGCGAATTTCATGGCCTTCTCAAAAGTGTAAATAAGTAATCGTTCTAGGCGCGTATTTTAATAATTTCACCTTCTTAAATATGGGTGTGCATTTCATGCGGCCCAGATCCAAATCCCAAAATGTTGAATAAGAATGTGTCGAGGATCCGGGTGCATTTCATGTGACGTGATTCGAAACATATTTTTAGGCAACATTCTCTTTCGTAAATAATAATAATAATAATAAAAGCGGTAAAAGGATATTAATTTTCATTAAGTACATAACTGTAAAAAATCAGATAAATAAGCCGAATATGACGGTTAAGCGACCGTGCTAGAACCACGGAATTCGGGAATGCCTAACACCTTCTCCCGGGTTAACAGAATTCCTTATCCGGATTTCTGGTTCGCGGACCATTAAATAGAGTCAAACCTTTCCTCAATTCGGGTTTCAAACCGGTGACTTGGGACACCATAAATCTTCCAAGTGGCGACTCCGAATCTCTCAATAAATGAACCCCGTTTTGGTTGTCCTTTAATTGGAAAAACTCTCTTTTATATCTCGCGCCATCGCGGGTTGGCGGAAAAAAGGAGGTGTGACAAAAACAATTTCGAGTCATAACATCACAATTTTATCACTGAAACATCACATAAGACAAAATCAAGGACAAAGAATAAGAAAGGAACAGACCTCTATGAGGAAATCGTTTCAATTAAATAAAGTCTTCGGTTGCAACAAACTCCAGCGAGTTAAATCTTTCTTCGACCTCAACGTACCGGACCTCGACGAACAACGACGACCTCAGCGAAAATGGAAAGCGAGATGCAAGGACCTCAAATGGAGATCTCCATGACCAGAAATTGAACGTGAAAACTTGTCTTTGAAGAGCTGGAGCTTTGCGAACTATATTTGTAGTTGTTTTTCATAAAAATGAAGGCTGGCTCTATTCGTTGCTGATGATGGCAACGTCGTCGCTCGATGTTCGACTGGATGGAAACGGGCAATGGTCTGTGACGTGACGAGCAGCAAGACAACGGGACTGTTAGGTCGCTTGGTGTGATGAAGATGGAGTAGTTGGACGACGTCGGTCGACGACGCAGAAGCGACGTCGATGGTTGTTGCTGGACGTTACAGGTGGTGGAAGGTGGTTTAGGGTTTGTGCTCGTTCTTCATCTTGAGAAGATGAAGCAACAATGGTTTTTTTTTTTGTGTTTTGGTTTTCTGATGAAGATCCTTTAACAGTAGTATTTTGTTTTTTTGTCTAAAGAAAATGAAGAAAACCTCTTCCAAAATGTGAGTTGCTGAAGAAATGCAATCACAGTGCCTCCCAAAAACGTCCCCCTCTCCCTCTCCGTTATTTTTCTTTTTTTGAAGTAGAACCTCTCCCGTGTAATGCCCTCCTGTATATATGTTTTGTCTCTCTTCCTTTTGCCTTTTTGATTTTTTTTTTTTTAAAATCAGCCCAAGCTCCCCATGTGACCCCCCATTTGGTTGTCTTTTAAAATATATTACATGCCATCTTTTGTCCGTTGGGCAATTCTCAAAATGCCCACGTGAGAGATCAAGAGTGATGGGTCTCCACGTGGGTTTCAATAGTTATTGGCTTCATCTCGTGCTCCGTCCGTATCCCCCACGTGTGGTGGGCTCGGAGTATTATGGGTTAGGTCCAAAAATTATAAAATCGAGTAGTTTGAACCTGAATATTATTCTTTGCCCGGAACCGAGAATGAAAATACGGTGTTATTAATTAATCCTACGTAAGCAAAATAACTGTAAGACTCATAATTAAAACAAAACTATTTTTTATACTTTCTTTTTCAAGATTAAAGTAACCCCAAAATGTTAATGAAACTATTTATTTATTTATTTCATATTTTTCGTTTTTATATGCAAAATAAAAATATAAAGTACTATTTTTTTGTATTTTTCAAGTTTAAAATGACTACGAAACATTAATAAAACTATATTTTTTGTTATTTTTTATTTTAAGGTAAAAATAAAGTAAAAGACTCAAAATTAACTAAAATATATATATTAAAACTAAACTAAATATTTTACGTTAAAAATATATAAAATCTCGGGTAGGGGCAAAATCACGCATCTACAAATGCGACCTTGTAGTTTGACCGGGGCCGAACTTTACGTGTCCTTAATCTTAGTTCGAGTTGGGAGTACTTACTTGAATGGCGAGGGTGCCTAACCCACGCCTTGATTCATTGGAGGTTGGGTTTTGCTGAGTTTAATGGTGAAGGAGCTTGGTCCGTGTCCTGGTTAAACTGTGGTTGAACTTGTTAGATTTGAGGACGAGGGCATCTAGCCTTATGGTTCAAGCGAGGTCGAACTTGTTGGGTTTGATGGCAAAGGTGTGTATCCTGAGTCTTGGTTCAATCGTAGTTGAACTTGCTGGTGAAGGCGCATAGCCTGAGTCCCAGTTCAACTGTTGTTGAACTTTGTTGATTTTTTTGGAGAAGGAGTATAGCCTGAGTCTTGGTTCAACCGTAGTTTAACTTATTGGTGAAGGCACATAGCCTGAGTCTTGGTTCAACCATAGTTGAACTTGTTGGAGAATGCGCATAGCCTGAGTCCCAGTTCAACTGTTGTTGAGCTTTGTAAATTTTAATGGCGAAGGCGCATAGCCTGAGTCTTGGTTCAACCGTAGTTGAAATTTTTGGTGAAGGTGAATAGTCTGAGTCCCAGTTCAATTATTGTTGAACTTTGTCAATTTTGATGGTGAAGGCGTATAGCCTTAGTCTTGGTTCAACCATAGTTGAACTTGTTGGAAAAGGCGCATAACCTGAGTCCCAGTTCACCTGTTGTTGAACTTTGTCAATTTTAATGGGGAAACGCATAGCCTAAGTCTTGGTTCAACCGTAGTTGAACTTGTTGGCGAAGGCGCATAGCCTGAGTCCTAGTTCAACTGTTGTTGAACTTTGTCAATTTTGACGACGAAGGCGCATAGCCTGAGTCCCAGTTTAACTATTGTTGAACTTTGTCAATTTTAATGGCGAAGGCGCATAGCCTTTGTCTTGGTTCAACCGTAGTTGAACTTGTTCGCGAAGGCGCATAGCCTGAGTCCAGTTCAACTGTTGTTGAACTTTGTCAATTTTATTGGCGAAGACGCATAGCCTGAATCTTGGTTCAACAGTAGTTGAACTTGTTGGCGAAGGCGCATAGCCTGAGTACCAGTTCAACTGTTGTTGAACTTTATCAATTTGAATGGCGAAGGCGCATAGCCTGAGTCTTGGTTCAATCATAGTTGAACTTGCTGGCAAAGGTACACAGCATGAGTCCCCATGTTGTGGGTATTGAGTGCTGAAGCACGATTTTGATTTGAGACTTTGGGCAGTTTATGCATTTATCTTCCCAATCATGGCATGTTTGCCTTTGAGTTGGCTCTTGGCTCAAGATATCAACGTGTTGGTGTGAGCACGTGATTTTTGCCTTACTTGAGAAGTACTCCCAGAAAATTCAAAAATAAAAATAGTTTCGTGTTGAGCATGATTTTTGTGATTTTGTGTTATTTTATCTTTTTGTGTGCACGTTTATTTATTTAAATTAAAAATACAAAAAAATATATATGCTAGGTTTTGCATTTTAGTGTTTGATATCGAAGTCATGTGATTTACATTTTAGGTGATATGTAATTATGTACGTTAATTGTAGTAAAAAATAGCTGTGTTATAGGTTAGTATATATACATATGTGTATATATATATATATATGTATATATACATATATATATATATATATATATACATACACATATAGTACATCATGAAGATCCGATCTGGGCCAAAACTTAGTCTAAAAACCAGGCCCAAACGAATTTCCTCTAATCCAGCCCAAATACCCGTCCAAGCTTCAGCCTGTGTAACGCTTGATCTGGACCGTTGGATTTTATAATCCAACGGCCCAGATTAATCCATAAATCCCCCAAATACATTCAGCCTATGACTTAACCAAACGACACCGTTTGGTTTAAGTGAGGAGATCCTGATCGTTGATCAAGTTTGATCCAACGATCAGGATTTAACTTCTCAAATCATATATAAACTCATTTCCATACCCCGCCCCCCCAAGCCAGACCCCCCCTCTCCCTTCATCTCCCTCAGAAGCTCTCAAAGACCCAGCGTAACGCCGCCCTCCTCCGCCGTGCCCCGCCTGCCGGAAATCGCCTCACGGCGGTTCCGGTAGGCCAATGGCCACCAAACCAATGCCAAAATCTTCCCCTCACCTCCCCCATTACGGATCCGGCCTCCGCTAACCTCGAATCACCTCCAAACGTCTCGAATCTTCATTCAAAGATTCGAGTCAAACCCAAACTACGCCGCCGGCCACCAACTTTACACCACACCACTTCTAGACCTCCCTCGCACGCCTACCACCCTTAGTTTCATTCGAATCTGACCAGAACCCCTCAAACCCCAATTCGAACCTCAAGAACCCTAGAAATCTAATTAGGGATTCGGGGTCCAAAAGCGAAACAAATTGGGGTCTAATAGACCTTAGTGGAGATGTTTTCATTTGAAAACATTTCGATTAAGTTCCGTTAGACTCCAAAATCCAAATGGGAGTCAAATCCGAGATTGGTCCGGGTTCGTTCAAGCTTTGATTGCGGCTTACATGGTATTTGTCTTTCTTCTTCATATGTTAGTATTAATAATGTGAATTCTATACTTCATTTCCCCCTTTAGTTGTCTATTCTCCTCATCTCCAGTATACTCTTTATCCGGCCAATTCCCAGTTCTATCTGTGTTAATTCGATGCTCACTGCTTTGTATGCATAGTTTATTTAGCGTCGTCAACAAGTTAACTCATTTGTATGATTGTTCATGTAAGTGTATGCCTGTATGCAATTCACTAGCTTAGAGGCCTGTTACTGTTTGATTCCTTTAAGTGTAATTGTTCCTGTAAGTATGATTGTTCATGTAAGTGTGATTGTTCATGTAAGTGTATGCTGTATACAATTCATTAGGAGCTAATTGGATATAGAAATCAAGGTTCGAATTAACGGATTGAGAAATTAAGTCTTATCATTTTAGAATACTTTAATGCCCTGCACATGAGGTTAGTCAGTGGGATTTACTGCCACAGCAGAGCAGCCCACCAGTTGTCCCCTACTACTGACTTTAGTTAACAAACCCATGCCTAGACATGTATTAGTGAAGGTATGAGAGAATAACATGGGCAAAGATGGGGGAGGGGATTAGTTTAAGTGATAAGAGGTCTGTTATTTAGCTATAAATAGGGAGAAAAATAGACACAGCAGTAGACTGAAGTACCTGGAGAGCAAAAACAGTCATAGCTTGGAGAGCAAAAACAGCGATAATAAGAGAGGAACTAGAGAGAAAAGAACACAGTAATAGTTGGAGAGAAATAGGCAGCAAAAACACAGTCTTGAACACCATAAAAGAGATAGACAAGTACTGTTTCATTGGCTTGTTTTGTTACTGTTTCGCTTGTTCATTGCTGAAGTCCTATTTGCCACTCTTTTGGCTATTGCTGGTTGTTTGCTGCTGCTGGCTTGGTTCGTTGTTGCTGCCTGGTTGTTTGTTGTTGCTGTTGGTCGTTTGTGTTGCTGTTTGTGTCTATAGTGGTGCTGCCTGGGTGTATTATTGCTGTTGCTGTGCACATTGTTTGGTCCAGTGCTGGTTCAGTCTGTTGTTGTCTGTTGCTGGGCTACTTGGCTGTAACTGCCATTGTATTGCTGGTCCAGTGTTGTGGCTGGTGTATCTATTGTTTGTTGTGGGTCTGTTTGATTGTTGCTGCTGTGTGGTGTTGCTGCTGGCTGAATCATTGGATATTGTTTGTTTGCTGCTGGTTTCAAGTTAGCCACTGGTTCATTAATTGTGGTTGCTGTTAGTCTGTTTGGTTGCTGCCACTGTTTGTTGTTGCTGGTTGGTATATTGAGTTGCTATTGGTTTACTTGTTGTTACTGGTTTACTGTGTGGTGTTACTGTTCTTGTTGCTGTTGCTGCATTGCCATTGCTCACTCGTCCTTGTTCTTCCGCATTCCAGGTACACATCTCTGTTATTGTAATTCCTTGGTTCGAAAAGAATGAAGTTTGAAGCTTATGCATAAAGTCTATTGAATCATGTAGTCGTCCAAAGTCCTTGTATTTGGTTACGTTCTGTTATTCTTTAATTAAGTTGGTATTGCTAGTTTTGTTATGGAAATGTAGCTAGACCAAAGATACACTATCATTAGATATGCGCGTAAACCTGAATTAGTCTGTTGTATCTCTGTTCAATCTTCCCTACTCATGTGTGTAATCTCCAAACCTGTTAAACGTTAGATCTTATGTTAAAAGCGAGATTAACTAGGGAGTTATTACTCAACTGAATGACGTAATTAGATTAAAGGAGTCGGGGGTGCATTTCATGTGACCCGATCCCAGTTTCGGGCAAGAGCAAATAAAGCATGTCAGGAACCACAGGCGCATTTCATGTGGTGTGGTTCGTAGCAAGTTTTAAATAATTTGGCATCAACTCCTAAGTAAAAACACAGTGGGATGTAGTTCGCTTTAGATTGGAATTAAAGGTGTGCCTCGCCCAGTAGTTACACTAATCGCAAGGCCTTTATAAATGTACATATAAAATACTTAAACTTCGAGATGTGTCGTTCCTTAGCAAATATCATGTCCTCCGCGACAGTGTAAATAAGTAATCACTCCGGGCGCATGTTTTAGTCCTACCTTCTTAAAATACGGGTGTGCATTTCATGCGACCCAAATCCAAACCCCGAAATGTTGAATAAGAATATGCCGAGGATCCGGGTGCATTTCATGTGACGTGATTCGAAAGCATATTTTCAAGCAACTTTCTCTTTCGTAAATCACAACCAATAAGAAAAGCGGTAAAGGGATATTAACTTGCACTAAGTACATGATTGTAAAAAGCAGATAGATAAGCCAAACACGACAGTTGAGCGACCGTGCTAGAACCACGGAATTCGGGAATGCCTAATACCTTCTCCGGGTTAATAGAATTCCTTATCCGGATTTCTGGTTCGCGGACTGTTAAATAGAGTCATTCTTTTCCTCGATTCGGGATTTAACCGGTGACTTGGGACACCATAAAATCTCCCAAGTGGCGACTCTGAAATAATTAAAATAAATCCCATCTCGATTGTCCTTTAATTGGAAAAACTCTTTGCATCCTCGCGGGTGCGTAAAAAGAGGTGTGACAGCTCTGGCGACTCTGCTGGGGACTTCTTTAGAATTCGAGCTCGGAATAACTGTTGTATTTGGCATATTTTATTATCTGATTCTTTTACATGTTGGCATCAATGTGCAAAATGTTGTTTTTACTGCTTTGATATTTTGTGAACTGTACATATAAATTGTGCCGGAACCAATCTCCTCTCCGAGTCTTCTAAATCATGAAGAAGGGTGCACTTCGTGTGACTTCTTTTCTGTATAGTGTCCGATTCCCATTTTAGAACGAGGTTTGGATAAGTTGCAAAACCGGTGAAGCTTCTGTATTCCCGGGTTGCTGCCTCCTCCTCGGCTCGAGCTGTCCGCTCGGGTAAGCCAAGTCTAGAACAGATAAACCCAGGTTTTTAAACCTAGAATAACAAAACTTCATGCCGGATCCCTAGTAGGAAACGTTTATTTGCATCATGTCGCATTTGGCTTAGGGGACTCAACACGGGGGTTGGGTCCGTCTAGGACAGGTGACCTGAAATGAACAGACTATCCTGCTGCATCCTGTTTGTCTTGCGCATTTATCTGTTATAGACTTGCATGCTGACCGGCTTTAGAAAAAAAAAAAAAAAAAAAAAAAAAAAGAAATGTGTGTGTTTTGCTCTTAAGATAGAAATAGCTTATTTGTTTTCCTTTAGTAAAATGAATAAATAAATAATGTCGTTTGTCTCGTCAAAACCGAACTACGTGGGTTTGATTCTCATTGGATGTGAGATACGTAGGCAACCTCCATCAGGTCCAACTTCACCTTTTGAAAAATGGCTGAAAAATCAAAACTAACTTTTGTACTAAATAAGTCGGTGACGCTGTTTTTAAAAATAGCCGAATGTTCCCGAAAGGGACGCCGGAAGGCTAATTTCGTATAAACGACCACCTTTGGGTCAATTTTGATTTCGATCAATTTACCCCACAGCCTTAAAAGCCTTCGTCCCCGAGACGTTGAAAGGCCGTGATTGAAAACTGATTTTTTTTATTTTTGGCAAAACAAAGTTGTTTTTCTTATTTAAATCACCTCAATAAATGTGCAGGATGAGCACGAATCAGAATAAATCATTTTCAATCCTTAGTGAGGTCCCTCAGCCGCTCCGTATATGGTGGAACAACATGGAAGACAGTAGCAAAAAGGTCGTAGGGAGAATTTTGGGAGGTTTGGTTGATCTGTTGAATATCGAGCCAAGGGAGGACATCATCAAGGCATTGGTATCTTTCTGGGATCCGACCCGCAATGTGTTCCGTTTTGTTGACTTTGAACTGACACCCACATTAGAGGAAATTGTGGGCTATGCAGGATTAAATGGGAAATTAAGACGGCAATATCTGCTCTCACCAAGACCGGTGTCTCCACATGGGTTTCTGGATTTGCTGAGCATTAGTCGGAAGGTGAAAAATGATGATCTGTTGAAGGGATGTTGCGATCTTCAATTCTTATATCAACGGTACGGCACTCCTCGGGGTTTTGAAGAGTCAAACCTTGGGCTGACTCACGCAGGGAATAGAACCAAGTGGGAGGCCAGACGAATTCTAGCATTCATAACGACATTCTTGGGGATTGTGATTTGTCCGCGCGAAGATAAGAAAATAGAGATAAGTCTGGTAGGAATAGCCGATGTTGCAATCAAAAAGGCTACCAGCACGGTGGTCCCTTTGGTTTTGTCCGAAATCTATCGAGCCTTGACTGTATGCCGAGAAGGGGGCAATTTCTTCCAAGGTTGCAATCTGTTACTCCAGTTATGGATGCAAGAACACCTCCATCACCGAACACAATACATGAATCATGGTTTGACCGGAAAAAACTGTATCAGGGGTTTCGAAGAACGGATGATGGGTGCTGTATTCCCTAAAGGCGTCGAGGCATGGTTTGCACGACTGAGCTCAATAGAAGCCGATCAGATTGAATGGGCATTCGGGTGGTTACCCGATACTGAAGTAATATATATGGCAGCCGAGGAGTGTTATATCCTTCTGATGGGGATCCGCGGTGTCCAACCATATGTCCCTCACCGTGTATTACGTCAACTAGGAAGGTTTCAGGTTATTCCTACCGATCAAGACCTGAGGAAGTACGCCATTGAGTTGAGCCCAGGAGTCGTATTCCCCGAAGAGAAGATTAGAAGGCCGTGGCACGAATGTCGGTTCCTTGAGCCTAAAACCATGGTCCGGGAACTATCTAAGGGAGAGGTGGACCCAAAGTACAACGTGTGGTTCGGGAAAAGATTTCAGATTCGTCGGAAATGTTCTAAAAGAGCCCATGTCCAACAATTCACGGAAGATTCACGGGAACAATGGGATTGGTTAGCAAAGGAGGAGGGGTACAGGACGAAGATTGGCAGGATAGAACAGCAGGTCCGGGACCTTCAGTTCGAGAAGAACATGCAGGCCGCCACCGACGAAGGAGACAAAAAGAAGTTGGCGCAAGAAAATGACTTCTTGAGAGCTCAAATCCAGCAAATGAAAAGAGATGCCGACAGACAGTTGAGGAGTCGGGCCGACGAAAAATTGATAAAGGGTTTGAGAAGCCAAGTCACCGATATCCAAAGAGAATTGGACGAGTCGAAAGCTCAGACAACGAGGATCCGTGCTAGCTGGAAAAAGGAGGCACATCAACATGCACTTCACCTAAAGCGGGTGGAAGAAGATTACACTGAGATCATCACTAGCCCGAGGGAAGCAAATGTTGTCCTTAGGGAGCGGGTTTTCAAGCAAGCCCAAGATGCCAGAGCGGACCTCGACCGCTGCCACAATTTGATGGCCCGACTGCAAGGACAAGTGGATAGGCTCCTAGATCAAGTCACCAACAATGCTCGAAGATTGGGGGCGAAAAACCAGCAAATAGAGCGGCTACTCGGAGAAAGGGACATGATCAAGGATAGAATTGGAGAAATCGGGCACTATGTCACCATGAAGTGCCTAGCTTGTGAACGAATGCCCCGCGCCGACCTTTTCACTTCAATTATGGGTTATGTTCATCGGATCATGGAAGAGTTGAGGGAACTGCACAAGGACCTCACACCGAGGCCTGCGGCAAGGCCGAATGATGCCTCGCAGGCCCCCAGGAGTTTTAGGGCATTAGATTTTTGATTGAAAATGTATTTTGAAATGTTGAGTCAAGCTAGTTGGCATTTTTATCTTTACTTTCCCAAGTCAAGCATTTTCTTTTGTTTTGTTGATTGTTGTAAGACGTGTTTTGTAACTACACGGTTTTATTTGATATAAAAGTTACTGAATTTTGCCACAATCTTGTTACCAGAACTACGCTCGGTCTGATTCACGCGGGGTCGTGATACGTAGGCAATCCACATAAGATTCGACCACCACTAAAAAGAAAGGAATCCATAGGTTAAATAACAATAAGGCTTGCAAAGATAGTCGAAAAAGAAAAAAAAAAGAGAAAGAAGGAAAAGAAAAGAAAAGGAAAAAGGGCCGGAATGACGCATGTTAAGAATACATGTAGAAAGGGTTATTTGGTTAGGTGCATTGCATCCAACGTGCTATAACATATCCGTCAAACTCGGTGAACTAACAAGTTTGTTGCGTATTCCAGAAAGTTTAGCAGTTGGTTTGACAGAATATACTGGCCAGCCATCACTACCGTACTAGATCCAAAGGACCAGTTACAGTAAGCATGTCGAGTTCCTGGCAAGAGTCTCGAGGAAGAAAAATCCGAGCTACAAATCATGAAAGAAGAGGTAGACCGGTTAAAACAACGGATAACAGAGATGCACCTGGCCTGGGCCAGGGAACAGTCTTCACCAAACCGCCCTACTCTCGCCTCAGCTCCGGAACATCCGCCCATCGATCCTTCAACAAGCGCCCCGAGCTATCCGTACTTTCAGGGGGAAAACCCATATGCCACCCACGTTCCACCAGCCAAACCAAATCCTCCTCCGGCCACCCCTGTTTTTGTGGCACCTCCACCTGCTCCTCTGCAAAGGCCGGCCAGCGAGCCATATGTTCAGATCCATGACAACTCTTACTATCCTCCAGAGCCTACCTTCAGGGCTCCTGAACCACAATCACATACACCTCATTGGGATAATCCGGCAGAACCGGAAAAACACTTCCAAAGTTCGGAACACGAGGAAGTTGTCAGAAAAGTCAAAAGCCTGGAGCAGTCCTTCAGGAACATGCACGGTTTGGGCAACCAGGTCAGCGTCGCCTATAAAGATCTATGTCCATTTCCGGACGTCCAGTTGCCAGCAGGGTTCAAAATGCCCAAATTCGACCTATACGAGGGGCACGGCGACCCAGTAGCCCACCTCCGAGGGTTCTGCAGTAAAATGAGAGGGGCCGGAGGACGGGACGAACTTCTGATAGCTTACTTCGGCCAGAGTCTGGGAGGATCTGCGCTGGAGTGGTATACTAGACAGGATCCCGGTAGATGGTTTACGTGGGATGATTTGGCTCAAGCTTTTATCGGCCAGGTTCCAATACAATCTTGAGATAATCCCCGACCGCCTATCATTGTTAAAATTAGAGAAGAAGCCCGTCGAAAGCTTCAGGGAATTTGGTTTCCGTTGGAGGGAACAGGCGGCCAGGGTAGATCCGCCGATGAGAGAGAGCGAGATGGTGGACTACTTCTTGGCAGACATTAGAGCCCACCTACTTCGGACATCTGGTAACGTCCGTAGGCAAATCATTCACTGAGGTGATAAAAATGGGGGGTATGATCGAGGAAGGTTTGAAGGCCAACAAGATCATGAGTTACTCGGCACTGAAAGCCACCACTCAGGCTATCCAAAGTGGTACTGGAGGAGTGCTGGGGAAAAAGAGGAGAGAGGAAGTTGCGGCCGTCGAGTCCGGGGCATGGTTCAGAAATAGAGGCCCCGCACCCCAATATAGCCCACCCCAACCTCACCACCAAAATTACTCCCACAACCCATATAGCCACCCGCAACATTACTATCCCGCACCTGATCCCCATTTTACTGTCCACCATGCACAGTCATATTCTGCACCTCCCGTTCACGCACCGTGGCGTGCACCAAACCCCCAGAACAATCATCCACCCCCAAGAGCTTACAGAAACCCCTCGGGCGCGAGTTTCCGTCCGAACCAGGCATTCAGGGGCGACAGGGCGCCGAGGCCAAAGACTTTCACTCCCTTAGGAGAGTCTTACACTAGTCTGTTCCACCGGTTAAAGCAGGTAGGGTTGCTGAATCCGGTTGAAGCTAAGCTGCCAAACCCTCTTCCGAAGAACCTGGACCATTCAGTAAATTGTGCCTACTGCTCGGGATGTCCGGGACATGATACAGAAAAGTGTTGGAGGCTAAAGACGGCCATCCAGGAGCTCATTGACACCCGCAGGATCGAGGTCCAGACTCCAACAGAGCCCAACATCAACCAAAACCCGCTTCCAACTCATCATGAGACCAATATGATCGAGTTGGTACGGGCGGAGGAAGGAAAGGAGAAAGCCTCTCAGACTGTAATGATGATTAAGTCTAGCGGGGCAGGAACGAGAAAAGGGCCAAGCTTTGATGAGTCACCCGGTTGCAAGAAAGACATACCAGGAGAGTCGGAAGCAGGAAAGGAAAGTGTGAACGAAGTACCGGTGAAGCCGGCCAAGATAGTTGTACCAGGGGCAGCAATCAAGCCCATCTTGACAGTAGCAGGCGTTCGAATGGATCCTTTCATCATCCGGCCGGCAACACAGTTGCCAGTAACTGATAGCCGGGCTGTCCCATGGAATTATGCTCGGATTACAACGACCTACAGAGGAAAGGAGGTGAAAGAGGAAGTTTGTGAAGCCCGAGGGTTGACCCGCTCGGGGAGATGTTTTGCCCCTGCGGAATTGAGGAAGACCACTCCGGCAGTATTGAAAAAGCCGGTCACCGATGAAGAGGCGGAAGAATTCTTGAAAAAGATGAAGCTGCATGACTACTCTGTCTTAGAGCAGTTAAAGAAGACTCCGGCACAAATATCATTGCTATCCTTGCTGATACATTCTGAAGAACATCGGCAAGCATTGATGAAAGTCCTGAATGAGGCACATGTACCGGATAAAATCTCGGTAAGCCATTTGGAGAAGATCACCAATCGGATCTTCGAAGCAAATCGGATCACCTTCACCGATGACGAGTTGCCCGAGGAAGGCACTGAGCACAACAAGGCGTTATATCTTACGGTGAAGTGTGAAGAGGCGGTGGTTACCAAAGTCCTTGTCGATAATGGGTCCAGGTGCTAACATTTGTCCTCTCTCTACACTGGGCAAATTAAAAGTAGACATCGGCAGGGTACGCAAGAACAGCGTATGTGTTCGGGGGTTTGACGGAGGAGGCAAAGCGTCGGTTGGTGACATAGTGCTAATCTTGACAATTGGGCCAGTGGAGTTCACCATGGAATTCCAGGTGCTGGACATGGTGGTGTCATATAACCTCCTGATAGGGCGACCATGGATCCATGCCGCAAGAGCGGTTCCATCCAGCTTGCACCAACTCGTCAAGTTCGAGTGGGACCAACAGGAGATCGTCGTCCATGGAGAGAACGATCCACAATCAGGCACCATCATTCCCTTTGTTGAAACAGAAGAAGATGTTGGGCCGTGGGTATATCAGGTCTGCGATGTGGCGTCCGCCCACCGAGTTCCGGAAGGGGAATGCATTCCCGGCGACAGAACAATTACTGCGGATGTCATGGTGGCGCATGAAATGTTGAGACATGGTTTCATACCCGGTAAAGGTCTAGGTGCATCTCTGCAAGGAATCATACAACCGGTATCGGTGGTCGAAAACTTGGGAACCTTCGGTTTGGGATTCCAGCCAACATCAGAGGACATCCGGCGAGCAAAGAGGAGTAAGCAGAAGACATGGGTGCTCCCAAAGCCTGTTCCACGCCTTTCCCAATCTTTTGTCAAGTCCGGAGCAAGAGGATATCCAACGACAAAGATTCCCGGTCCTACGATCAGGCCAGACGAAGAGTTCTTCAGGAAGTTCGAGGACCTATTCACAGATGTATGTATGCTCGAGGACGGTGAAGGATCCAGTCACGCCGAGATACAGTTTGTGGGACCAAAGGCAAAACTGAATAACTGGAAGGCTACTCCTCTCCCTGTCCGGAAGGAGTCTTGGTAGCTTGTCTTGGATTGTTTTTCTTTCGAAATTTTGTGTTGGGGGTTTGTCCCCGGAGTAAAATCCCGTCGTTTTTAGTTCATTTCTGATTTAAGTTTGCAGTTTGTTTTCCCTTTGTACAATTCCCATTAATGAAATTTGGTTCTTTCGTGTCTAATTTTGTTTATCTTTTTCCTTCTTTTTACTTTTCTGAACAGCCTTCTTGCAACTGATCTTAATGATATGGCGTGCTTAAAGATTAATCAACCCAGTCTAGAAAGTCAATCGGGTTTGGAAATAATAACGCATGAAATAAGAAGTGACGAGAGTGAGTCAGGAGTACGGCGATGATGAAGCCGTAGAAGAAATCGGTGAAGAATTAAGTCACTTCGAGGAAAAACCCAAACCGAATTTAAATGATACCGAGGCCGTTAATCTAGGGAATGCGGATGACGTCAAAGAAACCCGGATAAGTGTCCATATTGAACCCAATTTGAGAGAAGAATTGGTCAAAACACTCATGGAGTTTAAAGATATTTTCGCATGGTCGTACGACGACATGCCAGGACTCAGCACTGATCTAGTGGTTCATAGATTACCCACCGATCCGGCATATCCTCCCGTCAAGCAAAAGCTGCGGAAATTCAAGACGGAGATGAGTGTGAAGATTAAGGAGGAGGTAACCAAGCAGTTGCAGGCGAAAGTCATTCGTGTCACTCGATACCCTGAATGGTTGGCCAACGTAGTACCGGTGCCAAAGAAAGACGGAAAGATCAGAGTATGTGTGGACTATCGCAATCTCAACAAGGCGAGTCCTAAGGATAATTTCCCGCTTCCCAATATCCATATCCCGATTGATAATTGCGCCGGACGCGAAATCGGATCCTTTGTGGACTGTTATGCGGGATATCATCAGATTTTGATGGATGAAGAGGACGCAGAAAAGACGGCTTTTATCACGCCGTGGGGGACTTATTGCTACCGAGTGATGCCGTTTGGTTTGAAGAATGCAGGAGCAACATATATGAGGGCAATGACTACGGTATTCCATGACATGATACACAAGGAAATTGAGGTGTACGTGGATGATGTGATCATAAAATCTAGGCGTCGAGAAGACCATGTTGCCGACCTCAGGAAGTTCTTTCAAAGACTTCGAAGGTACGACATCAAGCTCAATCCGGCCAAATGCGCATTCGGAGTTCCGTCAGGAAAGTTGCTAGGATTCATCGTCAGCCGACGGGGCATTGAGTTGGACCCATCCAAAATCAAGTCCATTCGGGAGTTACCCCCGCCGAAGAATAAAACAGAGGTAATGAGTCTGTTGGGAAGGTTGAATTACATCAGTAGGTTTATTGCCCAGCTCACGGCAATTTGTGAACCCATATTCCGTCTATTGAAAAAAGACGCGGCGATAGAATGGACGGCAGGAATGTCAGGAAGCGTTTGACCGGATCAAAGGGTATCTGTCAAATCCACCCGTACTAGTTCCGCCTGAGCCAGGTAGACCCCTGATTCTTTATCTGACGGTCTTGGAGAATTCGTTTGGCTGCGTACTGGGGCAGCATGATCTTACCGGGAGGAAGGAACGGGCCATTTACTACCTCAGTAAGAAGTTCACAGTCCACGAGGTCAAGTACACTCATCTGGAAAAGACATGTTGCGCCTTAACTTGGGTAGCCCAAAAGCTGAAACACTACTTGTCTTCTTACACCACGTACCTCATTTCGCGGTTGGATCCGTTGAAGTATATTTTCCAGAAACCTATGCCTACAGGGAGGTTAGCAAAATGGCAAATATTACTTACGGAATTCGACATCATATACGTGACAAGGACGGCTATGAAAGCTCAAGCCCTGGCCGATCACTTAGCTGAAAATCCTGTTGATGACGAATACGAACCCTTGAGGACGTATTTTCCGGACGAAGAGGTGTTGCAAATTGAGGGGTTAGAACTAACCAAGGATCCAGGGTGGAAGCTCTTCTTCGACGGAGCGGCGAACGCAAAAGGAGTCGGAGTAGGGGCTGTGCTCATATCTGAAACAGGACATCATTATCCCGTTACTGCTCAACTGCGTTTTTATTGCACCAACAATATGGCTGAGTACGAGGCATGTATCTTGGGGTTGCGATTAGCGGTGGACATGGATGTACGGGACGTCTTGGTCTTGGGGGACTCGGACCTTCTGGTACATCAGATTCAGGGAGAATGGGAAACCAGAGATTTAAAGCTTATCCCATATCGTCAGTGTTTGCATGATTTGACCAAACGCTTTCGATCGGTAGAATTCAGGCACATCCCGAGGATGCATAATGAGGTTGCCGACGCGTTGGCTACTTTAGCATCAATGCTACATCACCCGGACAAGGTTCGTGTCGATCCGTTACATATCCATGTCCGGAATCAACATGCTTATTGTAATATGATAGAGGAAGAGGTGGATGGTGAGCCATGGTTTCATGATGTCAAGGAATACCTCAGGTTAGGAGTATACCCAGAGCAAGCAACTGGAGATCAAAAGCGAGCTATTCGGCGGTTGGCGAACGAATTTTTCCTTAGTGGAGGGGTGCTGTATAAAAGAACCCCAGATTTGGGATTGTTGAGATGTATAGATGCAAGTCAAGCCACAACAGTGATGACGGGCATACACTCGAGAGTTTGCGGACCACACATGAGCGGATACGTATTGGCAAAGAAGATTCTTCGAGCAGGATATTATTGGCTCACTATGGAGCGGGATTGTATAAGTTTCGTGCGAAGATGCCATCAGTGTCAGATACACGGAGATTTGATTCATTCTCCGCCGACTGAATTGCATACAATGTCAGCACCATGGCCGTTTGTCGCATGGGGTATGGATGTTATTGGACCCATTGAGCCTGCAGCTTCCAACGGTCACAGGTTCATTCTGGTAACGATTGATTATTTTACCAAGTGGGTGGAGGCCAAAACATTCAAATCGGTGACCAAGAAGGCGGTAGTGGACTTCGTACACTCCCACATCATTTGTAGGTTTGGAATTCCAAAGATGATCATTACGGATAACGGTGCAAATCTTAACAGTGGATTGATGAAAGAGGTATGTCAACAGTTCAAGATTACACACCGAAATTCCACACCGTATCGCCCAAAAGCAAACGGTGCGGTCGAGGCGGCAAACAAGAACATAAAGAAGATATTGAGGAAGATGATAGAAGGGTCTAGGCAGTGGCATGAAAAGTTACCATTTGCGCTGTTGGGTTATCGCACTACCGTCCGGACTTCGGTAGGTGCAACTCCTTACTTGTTGGTATACGGGACTGAAGCAGTAATACCCGCAGAAGTTGAGATTCCATCCCTCCGAATTGTCGCTGAAGCTGAGATTGATGACGACGAGTGGGTCAAAACCCGATTAGAGCAATTGAGCTTGATCGATGAAAAGAGATTGACAGCGGTATGTCACGGCCAATTGTATCAAAAGAGAATGGCGAGAGCATATAACAAGAAGGTACGCCCCAGGAGATTTGAAGTAGGACAGCATGTGCTGAAGAGAGTTCTACCCCATCAGGCCGAAGCGAAAGGCAAGTTCGCTCCAAATTGGCAGGGACCTTTTGTGGTGACCAGAGTATTATCCAACAGCGCTCTATGTCTGACTGATGTTGAGGGAAGATGCACCGATATGGCTATCAATTCTGATGCGGTCAAGAGATATTATGTGTAATTCTTTAATGCATTTGTCAACGTTTGGTTTCGTTTGTGTGTATTTGGCATTTTTCGGAGAATGAAATGACAGGAGGCAATTTTTCTACTACCCAAACACTTTAACCTTTGTTTCCCCATTTGAGCCTTAACTATTCCTTCATATACCCTCTTTCGGAATCATCAAGGAAGATGCGTAACAGAACAGAAAAGAAACAAAGAAGTAATACAAGAAAAAGTGAACTACGATTCCTCAAGAAGGATACGTAGGCGCCACACGGCTCGGTCATAATAAAATAAAAATCAAAAATCCCCCAAGCAACAAAACTGGGGCAGAAGTCATTGTTTCGTTTGAAAGATAGTGTGGATTCCGAAAGTTGTAATAAGCTAACCGTTGAGGCTAAACCCCTTTCTTCGGCCTCACGCGCAGAAACCATATCAAGAACCAGAAAGACCTCTCGATCAGTATTTGAGAAGTGCCAAGTCATGTGAACAAAAGCCAAGAGTGACGTCCCGACCCTCGATTGAATCCAGGATGCACAAGCCGAAAGGGGATAACGCTCTAGAAGGAATCTCAGGGGTGATACCCCGCCGCAGGGAAAGAAAGCATAAATGAGAGAGTCTTAACGGTGAAAACCCTCGCGGGCACCTTAAGGCAAAGGAAGTTGAGAGAAATGAAATGAGAGAGTCTTACGGTGAAAACCTTTACGGGCACCTTAAGGCGACGGGAGATAGAGAGAAATGAGAGAATCTCATTAGTGAAAACCCTTTGAAGGGCACTGTGAGGTGACAGGACGAGATGGTTACAAGATGTCTGCATGAGACGGGGTTTGGACATCCGTTTACCTCTAGCAGGACGCGGCATCAGAAAGTGATTGATATGAATAGACTGGGTAGTTTAATCTCAAAGGCGCGGCATAACCATTGGATCAGGCACACATTCAGATAAGTTTTCCTATTTTTGAGTTCAGAAAAGTTTTTCTCTTCTTTTGTCATTTGCGGTCAGTATTCTTTTCTTTTCTTTCATTTTCGAAAATTGATTTTTCAAAGCTTACTACCAAGTCTCCCAAAGCAGTATATTGAAAGTAAATAGGCATGGAACGAGGCAATAAGACAGAAGTCGTTACGATAGTAAGATTGGGATGACAGGCTGAGTGGAAGGTTCGCAAGAATTATGGAGTATGATGGACACATGTGGCATGTCCGAAAGATGATTTCACGCAACAGATCACCGGCTAAAAAGAGTCGGATCAAACCAAAGAGTGGAATAAAGGGAAAGATGAGAGGTTGTTCGTGGAAAGAGCATCATCCCCAGCAAGCGTCAACATCGCCCGCAAAGTTCGAGAGAGGCCAAGCAGCTGGAAGAAAATGGCCTCAACAAGAGTGGCACGACCACTCACCACATTTTGAAACTAACAATTTTTCTTTGATTTAAAAGCAGGAAAAGAGGGTTCGTTGGCAGAAAAGCATACCGTCCAGAAGTTTATCAAACTGGGGCAGAAAATTTTCTCCTGTTGCGAAAATTTTCTGGAAAGCAAGACTCAGAGGATGAGGATAGAAAGCAACACAAGATTTCGGGGAGTACCAGCTCCGAGCAGAATAGTTTTGAGAAAGGCCAGACGACACGATGGGGTAATATTTGAGCTTGGTATCACCTCCCAGCAGTTGTGGGGAAAATAAAACAATGGCTTCGAGATTTGCCTAGCATTATTACATCCCATAATTTGTTCGAGGAGGCAAAAGCGTGAGTCCCAGAGGAGGTATGGGAAGAAGGAAGAGAATGAGGGGTGAAGGAAACAAAGAATACTTCCTCAGCAGCATCACCCCCAGCAGGCGAGTAAACAGTTCCAAAATACCCCCCGGCAGCCAGAAGAAAAAGTAATACGACCCAGGGGAAGGCAATTCCAAGACAGGTTAATTCAGAAGAGAAGGTGGTCCGAGAGGTAATGCAGGAACAAGGATAGGGTACAAAAGGCAAAGGAAGGTAATCGAGATAGGATGAAATCGGTGAAGTAGTAGTTGAAGTCAGGGAGCCCGCCTGGAGAATGGAGTGGCGATTTAATTTTGAAGTTGTAGTTGAAGTCAGGGAGCCCGCCCGGAGAATGGAGTGGCGATTTAATTTTGAAGTTGTAATTGAAGTCAGGGAGCCCGCCTGGAGAATGGAGTGGCGATTTAATTTTGAAGTTGTAATTGAAGTCGGGGAGCCCGCCTGGAGAATGGAGTGGCGAGTTTATTTTGAAATTGTAATTGAAGTCAGGGAGCCCGCTCGGAGAATGGAGTGGCGATTTAATTTTGAAGTTGTAATTGAAGTCAGGGAGCCCGCCTGGAGAATAGAGTGGCGATTTTTATTTTGAAGTAGTAGTTGAAGTCAGGGAGCCCGCCTGGAGAATGGAGTGGCGATTTAATTTTGAAGTAGTAAGTGAAGTCAGGGAGCCCGCCTGGAGAATGGAGTGGCGATTTAATTTTGAAGTTGTAGTTGAAATCAGGGAGCCCGCCTGGAGAATGGAGTGGCGATCTGTTTTAATTTGGTAGAGGAAAGCGGTAGAATGTAACAGAAATCTCCGGCATGAATCCAAGTTCGTAAGAAGAGAAGAAGCATCGGAAGGAACGCCAAGTCAGACAGGATGGCAAGGAGCGCGACAAGATCAAGTTAAAAAGGATAGATAAGAACTTGTAGTATTGTAACCTAGTCTAGCTTCTTGTTTTCGTTGCTTAGCGCGGGGTAACAAGGAAATCAGCTGAGCAGTGGTAACAGCAGTAACAGCGGCAACAGCAGTAACAGCGAGATCGCAACAGTCATGGTAGTCCCAGCTACCAGAACTTCCCGAACTACATTGACCTGATTCCCTTTTAGCCAGGGATATGTAGGAGACCTTTGAAGCGAGGTTCGGTCAAAACTTTTCCAAAATGCTTCATACGGAGTACTCGAATGGGCAAAATCGCTTATATCCGCTCACTTATCTTTGCACGAAAACTCTGCGTGTTTACGCGCAAAGAGGGGCAGTTGTGAGCACGTGATTTTTGCCTTACTTGAGAAGTACTCCCAGAAAATTCAAAAATAAAAATAGTTTCGTGTTGAGCATGATTTTTGTGATTTTGTGTTATTTTATCTTTTTGTGTGCACGTTTATTTATTTAAATTAAAAATACAAAAAAATATATATGCTAGGTTTTGCATTTTAGTGTTTGATATCGAAGTCATGTGATTTACATTTTAGGTGATATGTAATTATGTACGTTAATTGTAGTAAAAAATAGCTGTGTTATAGGTTAGTATATATACATATGTGTGTATATATATATATATATGTATATATACATATATATATATATATATATATATATATACACATACACATATAGTACATCATGAAGATCAGATCTGGGCCAAAACTTAGTCTAAAAACCAGGCCCACTAACTCAATACCCAGCCCAAATACCCGTCCAAGCTTCAGCCTGTGTAACGCTTGATCTGGACCGTTGGATTTTATAATCCAACGGCCCAGATTAATCCATAAATCCCCCAAATACATTCAGCCTATGACTTAACCAAACGACACCGTTTGGTTTAAGTGAGGAGATCCTGATCGTTGATCAAGTTTGATCCAACGATCAGGATTTAACTTCTCAAATCATATATAAACTCATTTCCATACCCCGCCCCCCCAAGCCAGACCCCCCCTCTCCCTTCATCTCCCTCAGAAGCTCTCAAAGACCCAGCGTAACGCCGCCCTCCTCCGCCGTGCCCCGCCTGCCGGAAATCGCCTCACGGCGGTTCCGGTAGGCCAATGGCCACCAAACCAATGCCAAAATCTTCCCCTCACCTCCCCCATTACGGATCCGGCCTCCGCTAACCTCGAATCACCTCCAAACGTCTCGAATCTTCATTCAAAGATTCGAGTCAAACCCAAACTACGCCGCCGGCCACCAACTTTACACCACACCACCTCTAGACCTCCCTTACACGCCTACCGCCCTTAGTTTCATTCGAATCCGACCAGAACCCCTCAAACCCCAATTCGAACCTCAAGAACCCTAGAAATCTAATTAGGGATTCGGGGTCCAAAAGCGAAACAAATTGGGGTCTAATAGACCTTAGTGGAGATGTTTTCATTTGAAAACATTTCGATTAAGTTCCGTTAGACTCCAAAATCCAAATGGGAGTCAAATCCGAGATTGGTCCGGGTTCGTTCAAGCTTTGATTGCGGCTTACATGGTATTTGTCTTTCTTCTTCATATGATAGTATTAATAATGTGAATTCTATACTTCATTTCCCCCTTTAGTTGTCTATTCTCCTCATCTCCAGTATACTCTTTATCCGGCCAATTCCCAGTTCTATCTGTGTTAATTCGATGCTCACTGCTTTGTATGCATAGTTTATTTAGCGTCGTCAACGAGTTAACTCATTTGTATGATTGTTCATGTAAGTGTATGCCTGTATGCAATTCACTAGCTTAGAGGCCTGTTACTGTTTGATTCCTTTAAGTGTAATTGTTCCTGTAAGTATGATTGTTCATGTAAGTGTGATTGTTCATGTAAGTGTATGCTGTATACAATTCATTAGGAGCTAATTGGATATAGAAATCAAGGTTCGAATTAACGGATTGAGAAATTAAGTCTTATCATTTTAGAATACTTTAATGCCATGCACATGAGGTTAGTCAGTGGGATTTACTGCCACAGCAGAGCAGCCCACCAGTTGTCCCCTACTACTGACTTTAGTTAACAAACCCATGCCTAGACATGTATTAGTGGAGGTATGAGAGAATAACATGGGCAAAGATGGGGGAGGGGATTAGTTTAAGTGATAAGAGGTCTGTTATTTAGCTATAAATAGGGAGAAAAATAGACACAGCAGTGGACTGAAGTACCTGAGAGCAAAAACAGTCATAGCTGGAGAGCAAAAACAGCGATAATAAGAGAGGAACTAGAGAGAAAAGAACACAGTAATAGTTGGAGAGAAATAGGCAGCAAAGACACAGTCTTGAACACCATAAAAGAGATAGACAAGTACTGTTTCATTGGCTTGTTTTGTTACTGTTTCGCTTGTTCATTGCTGAAGTCCTATTTGCCACTCTTTTGGCTATTGCTGGTTGTTTGCTGCTGCTGGCTTGGTTCGTTGTTGCTGCCTGGTTGTTTGTTGTTGCTGTTGGTCGTTTGTGTTGCTGTTTGTGTCTATAGTGGTGCTGCCTGGGTGTATTGTTGCTGTTGCTGTGCACATTGTTTGGTCCAGTGCTGGTTCAGTCTGTTGTTGTCTGTTGCTGGGCTACTTGGCTGTAACTGCCATTGTATTGCTGGTCCAGTGTTGTGGCTGGTTGTGGCTACTGTTAGTCATTGTTGTTGTTGCTGTGTGGTGTTGCTGCTGGCTGAATCATTGGATATTGTTTGTTTGTTGTTGGTTTCAAGTTAACCACTGGTTCATTAATTGTGGTTGCTGTTAGTTTGTTTGATTGCTGCCACTGTTTGTTGTTGTTGGTTGGTATATTGAGTTGCTATTGGTTTACTGGTTGTTACTGGTTTACTGTTGCTGTTATTGTTCTTGTTGCTGTTGCTTGTTGCTGCATTGCCATTGCTCACTCTTCCTTGTTCTTCCGCATTCCAGGTACACATCTCTGTTATTGTAATTCCTTGGTGCGAAAAGAATGAAGTTTGAAGCTTATGCATAAAGTCTATTGAATCATGTAGTCGTCCAAAGTCCTTGTATTTGGTTACGTTCTGTTATTCTTTAATTAAGTTGGTATTGCTAGTTTTGTTATGGAAATGTAGCTAGACCAAAGATACACTATCATTAGATATGCGCGTAAACCTGAATTAGTCTGTTGTATCTCTGTTCAATCTTCCCTACTCATGTGTGTAATCTCCAAACCTGTTAAACGTTAGATCTTATGTTAAAAGCGAGATTAACTAGGGAGTTATTACTCAACTGAATGACGTAATTAGATTAAAGGAGTCGGGGGTGCATTTCATGTGACCCGATCCCAGTTTCGGGCAAGAGCAAATAAAGCATGTCAGGAACCACAGGCGCATTTCATGTGGTGTGGTTCGTAGCAAGTTTTAAATAATTTGGCATCAACTCCTAAGTAAAAACACAGTGGGATGTAGTTCGCTTTAGATTGGAATTAAAGGTGTGCCTCGCCCAGTAGTTACACTAATCGCAAGGCCTTTATAAATGTACATATAAAATACTTAAACTTCGAGATGTGTCGTTCCTTAGCAAATATCATGTCCTCCGCGACAGTGTAAATAAGTAATCACTCCGGGCGCATGTTTTAGTCCTACCTTCTTAAAATACGGGTGTGCATTTCATGCGACCCAAATCCAAACCCCGAAATGTTGAATAAGAATATGCCGAGGATCCGGGTGCATTTCATGTGACGTGATTCGAAAGCATATTTTCAAGCAACTTTCTCTTTCGTAAATCACAACCAATAATAAAAGCGGTAAAGGGATATTAACTTGCACTAAGTACATGATTGTAAAAAGCAGATAGATAAGCCAAACACGACAGTTGAGCGACCGTGCTAGAACCACGGAATTCGGGAATGCCTAATACCTTCTCCCGGGTTAATAGAATTCCTTATCCGGATTTCTGGTTCGCGGACCGTTAAATAGAGTCATTCTTTTCCTCGATTCGGGATTTAACCGGTGACTTGGGACACCATAAAATCTCCCAAGTGGCGACTCTGAAGTAATTAAAATAAATCCCATCTCGATTGTCCTTTAATTGGAAAAACTCTTTGCATCCTCGCGGGTGCGTAAAAAAGAGGTGTGACAGTTTGCCTTCTAAGTTCATAGGCAGTGAGATATGAGAGATACCTCACAGGGATCCTCCCTTGGGGGGGGGGGGCTCTTATTCTTGTTCGCACTATCGGAGATGAGAGAGAGAGAGAGAGAGGGGTCTTGGATCTTGATTTGAGATCTTCGAGTTTCCCTTGTCTGGGATGCCGTTTTGGCTTGTTCGAGTGGAGTTGTTCCTTTTTTTGGGCATTTCTTTCCTTTTGGTCCAAGGAAGAACTAAAGTGATTTTAGCAAAATTAAACTAAAGGGAACAAAATCAAACTAAAACTAATCAATGCAGATTCATGTATACAAACAAGATTTAATATGAAAAATAAAATAAGGACAAATTGAAAGAAAAACTTACTGATTTTGGCTACTAACGATTGGATTTCTAGAATTGATTTTCGATTAATATTACAAGTTTATCTTTATAAAAATAAACTCATAATATTAACTAAAAGCAAAACGCGTTAATGACTTTAGGCAGCTGAAAGACTGGAAACCCTAGATTGGAAATTTGAGGCGACTGGTTGGGATTTGAGGGAAAATAACCTCGAATTTATGGAAAAGAGGATGAGGAGGCTATCTAGTGAAAGTTTGGAAGTATTTGGGTGAGTTTATAACTTGGCCGGAACTTTCAATTAAAGATTCGAGCAATTGGGTAAGGATTTGAAGGAAAATGGGGTTGGAATCATAATGAGGAGGTTGAGATGGGGTAGTGGTGTTAATTTGGGATCGATTAGAATTACGCCGCTGCCGGCGGCGATTTTCGGCCGGCGGCGCTGGGCGGAAGGACAGTGGCAGTGTAGTGGTGAAGGGTGGGGCTAAGGCGATGTTACACCGGCGATATGGAGATGATGGGGTACGAGGATGGAAGCGTATATTTTTTAGGGTTTTGATAATTTTGGACAGTTATATGTGTTGTAGAGATTAATCACGGACCGTTGGATTGATCATGATTAACGGCCCAGATTTGATCATCGATGAACGACGTTGTTTGGACGTCTTGGACCAGACCTGGGTCGGGAACAACGATGGGGCCAGATTGGGTAAGTAGAAATTGGCCCAATTTCACTAAAGTAAACCCCATTTCCAATTCTTTCTTTTATTTCAAAATTTATTTTCTTCTCTCTAAAATTAAAATTCAAGATTATCTAAAAATGTGAAAAATTAAGCTAATTAAATAATTACAAAGTTATAAAAACCACTTAATCCTATATTAAAAAAAATCAATAAAAGGATAAAAATGTAGAAAATGGCCATTTTTTTTATTTTCATTTTTTAATAAAGCAAACAACTAATTAATTACTCCTAAAAGTACAAAAATAAATCCTAGATGCAATGCATGATATTTTTGGTATTTTTTTATAATTTAAATAAACTTAAACATGTGTAATAATGCAAATAATTAAATAAAAATCCATAAAATTGAAACAATTAAAAGAAAGATCTAATTATTGGAATTATGTAGGAATAAACTATATGGGGCAAAAATCACATGCTCACAGACTTGTCATCGTAAAGCGTTGTATCAATAGACAACGGTATAGAGTCAAGGAGCGGTACAGGAGAAGACACTTACCAAATGAGACTATCGGCCCAAAGCATTTCATGAAAGGGGGCCAATCTCGAGTCTCCGCTGCATGGGGCAGTAGACGGGCTACCGAATCCCTTCTACCTGCAATAGAGTGGGGTGGACGCCCCATAGCTGCAAACAAGAAGCAAACAAACACTAAGTTGAATGAAGAAGAAGAAAAGAAAGAGTAAAACACTACAAGAAATGCGCCTTTTAGCGGCGACAATGGTCGCGGCTAATAACTAAATGTCGCTGCTAAATGTGTATAGCAGCGACATTGGACTTGCTACACCTCAAGCCATTACTAAATATTATTTGTGACGACTACATAGAGTCGCCACAAAACGTATCCATTTAATGGCGACACAGTCGCCACAAAAAGAATCCCAAGTTGCCACAAATTATGTTCCACAAAACAGTTTCAGGGACAAGTCGCCACTGAATAGTTGCTTTTAGCAGCGACTGTTTTCGCTACAAAACATTAATAATTATCAGTGGCAGCCTTTAATCGCTACTAGAGAGTTGCTTTTAGTAGCAGTTGAAATCGCCACAAAAAACAATTGACTATTACCAAAAAAAAGTCAGTAATCAGTGGCGACTATGAACTCGCTGCTATAGAGTGTTTTTAGTAGCAGTTGATGTTGCCACTAAAAACTCAATAATCAGTGGCGACTATGAGTTCGCTGCTGCAAAATAACATTTAGTGGCAATGATAAATGCTACAAAAACTATTAAACAATCAATGGGAACGTCAATATTGCAAAATGAATTTTTGTCGCCACTGTAACATTTAATTCAGGAATTATAATTACCAAAATTATATAAACGCATCCAATAGTATTTCACAAACACCAAAAGAATATCTTAAGTTGGATATTACATACTTCCATTACTAAAATGCAAATTACATATATAATGCATAATACTTCATTGTAATTGTATGCATATACATCCCAAAAGAGCAAAATACTAAGTGCCTTGAAGCCCCTCCTTGATTGTCTCTATTATTTAAGAACCTTGTCCCTGCTATTACACAAAAAAAATACAAGATCACTTTAATGCATGTACCTTAAGTGCACTGCATAAAAAATTTCAGCCACTTAGCAACACTACAAGTATCTCATACAATAACATAAATGAGGAGAATGCAATTTCTTTCACAAATTAGGAAGAGAGTAGAACAATAATTGGTGATGATCCAACCCCCATAATATTCACCATGAATTATCCCCTCCCCGCTCAACAGTCAACAGAACAATTCTTTTACATTCAAAAGGAAGCTCGAGATTCAACAGAAGTGAAGGAGGTTCAAAATCTAATAAAGTAATGTGTTCAATACCACTAGCTATAAAAAATATTTTTGAACCCTCCTGTGTCCGCCACTAATAATGAGTATGACCTTATAATTATAGTTCTAACAGAAACTGTACAGTTCGGTTGAACTTACTAAACCCGTCACATATTCATCTCTAATTATGAGTCATCATGGAAATGAAAAGCAATTAAAGAAGAAGGGATTTATAAGGGGAATAGTAATTACCGCATGTTGAAATCCAGTGAGATATATAACGAGGGAGCATTCATCTTTTCCAAGACAAATGGCAGACATGGTGATATCAGTAATGGCAGGAATCACCATGAATGCAGAGAAGCAATGAAGAAACACTGTCATGAATATATTTATATTTAAAAGGGTTCAACTTTATACTAAACTCATGGTACTGTTAAAATTATGGATTCAAATCAAATATTTGTTGAGAATTTAGTATTTTTTAACACATGTCTATAATCCGTAGTTGTAGCATAAGTACGTCATAATAATAACAACAACGACAACAACACAAATAGTATAATTGTGAGAGCAAGGACAAGCATATAGATTTGCACTTCTGTTTCATACCACTGTAATTGAAAAGGCAACAGCAAAAGGACAAGCATTCAAAAGGAGAAGAAAACATTAGGTAGTTAACCAAAAACCAAACAATTTACTCTGATGGAACATAATAATAAAAGGTTGTATATAAGTTTATAATAATAACACTATATGACTAAGCAGTGGCTATGGATCAGGCACCAGTTTCTGTCAAAGTTTTGAAAGCAATTGACACTCATTGGCAGAGATGGGAACACAAGGCCACTCATAAACAAAGTGATTGCATAACCTATGCCTACTTCCTACCTCATACAGTAACAAGATCACAAACCTAACAAATCACAAGCCTTTTCTATAGAAGCACATTTCTAAAATATTTTCTCTTTAACACAATCAACACATACCTTCATCACCATCACACCAGTTCCACTGACTCATTTAACTGGTCAGTTTCTAGGCAGAAAAGAGAAACAAAAGGGCAGTAATGCCCCTTTTGTAACTAACTGTTTGTTTCCTTTTGCAGGTATAAAGCACAGGGAGTTGTCTAAGGAACTGCATCTTTCATATAGCACTCCCTTAACCTTGTCACACTACCTGCAGCCTCTCACCCTTTACAAACTAAAAACTACTTCTTTATGTACCACACAGACAACTCCAAACTACCACAACCAAACCCCTGAACCAAGACAAAACCACAAAATACCATAACAACACACCTCCAACACTCCACAACAATTGCACCAACCTCACAAGACTCACCAGCTCCAACAACAAAGAGATCATCAACTAGGTTCCCCCATATATTGTCAAGATGGATCAGAGAAGATTCAAGTCGCTAAGAAGAAGAAATATCAAAAAGGAAGAGTATAAAAATATTAAGAGTAAATTACCTGTTGCATTTTGGTCATAAGAGCACCCAGTTGTTCTTGGATCTTCTTGGCTACTTCTACACTGACCCTGTTCTCTACTTCCAGATTCACATGTTCAAGCTTTTCATCCAACTTTCTTTGTAACTCTTGCTCCATGTTCCTATTCAACTTCGCAGCCATTTCTTCACGTTCCGCTTGCAACTTTCGATCTATATCAGCTTGCATCTCTTGACGCACGGTTTCTATTGCAGAAGACACACTAGCCTCTATGTTTGCTGCTTGCGTGTGACTACTTTTTGGAGGCTTCTTTCCATAACCTTTACCACGAACATAGCATGTCCTTTCACCAAGAACAGAGGATAAAATCTCATCTCTAGTCATGGGATGCTCGATCTCTTCAGATTGTTGCTGAGACACAAGTTCCTGGAGCTGGCACTGCAATTACGCATAGCTATTTACACCAAAACTAATAAAAAAGAGTAAAAGATAGTAAGCTATTAATTTAAGAATATTACGTGAATCTGCTGGGATTGTGGATCCACCCACACTGTTTCTCCTCTATCATTTTTACGTGTATGTTGGATCTCCCAAACTCTATCCGGTGGTTCCTTTTCTCCCGTAGCAGGATTTTTCTAAATATATAGTCCAACATGGAAATAATACATAATCAAAATAAATGAATATATAAATTACAAAGATGTTTAATTAATAACATGAAAGTAAATATATTTCACCGTCGATTCCTCTACTTCTGCAAAAGACCTCATACCACAAGCATGCTTAGTTATCTGCTTTTCCCTATTCTTTCTATTTCTCTCGCTTACAACCTGCATTAAGTCAATGATTAAGAAGCTATTATTGAAAGGGCAGTGAACCAAACATTGTTATTAAGATACCTTAAATTCCGGACTTCCAAAATACGATACTAAGTATTTCCAGTCCTCTAGCTCAACATCTATAGGTCGACGAGACAATATGTTTCCTTCAGCAACATGGCGAGAGTAGAAAATGCTCAGTCGAGCTTTCCAAGCTCTGAAAAGCCGTCGCATAGTATCGATAACAAAGGCTTGAAGCTTATGCTCTCGCACGCCGCCAAGAACTTCAAATTTATCCTGAACATAGATGTACCATTATATTTTATATTCTAACCACAAAAATAAATGATGCAACATGAAGTCGATACAATATTAAAAATAATTTTACCTTGACCTTAAACCACATTGCTTCTCCATGTTTAGAAACAATCTTTTGCCAATTTCCATCACGGAACGAGACAGTGCTCCTCATGATTAAACAACAATAATTTACGATATCTCTAGCACCAGGACCTACTTGCTCTATCAATATCATCTGGAATTGTAATTGTAATTTTTCCGCCATACTTAGTTTTTATATCTACTGTTTTGGATTTATATTTCCCTCTTCCTCTCTTTTTACTGCTGGAAGAAACTATACAAAGATAAAATAGTATATGTGATCAGTCTACATAGGTGCAGTCATGTTAGAAAGAAACTGGAAAAATTGGGCAGATAATTAAAGGCAAAAAAAAAATCGCCAGCATTTCAGCACTTTTCGGACGTTTAGAAAGAAAAAGAAGAAGAAGAAGAATGAAAATCAAAAGTGCAGAACTTCAACTTCAGAAGAAAGAAGTTGCTGGTGAAGAAGAATAATAACTGAATACTCCAAAACTAACCTGCACCATTATCATTTTCAACTTCAGGAGAGGGAAGCACACTTCTGTCCAGATTCCTTGACGATACTGTCTCTATAGAAGGTCTCTGCAAAGGGTTACTTGATGTTCGTCCTGTCTCTAGAGGTTGTTGACTAGGATTATTTGATTCTCCAGTCTCAGGAGATGCTGCAGTATTCCCTATTGGTTGTACTTCTGGCTGAGACACAGATGTTGCAATATTCCTTATAGGTTGTACTTGTGGCTGAGACATCGCTCCAGCATTACCACGTCCTTGAAAATGGCCACGTCCACGACCAGTTCCACTTCGACCTTTACCTCGTCCTGTCATTTGGACCCTCCTGCATGATGTAGAAAAACATCAGTAAGAATAGAAGTGCATTGCAATCTGCACATATTGAAAGAGGCAACAAGCAGTTCAAAGGTTCATGCAGGCCAACAACAATCTGCACATAATGAAAGAGCCAACAAGTAGTTCAAATTATTTAAATCATTACAAAGGATTCTGCATAACATGGTAAGTTAAATACGTCTTCCAATTCATAACATGGTAAGTTGTTGCTAGAAATGCACTACAAAGGATTCTGCATTGATGATTACAACTTGGCAACTAACGATAACATTTCACAGAAGCTTAATATATAATCTAGTTATGAAATTAAAATTTACAAGCATAATGAATTAATTTCATTATCATGTTTCAAAATACAGAGAACTTTTGAAAACAAAAAGTAAACATCTATATTATCTCGCTTCAAGTCTTCAAGAGCATCATCAGTATCTTATCCATCATTATCAAAGCCAATCTTCTTCACTTTCATCACCCTCGGATATATCTATATGATTGTCATTAATAAAATCTTCTTCTTCATCCTCAGATGTATGTATAAGATTGTCATCAATAAAATTCTCTTCATCATCATGCACACTTGTTTGTGCTTGTTTGCTTGCATGATTGTTGTTAATACTTTGTGGTTCAACATCATTCCTGTGTAAAGACAAACCAATATCATTTTCATGGTCACTGGTACGCAAAATGTTCAATTCAGCTTCCTCTTGTTGATAAACTCCTTCATTCAGCAATGCTTCCTCGTCAACTTCTACACAATCATCATTTTCGGGCATATTGAAAAGGTCGCGAGGATTTGTCTTTACAACTGCAAGCCACTCTTTATCAACCATGTCGTCCAAGTAAAAGACTTGTTCACACTGAGATGCCAATACAAATGGCTCGTTTGTGTTCAAGGCACAATGAGTATTCACACTTGTGAAGCCATATTTATCAATCTTATATCCCCTTCCCAAGCGAGCCACGTCCCACCAGTGACACTTGAATAAATAAACTTTCCTATTTCCAATATAGGACAACTCGTAAATGTCCTCCAATACACCATAATACTCCTTATTAGAGTCTGAATCATCTCCTCTCACGAGGACTCCACTATTTTGTGTTTTTCTTCTCATCTCAAGATCTCTTGTATGGAATCTGAATCCATTCACCACAAATTTGGAATAACGATGCACCATTGGTGCAGGACCAACGGCTAAGCTTATGAGCTCCTCGTTTGCGCGGCCTTGTGCAGCTAGTACAAAGACCTACAAGCCAAACAACATCGTTGTAACTAATAACGTCGTCGTAATACTACAATAATATTAAAAAATATCACTTAGCTAGACACCTACACGTGCACAAAACCAATCAACAAACCCATTGTTATGCATCCCATCACTCATTGAACCTTGTCTTCCAATCTCTCCTTGGTATTCCCTATAGTTTGACAATGGAGTCAGTCAAGATAATGTTGTTGAAACATTTAAATGTGAGCCTATCTTGAGATTAATATGATACTTACTCCATGAATGGCAGAACCTCTTCACAATTTTGAAGCACATACATACATGCTTGTTTGAACTCATCATGAGAGAGTGTGATGCCTTCTGAACCACCTTTTTTCTGCCCACTTTTTTTGAAGATAGACATCTCCCCATTTGACATAGATCCATCGTCATTCCTGGCGGGTTTGTTGAACTTGGTTGACATATTCTTTAAGTATCTGGAGCAAAATGTGAGACTTTCCTCAGCCAAATAACCTTCAGCAATTGAACCTTCTGGATGAGCATTATTGCGAACATATGACTTTTTGTTCGCAAATACCTATATTGAAATAACTCATCAGTATAATGTGCCAATAAAATTATGGCATTTAAATTATATAATAACTACCTCTCAAAAGGGTACATCCATCAAAATTGAGCTGGTCCACCAAGCTTTGCCTCTCTTGCCAAGTGAATTGGCAAATGAACCATGACATCAAAGAATGCCGGCGGGAAAATAGTTTCAAGTTTGCATAATATGCATGCACATTCAGCCTCCAAGATGTCAAGACCTTCGATTGTCAAGGTCTTAGAACATAGATTCTTGAAAAAAATTCCAAGCTCTATAATTGGCTCACACACTTCTTTAGGCAATAAACCACGTATTGCAACTGGGAGAATGTTTTGCAATAATACATGGTGATCATGACTTTTCAATCCATAGATCTTTTTCTCTAATATGTTTACACACCTTGAAATATTTGATGAAAAAGCATCAGGAACCTTCATATTAGCCAAAAAATGACATAACTTCAACTTCTCCTCCGAGGACAATGCGTAACATGCTGCCGGTAACAATACATTATCCCCATCCTCAATTGGATGCAATTCTTGCCTAATACCAAGGTCCACCAAGTCATATCTACTTTTTAATGTGTCATTTGTCTTTCCAACCATATTCATCAAAGTTGATATTATATTGTCAGATACATTTCTCTCTATGTGCATCACATCAAGGTTATGTCGTAACAAAAGAGTACTCCAATAAGGCAATTGAAAAAATATACTTTTCTTCCTCCAATTGTAAGCACTTTTGGGGAAGTCACGTTTTCGCTTTTTTCCCTTCCCAAAACTCACATTGCCCAAGCCCTGTAATTGCATAAGTGCTTCATCGCCTGTTAAAGAAATAGGTGCAACCCTCTTTTCTACCTTTCCATCAAATTTTCTCCTATTTCGGCGCCATGGATGCTCCATTGGAAGGAAGCGACGATGATTCATATAACACAACTTACTACGTAAAGAAACTGATTGTGTGTCTTTATGACAACAAGGACATGCAAGCTTGCCTTTTGTTGACCATCCTGAAAGGTTCCCATATGCAGGAAAGTCATTAATCGTCCACATTATAGCCGCACGCATCATAAAATTAGATTTTGAGTAGGAATCATAAGTTTCGACTCCATCCCACAATTCTTTCAACTCTTCAATCATTGGTTGCAAGTATACATCTATATCATTTCCTGGACACTTAGGGCCTGGAATAAGAAGTGTCATCATGAAATATGGATCCTTCATGCAATCCCATGGCGGCAGATTATATGTTGCTAGTACGACTGGCCAAATACTATGATTGGCACTCATGTTCCCAAAAGGTTGGAACCCATCACTTGCTAAACCTAATCGAACATTTCTTAATTCAGCTGAAAAGGTGGGATGTCGCTCATCAAAGGATTTCCATGTTATGGAGTCAGACGGATGTCGCAAGACACCATCATCAACATTTTTATCCTTGTGCCACCTCATCTTTTTCGCTATCTCTCTTGCCATGTACAATCTCTGAAGCCTTGGTTTGATTGGAAAATGTCGCAATACTTTACAAGCTACTTTCTTGCCTTTGTTTTCTTCTGACTTCCATCTAGACTTACCGCACTTAGGACATAATTGGGCATTGGCATAATCGCGCCAATACAAAATACAATCATTCTCACATGCATCTATTTTGGTGTAACCCAAGCCTAGGTCACGAAGAACTTTCTTCGCCTCATAGAAAGAACTCGGCACAAATGAACCCTCCGGAAGAACTTCTTTAAAGAAACTCAACAGTTCATCCATTGATTTGTTGCTCCAATGATTAAGGCACTTCAAGTGAAGTAGTTTAACAACAAAAGATAACTTTGAGACTTTACTACAACCAGGATAAAGTTATGTCTGAGTATCTTCTAACAATTTGTAGAACTTTGCTGCATGTAAATTTGGCTCTTCATTGCCCATAGAAGTATTATTATTATCCTCCACATTCGTATGTCCCCACGCATCGTGAATCATTTCTATAATATTATCCTCTTCAATGTTATCATCTTCTACTTCATTATTGAGTATTACGTTAGAATTTTCAACTCTAACTAACACTTCTCCATGCAAGTCCCACACTTTGTAAGAATCCCAGAAACCCTTTTTCAATAAGTCTCCTCTTACATCATGCTTTAGCTTGAATGCAGTATTCATACACCCTTTACAAGGACATCGAATCATAGTACTTTCCCTTGGTTGACTGAATGCCCAATTAAGAAAGCCATCTACTCCATCTCTGTACCTTTGGTCACCTCTATTCCTAATATTCAACCAACTTTTATCCATTCCTATATTTAGAATAATGGAAAGGTTAGTCCCTTATTATATTCCAGATTATAGTACAACCAAGATTTTACAACAACAATAACAACAACAACAACAAAGAAATTTACCAACTCCAAAACAACTTTAAAACCAAAAATTCCAGCTAACGAACCCAAGAAAGATCCTCTACTTCAAACCATATTTACATGATATTACTTCATTCACTCATGGTTAGAAGAATCTCACAGACTTCCAAATATTCCAAGAAGAAATTTCGTACCTAGAAGAAACAAATTTTGAGAATAAATTTCTCCAGTCAAGCTAGCAAAAACAACTTCCAAATATTCCAAGAAGATCACAAACAATGACATCGATATTTCGTACCTAAAATGACTACAAAGATCAACCACACTGATACACGCCATGTTTAGTTAATTAGGTTAAATTAGATTTCCTTTTTCCCTGCTACTCGAGAGGTTTGTAATATTATCTTTCAATACTAGCCAACTGCGATGTCAATGTAGATGAACTGTATAATGCAAATATTTGAAAATGTTTCAGGTGTGGATGGACATATATAGTCTCCCGGTTCCAGGGTCCGGTGGTAAAACATGTTCCGAGATTTTCCAGGAAGCTGGTTGTTATGAACCTGCAAGTCCTAGTTGTGCTGCTTGTCCTGGCGGCCTTCCACTTCAAGCTAAATTTAGAGCTAAATGCAAAGCCATTGGCTCATTTCAGGCAAATTATGATACTGTTAGAGTTTCCTAGAGCAGGATACTTTTAGTGCACTAAAGTCATTTGGTTTGACATTAATTACCTCATAAGCAGATAGCTAGAGTTAGGATATGTTTATTTAGAGCTAAATAGCAACGGAAAAATCACAACAAGGGTAGGAACATACCTGATAATTAAGAAGGACGCGACAGCAGAGAAAGAACACAACAACACAAACTGAATTCTGTAAACAATCTTTTTGGTATCAAAAGTGAAAGCAATCATGGAATTGTAGGTAAAAAGATCAATTTTGCTAACTGCATTGTAGGCATTTACCTGACTATATGAGTTAATGTTTTTCAGCTCTGTGTCTCGACCACGAACAGGAACTTTCCAGGTAGAATGGGGCCAAAAAAAAGGATGAATATAAACTATGATAAACAAAGAAGAACAATGTTTACAGATCCAAGCCAAAACAATAACTAGTTATATAAATCTAAGTTATAGATATAAAATTTCCACGTCTTGCGTTCTTAGACATCATCAGATAACTACAGTTCAAACCGAAATCTAGCAGTAGTCATCGACGGGATTACGTATTCAAATAACTGTGTTATCGTAATTTAACTCACTATAGGAAAGGTTATTAACTCATAAGCACAACACTCAAATTAAACTAGATTCACTCAGCAAATTCAGAGGTAGATTCATCAAATGTATTCATGGAAAATCAAGTAGAATACGGAGAATCTTCAAACTAACCTTGAAGTGATTTTCAATTGATTTGTTGAAGATTACGGTTACAAACATATCTCCGACATCTAACTTCAATTCGAGAATCAATGTTTATGTAGGTTTTCAGTTAAAAATATGCACAAAACTCAGAAAACTCGCTGATATTAGGGAAAACTCAGCAACAAGATGAGAGAAATCGGATTGGAGCAAAAATCGATCAAATTTTTCTAACAAAAAAAGGGGGAAATTAGGGATTTGACCACAAACCTGATAATTGAATTTCTTCTGTTGATATGAGAGATTTGAGCAACCCAGTCGTGATTTTAGAAGGGATTTTAGAGAGAGGGGGAGAGATTTGAGAGAGAGAAAGAGATAGAACTCTCTGCGTATGCGTATAGACTGTGCGCATAAATTTTCTAATTTTATGTGATTTTGAATTATTATTTTATTTTAAATTAAAAATAACACAGTATAGTAGCGACCCAGTCGCTCCAAAACGCATTTAGTAGCGACAATATAAAGTCGCCACACATAATATGGAGCCAAAATTTTAGTTTTCGCGGGTACTAAAAATTTCAGCCACATTACAGGCGACCTCAGGAAAGTCGCTGCTAAACAATTATTTTTAGTAGCGACTTATAGCATCGCTGCTAAATGTGTTACTTTTGTAGCAATATTTAAGGTCGCCACTATATATTGCTGCTAAAAATCCAATTTGTTGTAGTGAAACAAGTGGCGACACTTACGATTCACGTTCATTGCTCCAGGAACGTAGCGGGTCAAGCACAATGAGTTCAGTTCTGACAAAGATTTACTTGTGCCAAAATTTGCGACTCGCTCGATCGTCGGTCCAAACCACCAGTCCCTTCATCCCACGATGCCTCAAATGCACCATAGTACCCCTATGAAAGCTGGGTGAAAACAAGTGCAGAAGGTGGTGAACGGTAACCTCGAACCCCGCCAACTCCGCCTATTTTTTCAACAGAAGGAGTATTTTAAGCGTGTACAGGGAATGTTGCACTGGGCAAACCTGATAGAATTGACAGAATTATTCCGCTAACGGCAGAAGGGGAAAAGAATGACCGATCATGAAAGGGTACTCATATACAGCACAATACCCAAGCCTATGGATTTCCACGAAGTCCCTTCCCGCTGGAACTATATCCACATGAGCGGAAATGTTATATTTTGCACGAAAAGCATCGATATGAGCTTATTAAGTTTTAGATAACACAAGGATTGGAGTAGGAGGAGGATCCTTAAGAAAGTCGCTCCGAGACATAGGGTGTCTCGGCAGCAACTCCTTCACGGTGGGAAAGTTGTCCACTTCCTCCACCATCATGTCCTCACCACCAGAGGGGAGCGCTATGGACAACAGAGTGGTGTCAGAAACCCCCTCATGAGATCGATGTGTTCTAGGCATATCTTCGATGGAAAAGGTGTTAAAATAATAGAGAAAGCTAAGAACGAAGAATGGGAGAAGAGGAAGTAGAGAAATCATTGTAACAAACATGGGAGAGATGAGAAAGAACAACCAGAGACAAAATAACGAAGAGTTCTTGAAAAAATGAACCCTTCATCTATTTATAGGATTTTATGGTACCAGAATCGCAGCGGAAGGCTGCAGAACGGCACCAAAATTGAAGCGACAACCCCTCAGTCCATGTCTCGAAAACATGCATAATGATGACGCACGTGGAAAAGATGTCATTTTCCGATAAGATACACCACCCAGGGTCTTGTTGAGCATACTAACCTCCCATTGTTGGCCAAGCCATAATGCTTTATGAAGCTAAATTTCTCTACATGAGTAGGCGGTGTCCGTTTATTAATAATGCACCAGTTGCAACCTCGATAAGCGGAGGAACTAACTGTATAGGTCCAAATTTGGACGACCACGGCTATTGACAAATACGACAAAAGACGGGATCTTCATAACTCGATGTTCTGCGGAGGATGATAGACAGCAAACAAAGGGCGTATGACCTTTACAGTAGTGTAGGCCTAACAAGGGTACATTAGGAATATACTTTTGAATATTCTCCATGATATATCTTTTAGGTATAAAAGAGGGTTGTCTCTTATATATAGTGGGCGGGGGGGAACCTTTTTAAAGGGGCTTTTACCTTTTTTGGGCTAAGAACACCGATTGTAATGAGACAAGAGGGTTGCTCTGATAATAAACAACCTCCACTTCAATGAAGAGGTTGTGAGTTCGAGTCTCCCCAAGAGCAAGGTGGAAAGTTCTTGGAGGGAAGTATATCGGGGGTCTATTTGGAAACAGCCTCTCTATCGCAGGGCAGGGGTAAGGTCGGCGTACACACTATTCTCCTTAAACCCCACTATGTGGGATTATACTGGGTTTTTGTTGTAACACTGATTGTAATACCTTTCTACATAAAAGATTAGCATTCTGAACGTTCGACCACTTATTTTCTCAAGATAAAAAAATATTATCCATTGTGTTCATCTTTTATACCTTTTGTTCTAGAGTTTATTATACTTAACTAAGATTTATCCCTTCATTCTCTTTACTTGATTTATTCAAAAAAAAAAATCCAATATCTTTTGACTCAAACAAACAATCGGTTACATTTTCTTCTAGAGAATAGTACAATTGCATATAAGTGCTTTTGAATTTGACTTTCACTTGGTTTAGTTAAGTAGAATATCTTAGTTCACGAAAAATGTTTCTTTCTCTTTTAGGAGTAGAATATGTAGCTGAAGAAACTAAAATACTGTATACCATATTTAAGAAAATAATAATAATGTACGTGATAATGCCATTATTAATTAATCCTTTTCAATTATACATTATGTTGCCGTTGTTAAATTAACCCTAAATAAAAGTTTTATCAAGATTTAACTAGGAAAAGGTTGAGTAATGCACAAGAAATCACATTGGTGCATTTAAGAAATCCGTGTACAGAGGAGTACAGCACTACGCTAACTGAGGAATTATCCTCTCCTCATCAAAGTAGGATTTTAAAATTTGGAAATACAATGTTACCAAAAACATTACACTAATAACATCTTAACGTCTAGTTACTGGAAACCCTTTCCACATCAAATAATGATTAATTAAGGGTTTTCTATAAATTATCTATCATTCGTTTTGTTTTTCACAATAATTCATTTAGCTTAACAGAGAAAGAAAAGAGTGAGAAGAGGAATTATGGAGTGGAAAAAGATTTCCGTTCTTGGTGCGGGCTCTTACGGAAAAGTGTATTATGCAGTGAAAATTGATTCGTTTTCGTTACGTGCTTCAGTTGCTGCTGTAAAATGTGCAGATCTTTGGCGTTCAATTTCACTCCAGAGAGAAGCACATATCTTGGAAACTCTAAGAGGTAGTTCTAACGTGGTTCAATTCTTTGGAGCCGACGTAAGTATGGAGAACAATATTCCAACTTATAATCTGTTTCTTGAATATGCATGTGGTGGATCACTACACGATTTGATCAATTCGAAAAGAGGAAAGATGTTAGAACTGGAAATAGGTTTCTATGCATATCAACTCTTAAAGGGTATTCAAGATGTTCATAAAAAAGGGTGGGTTCATTGTGATATTAAACCTGCTAATGTTTTGGTTTTCGATGCTAATGAACGTGGCATGCACAAGTTGAAGTTGGCTGACTTTGGATTATCGTTGAGAATTGATGAAGGAATGGCATATATGACTGGAACTCCTTTGAGCAATCGAGGGACTCTACTATATGCACCACCAGAATCTTTAACCTATGGTTTTCACACAAAAGCATATGATATATGGTCACTAGGGTGCACTGTGGCAGAGATGATGACAGGGAATCGTGTTTGGATGTATCGCCATACTAAAGATTTGCAATGGCAGATTATGAATGAAGATCCTGTGATTCCTAGTAATATTTCTGAAGTTGCTAAAGATTTTTTATACAAGTGTTTTATATACGACCCTCGAAGAAGATGGACAAGTGAACAACTACTTCAGCATCCTTTTATTCAGCAAGCTATGTGTATTACTAATTTGATGCCTAAAACTCAAGGGATGATAGCAAGGGCTAGTCCTTTTTGTTGCAAAATTCCAAATGCAGTACGTGAGAAAGGACTTCATCAATTTGCTCTTTGAAAGTAATTTAAGGATACAATGAAGTAAATAAGAGCACTTAGATGGTTGACAAGAGAGTATTGTGGAGTATTATTTGTAGAACCGAAGTTTTTATGAGTAATATTGAACCAAGTTATATTCAAATATAACACGGTGTTTTCTTAGATTCAATTTTTTTCTTTTTCTCAAATATGAGTAATATTGAACAAGTGATGTTAATTAGATTCAATTGTTTTCCTTTTCTCAAATAGCGTTTATGCTGAGTAGAAGAGTGTATTTAAAGAGAGGTATTCTCAGAAAAATGAGTAAATAGATTATCAATATATATTATGCTTCATAATATATATACATTATATAGTACGTATTTTGGTGATTTTTTGTTCTTTGGAGTTTCCATTAAATGACATCATCAGTAAGTCAACAATCAGTACAATATATTTAGTGAGATTTGGACTTGAAATCTCTTCTAGTCTCAAAAATTCTGCTTTAATCACCAAGTCAAACTGTGTTAAAAATATATACTACGAATGTTGGATCTAAAATTCGGATAGTTTCCAATCATTGACACATTTAAAATTACTGGATATTTAATAAATTTCATAAGACAAAATGCAGAAATTGGACCAAAGCTACTTGATTCGGTTGAACCTGTAGCTGATAGGCTAGCTCCGCCGCTGCATATGAGAGTTAAAAGGATCTGCCAGTTAGCAGCATTAAAAGGCCTGTAGTTTCATGCGAACCGATCTGTTAAAGGCCCTGGCAGGACCTAATCTTTTTCCGCAAATACTACTAAAAGTTTTCCCTGATTGTTTTCTCTACTATTTCCTTCTCACGCTATCCGTGTCATATTAACATGAAAAGTATGTAAGTAACAATAGTAAGTCTTAATGAAAACATATGTTTACACAGCTGATACATCCATAAAAGTTTCCCCTGGTTGTTTTATATATTAGTGCCCTTTGGAAGCATATGGAGTCCGTTCGAAAGGTTATTTCAATTCCTTCCTGAGAATCAAATAAGTTTTATCTACTATGAACTAAAGTGGAAGAAAAACATAATATAGCAGTGTCAGTGTTCAGTTAGGAAGAAATTCCCATGAGACTACAACAGGTTAAAACATAGATGTGATAGTAAAATAATTCACAATTTCATCAAGGGAAGATTGTTTTGTCAGACCGAAGAATTGAAAAACAAGTATATGAAGAGGAGACTAAAAGTCTTTCCCATTAACAAGTTCCGGACTTGAGTAACTCTGATTTTCTTATTGTTATTAAATCCACCGAGGGAAAACAGAGCAACTTGGTTGTGTAGTCCTTTATGTATTTCTATTAGAAAAAGATAGTAAGTACTTCTAATAAAGAAAATTTCTCACTTTGCTCAAGCACATAAATATGAAGAAGGAGATGAAATATGAAGCGCAAAATAATAAACTATAGCAAACAAGCAGAGAGGCAAAAGTAGCAGGAAAGCGGAACCAAAAAAATCAAGGGAGTAAAAAATGATGTAATTAAGGAGCAACCTTGGTTAAACTTATTTCATTAGCCTAGAAGAAGAGTATGCAAACTGAGGTTTTTGCTTTATATAATCTTAAATCTGGACTATATTAATTAATGACAACAGAAAGAAGAAAGTAAGGTGGTTGGGTTGGAAAAGTGCGTCTGGCCTCATGATCGCGTATCAGCATGAGGGTAATTTAGTTAGCATATTAGAGATTATATGAAAGAGCTACAGTAATTTATTTTTCAGCTCATAAATCACACAAACGTTCAGACAGAGCTCCGGAGGGGTTCTTCTACTTATATAAATGGAGTTATTATCTTTGTTTCTTCGTAGACCACCGACTTTGCTCATCACAAAGTCAGCAACAGTTAACAGGATAGCTTTTATCCCTTTACCTTTGTAACTAGTAATTAATAGACATCAGAGAGCTGAAAAATTCAACAAGTTATCTAGTCTAATCTTAAAATTAAACATCAAACAGAGTAATAACTTGTGAGAAACGAGCAGAAAGACGAAACAGTGAAGCGAAGCGAGAAATATCAACAGAAAACCCAAGCAGAACACAGCATATTCCGGAATTTATTCAACTAAGCTAAACACCTCTGTATACTATCCAATATAACCTTAAAAGAAAACATCAAATTTGCCAAAAACAAGGGCATCGAAGGAATCTAACATGCAGAGATAATGTTTAAGCCCCAAAATATGTTGTTGATCACCATGAAAACCTGAAGAGATAAAGTTTAACCCCAAAATATATTGTTGGTCTCCGTGAAACGCAGGTGTTTGCAAGTTAAGAAAACAACTCAAAGCAGCAAAAGTAAGAGGATGTTGATATTACACGTATGAGAGGAGAAAGAGCTGCGTATGTACAGAGAGAGAGAAAGAGAGCGCTAACGGAATAATCTAAATAAAATATACCGTAAAGCAAATTGAAGGCGTACAGTCAGTGCTGAAAAGACTAAAATACCCCTAGAATGATTGAATAATTGAATAAACTGTAAAATAATAATTTGCTTTCAACTTCCGAATTAAATCCAAAATTAAGGTAGCAAATGCAATTAGCTTTTGGCGGAATGTGAACCTGATTGAATAAACTGTAGAAATATTTTGCTTCGAAGTTCCAAATTAAATTCAAAACTAAGGTAGCAAATGCAATTAGCTTTTGGCATGATGTGAACCTAATTAAACTCAAAACCATACACTAACATCTCAAAATGGACCATGTGAGCTGAACATATGCCAAATTCAACTCAAAAGATCGATTTTACAAAAAAAAAAAAGAGTCAATCTCAAAATCTTATTTATATAACCTATAAACCACAATAATTTGAAATTAAGATGTATGAACAAGATTAAGCACATACAAAAAACCCAGAAAGTGAAAGAGATAATGGTTTACCGAGTTAATGACTTGCCGAGGGCATAATAAGAAGATCGACGATGTAAGTTTTTCATACTGAAGTTTATATCTCCCTCCTAGGATCTTGAAATAGGTTTCTTCAAAGTAGATGACCTATTCTTTTACTCGATTCTCTTAATCCTATGTCACAAAGATAATGGGTAACACTTGAGAGACAGTAAGAAAGAGCGATGAAGGAGCAAACAAGGAAAATTGGGCATCTCCAAGCTAAGAAGTCGCCGCTGGTTTTCAGACCAAAACTCAATAATTTCATAAGCAGAAACAAGAAGAAGAGGAAAATAAGAAAACCTAGAGAGACCGAAAGACGACAGATAGGAATTGCAAAAGGGGAACACCACTTTTTCTTTACCAAAAGGACAGTGATCCAATTTACGTTTAGCAAGAAAATAATATAAACTAAACCGAGGGGTAAAATTGACCTTTTGAGCGGCAAGTCCTGCTGACTCCCGCTTCTAAATAGTAGGAAATATTTGAAAAAAAATAGCAAAAACATAAAAGGAAAATGAGAGAGGATACAAAGTTACAAACAAGTCTTTTGAAAAGAAAAGGGCAGAAAGAATTCCAGAAATCATACACATTATTTAGCATGATAAAGTTATCGGCAACCAAGTAAACCCTCCATCTGTCTTTCATTTTACAGCCCTTTGCTTCTCCCTTCCACTGCGGTTAGGGTTTTAGCTCACTCTTCAAGGTTAGCTCTCTGTAACCCCTACCACCCACCCACCCCGCCACCCTACTAATCTCTGTAATGGGTCTCCAATTTTATGCTTTTCTTAATTATTCTTATTTTTATGCATCTTTGTTTGTACATATCTCTAATTCTGTGTTAGCATAGCTTTTTTGAAGGGATGGTATAATTGAAGAATAGCTTGTATTTATATTATATTGATGGGTTTGGATGAATCTGTTTTATTGATTGGATTATGGTTTATGTCTATTGGATCTTAATCTGTTGAAAAAGTTGCAACCTTTACTCAGTACCAGTGCTGGGTAGCAGGTATCCCATGGAATTAGTCGTTGTGCATGTAAGCTAGCCTGGACACTATTATTATAAGGGAAGTTGCAAACTTTATGGAACTTCGACTGTTTTCTCCTATACTGAAAGTGTGTGTATATGGTACAGTAAGGATATTTTTGCTTTGCCAAATTTTTCTTTCTGTTAGATAATGCAGGTCCGAGTGTAAGGTGAATTTGGACATTATTTTGTAATTTTTTAATTAAATTTTACATCTTCATGAACTATATTAAAGGGCTATTGGTGACAAATTTTATGGTTAAAATAATTCATAACATAGTTTAGAGCCATATATAGTTGAGGAAACTGGTGTTTACCTGTAATTATGAGAATATTGTTCATTTGTTCTTAGGGGTAATGGTATACTTAAGACGTTCTCTAGTCTTGCTTTTGTTTAGTTGGTACCTACTGTTAGCTCTAATATTCGTGTATGCTCTTGTGTTTCCGACTCCTATAGTATTCATTTTAGTTTCAACTTTGTGGCTATTGTTTAGTGTAGTTTATACTTGGAGGTTGTTACAGATATACCGTGCCTAATGAAATAGAAAGCAATGGTAATGCAAGTTTTTTAATACATTATGTTGTTTTTTGAGAAATCTATATAACTATATGAGAAGCACGAAATAAACTAACCAGCGGTCGCCTTTTGTGCATCGAAATAACTGCCATAACTCACACATGTGCCGTTATCATGTTAGGGATACTTGGTCCAAGAGCAAAGATAGAACATGTGAAAAATTATATGCATTAGTACATACACTAACACAAGAGAAGATGATCATAGTAATTAGATCAAACTGCAAAAAAACATGAAGGATCTCTCTCTCTCCCCCTCCCTCCCCCCTCTCCCTCTCTCTCTCTCACACACACAAATCCTGTTGTCCCCTTATAGGATACATCTTAACTTCCGTTGAGGGTCGTAACCGAAGGCTGGGCTATTAATAATACAGAGAGGTATCCAAAGTATTCAAATGATTTGTATGGTTAATCCCTACTTCTATGGATGAAAACATTGATCGAAACCAAGTAAAAACAATAAGGTTGGGTCATTAATAATTCAGAGAAGTATCAAACGCATTCAGATGCTCTCTGCTGTTAATCCCTACCAAGTGAGAAAAATTTGGTACTATTCCTTATATCATGGACATAAAAAGTGGTTGGTATTCACGATAAATTTTAGTTTGAGCGCTTTTCTAGAACAAAAATCATAATGTAATACTATATGTGCTCAAATCTCACTAAATCATACTTAAATGAATTGAGAAATGTATAAAAACATCACATACATATTCAACGTTACAAAATTAATAAAAAAAATAAAAAAAGAGAGGAATCTCCGAGTAAATAGAAACTTCATCCAATATGAAGGAGAAGTATGTATCATAGGCCTCAATATAAATGCTGAACTTCTTTTCTATAGTATTACTGACCTTAATACCACATAAAGTTGAGATAAAAATACCACATAAAAGTCTCGCTGAACCTGCGCCTGTGATGAGTAAGAGCTACTTATTTCCTGAAAACATAAATATTCTTGTAATATTTAAAGATGTTCTCTATCCCTTCAAGGCTCATTTTGATCGATCCATATTTTCTAGTGTCACTTATGTTAGTTATCAAGATTCACAATGATCCCAAAAAAAGAACATTGAGAGTCATAAACACAAGCACACCAACATTCAAAGTTTTTTTTTTGCAACCAAAAGCTACTGAATGGAAGTTCAAATAATAATCACATATTTCAATTGGTCATTGAACAAAAGCTTGATTACTAAGAATAAATTGGTCAGCTGTACATAAGGACTAAAATTGCTCTAAAAGAGAGTCTTGTACATCCACGTATTTAATACAAAGCAAAATGCAAGCCCAACTCTACCAAACAAATCAATGGCGTGCAGTAACCAGGGGAGTCCTAGTATACCTAAGGCCAACTTCTATTCACCAAACCAAAAGTTCATCTTGTGTACTCACCGTGGACTCAAAAATTTCAACCCAGTCATGTACCAAGAAGCACCTGTTTTTTTGTTTATACAATTTACGAAATGACAAATCACATACCAACCTATATGTTTCTCAAGTATATCAAAATGAAGGAATTAGGATACTGAACTATTGCAGAAAGAGTTCTTTAAATGCAGTAATCAAAAAGGGAAAATTCACCTTCTTCTCCACATACATGTTCTCATTAGAAAATTTGGTATAAAATATCGTGAAATTATGTTGTTGCTTTTGATTCGATTATATAGATCAATTACTGTCTAATTCTATCCCTTCCCCCTTTTGATTCATCCGCTAACTTATTCTGGACATACATATGCTCCAATAAAAATCTGAGAATAACCACAATTGCCCAAAGACGCACTAAATTGCAAAGAAGCAACATGCTTTGAATGGGGAAACTAATTAAAAAGGCTAAAATATAGCACCACAACTAAGAACTTCAATGTTGATGGACCTTGAAATTCGAGAAACAAAATTGATGTCTAATACCTTTCTTGAGGACAAAAATCATCAGTACTCAAAGTTGGCTCCTTGTTGCAGCTTTCATACCTTCTCATCAACTGCATCAGATAGGTTTTGGTGGATTCCTAGAAGTCGTTGTTTTCAAGAAGTGTGTGAAATAAAGTGGAAACCAACTGTGGAGCAAAATAATAGCCCGTTTCGCTTTATTTTGAGAATTTCTTTTTTTAAAAAGCATTTTTCTCAAAAGTTTTTTTATTGGCAAGAAGCACTTTGTGTTTGGCTAATTAGTTTGAAAAGCATTTTCATGCCAGCATTTTAATATCTAATAGCCCAGCCTTCGGTTACGACCCACAACGGAAGTTAAGATATATCTTATAAGGGGACCATAGGATTTGTGGGGGAGGGGGAGGGGGAGGGGGAGGGGGAGAGAGGGGGGAGAGGGGGGGAGAGAGGGAGAGAGGGAGAGATCCTTCATGTTTTTTTGCAGTTTGATCTAATTACTATGATCATCTTCTCTTGTCTTAGTGTATGTACTAATGCATATAATTTTTCACATGTTCTATCTTTGCTCTTGGACCAAGTAGCCCTATGATAACGACACTTGTGTGAGTTATGGCGGTTATTTCGATGCACGAAAGGTGACCGCTGGTTAGTTTATTTTGCGCTTCTCATATCATAGTTATAAATATAGTTGAAAGTAATTTCCAAAAGCATGAAAGAGACAACATGATGTAGTAGATTATTTTAATTAAAAGAATACGTGCTCTTCACTAGGTATGATTGCTGGTTAGTTTATTTTGCGCTTCTCATATCATAGTTATAAATACAGTTGTTAGTAATTTTCAAAAGCATGAAAGAGACAACATGATGTAGTAGATTATTTTAATTAAAAGAATACACGCTCTTCAATGGGTATGATTATCCTGTCGATAACTAGGAAAGAGATCAACGCATCTTTCATATTTGTACCCAGTGTTACCAAAGGCGAAAAGCGCAAAAAAGCTCTAAGGTCCGATGGGGCTTTAAGCGCAAAGCGCAAATAAAGCGTGGGCTTTAGTGAAAAAGGGCAAAACGGGAGAAAAAGTAAATAATATACATAGTAGTCCAAGTCTAATCATTATAAGCATGAATAGCAAATATATGGACAAAGAAATTGAAAAACAATTCATGATAAAGTGAAATATCATTTGTTTAGGTCGCTTTTTCAGGATTACCCTAATTGGCAAGGAAAAGTATGCGTTAAAGCTTCGATTCGACACTAAAGCGCCCACAAAGCGACGTGAAGCGCTCAACGTGTTTTGAGCCTCGCTTCAGGGCTTAAGTGCGCTTTAACCTTTGACAACATTGGGTGGCGTACAATAGATAGTGCATCGAGTTGTCAAATAATTTATTCAAAGGAATTTACAATCCAATGTAACGTTATTTTTTATTTATTTTTTGAGAAAAAACAATCCAATTTGAAGCCATTAAAAATTGTGTAAGAAAAGAAGGACAAATTATACCATTTAAAGGACAAAGATTTAGAACTCAACAACATATTAACAAATAAAAAATCACTGTTAGTCTTCATTAATCATACTCCAATTGAAAAACCATAACATCGGAAGTAAGACGACTCACGGCCATAAACTGCACGAAAAAAAAAACACAAAAGGAGAAGAAGATACCTATGTCTGATGACGGAATTGAGGCAAAAGGCCGCATGCAGTGACTTTCGGCGGTGGCAGTGGCGATGGCGGTGAACAAAGGAGAGGCCGCAGTGGTGTTCAGTTTGTGTACTGCTCTTTTTTCTTAGTTTTGCCCTTTGAAGTAGGAAAATATTGGAAAGAAAATAAAAAATAAATGGAAATGGGTGCAAGGGGCTAAATGAGACCTACATTTTAAAAACAAATTTATCCTATATAATTTTAAAAAAAAAATTCACATAAGAATTATTGGGCTCCTTACTTTGTAATTTTATAGTTTATATTTTAATTTATAACTAACTAGCTCAAAAATAGTTAACTAATACTGTATTCATCATCTAACTATAATAGGTTCTAAGCTCTATCATCATTTTCAGCGATAGATCTGGTTCATTTCTTTCTCTTTTTCCTCTGTTCTTCTTCAACCAATTAACATGAGTTTCTTTTTAAACAATATTAGAAAAGAGCCACCAATAGTTGCAAGAAGTTTCAAACCAAACATACTCTCTCTCTACTTTTAGTAAGCTCTCAGGCACACTCCCCGAGGAGCCTGAGAACATAGAAATTTTAGATTTCCATGAACACCACCAGAAAGATCCCTAAAAACCGACCAATCCACTGAAATTTTTCCGACAACAAACCATACACGCGCCTCCACGCGCCGCCCACGCGCGGCAGTTCCGGCGACTTTGTCGCCACGCGCCGGGCGCGTGAGGCAGCTTCCGACACTTTTTTTTAATTTTTTCTTTTGGACAGATTGCTTCAGGGGGAATTTCGACCACATCTATACACTTTATTCGTAATTCCGGCAACTTTTACTATTCACAGTAGCTTTCCGGCGATGAAATAATTTTTCAGGCAACAGGGGACGCTCAATTATAACCGAAAACTACACCAATGAAGGAGAACGACATCATATATTTTGCTATGGGTTTCAAGTCTTATGAAATTGGGAGAATTTCAACAGATGCGGAAGAATGGTTTGAATGGACCGAGAGAGGGAGAAACCTAATCAGAAGATCGACTTTCAGCAGGAAAACAATGATATGGTTGTGTGAAAATATGAAGGAAGCTTCGAAGATGAAAGGAAACCATGTGAAAAGATGGAAAATCAAGGATCATTTCTCAGAAATATTCTGTGCGAAGAACTACAACACACATGGTCGATATATGACCATCATCAAAGTCCAAGGCAGGGGAAGAACAATTATCATCATTCTTGAGATTGAATTCAATTCAGGTTGGTCAGATATTGCTGCAAAGATAGAAAGATTCATGAATGATGGGGTACGGAGAAATACAACCATCATTCCAAAAGTCATTGAAGAAGGAGTTCTATTCTCAAACACAGTCAGAAATCATAAGTGAGCAAGCAGAGAAATGAAGGAAGCGAAGATCCAACAAGAAGGAGACATGATACATGTTTCTGGAGATCTAGCACATAACGAACTGCTAGGTAGGTGCCTGGCGGGCCTCTTTACAGAAGAAAACACCGAATTTGCGACCTTATCGGAAGTTCGTAAATGGGCAACTAACTCTTGGAAGCAAGCACCTGGTATCAATATCTATGAGATGAACCATAATAGGTTTCTCTTTGAATTTCCTTCCAAGCTAATTGCTGAACATGTAATGAGAAGCGAATGGTATTGGAAGAAAGACGAAGTTAAGCTCCAATGGTGGAATCTAATGGTGGGGGCGGCCCCAAATAATAAGAAGATATATCAGGTATGGATTAGACTTATAGGTCTTCCACTGCACTTATGGTCTCAGACAGTTTTCAAAGAAATTGGGGAATTCTGTGGCGGATGGGTTGAAACTGAGGAGGAAACAGTACTCAAAAATCATTTGAAATGGGCAAGAATAAAGGTAAAAGGAGATGGATCTGCAGTCTCAAAATCAATGAAAATAGAATGTGAAGGGGTAATATTTGAATTACCGATATGGTGTGAAGTCCGGTGAGTACATACAAATGTGAGGTAACCAAGCAGCCAACAGGGGGAGCAGCTATATGTGAGATGGGACATGTGGGTTGTTCAACTCAGGTTGGAATTACTCCTAAAAGAGTAACTGATCAATATTCTGACACTATGATGAATAGTGCTAGACCTATGAAGCACCACAACAAAAAGGATGTGGGCCCAGATGCTTTGGCTAAAGTTATATCTGAAGAGAAGGATTTTAAAACAAATCGCACAAACCACATGCTAGATCCTTTTAATGAAGAGATTGCAACTATTCAATTTGAAGCTTCAGTGGTAAATCAATTGATTATTGTTTCGGAGGAAGCAAAGGAAAGCTATCAAAAAGCCAACTCCGATGAAGAGGAAAAAGAGAGAGATGAAGACGGAGAAAAAGAAAAGGAACAAGAAGCTATTCTTGAAGACAATGCAATGTTGAATATTGATGAGCACGAAGGTGAGAGACAAAATTCAGAGGAATTCTACAACAACATGATCATGCAGTCAAAAGAGTCTAATATGATTGTGAACTGGGAGATTAAAGAAGCTGTGCCTTTAAAAGATCAAAACTTAGAGGGAGAAGAAGATCGCGAATTTGAAGCATCAATTTGGGTACATCAGAATATCATCAGAATGAGCAAAGAATTTGGGGTGGATTTTAGTGGATGTGAGAGAGAAGCATTGGATCTTTACATGAAAATAGATAACAGAAGGCAAATGAATAAAATGAACTAAGCCACTCAGATTGTCCAGAATACAAAGAAGAAGGGACTCAAAGAGCTTAAAGGTCTTGATATTGGAAGCAATTTCAAGAGCAATGGAACAAGAAGCAGGGGGAAACAACAACAATCATAGCCAATGTCAGTGAATATCATTTCATGGAATGTCAGGGGACTTAATAAAGTCAGGAAAAGGTGATTGATTGCAAATTTGTTCCTTAGCTGGAAGGCAGAAATCTACTGCTTCCAAGAATCTAAAATAGAAGGGGATATAAGGGAGATTGTAAAAGAATTATGGGGTCATAGATGGGTGAAATTTGCTCAGCTGGAAGCTAGTGGGACTAGAGGGGGTATTGTTGTAATGTGGGATGGTAGAATATGGTAGGGGGAGGTAGTTTGTGTTGGATTACATACATTAACTTGTAAATTTTCAGGCAAGACTCAGGAATATACATGGCATCTTTCAGCTGTGTATGCTCCGAATGATAGAAAAAGAGGGAGGAGTTATGGTGGGAGCTAGCAAGTGCAAAAGGACTATTTAATGGTCCTTGGGTGGTATGTGGGGACTTTAATACTGTTAGGTACCCATCTGAGAAGAATAATTGTTCCAGATTCACACGAGCTATGACTGATTTTTCCAACTTCATTGAAGAAATGGAACTAGTAGACATCCAATTAGCAGGAGGAGAGTACACATGGAGAAAAGGAGACAGACATATAATAGCGGCCAGATTGGATAGATTCTTGATATCTGCTGATTGGAATGAAGATTTTAGAAATATAAAGCAATCACTACTTCAAAGAGTTACATCAGATCATTTTCCATTGATGCTACAATCTGGTAGTTGGTAGCCGGTCAAATCATACTTTAAATTTGAAAATTGGTGGTTGCACACTAAAGGATTCAAAGACAGAGTTGAAGAATGGTGGAATGCTATCAACTATGAAGGAAGGCCAGATTATATTCTAACCTTGAAGCTTAAATACTTGAAGACAAAGTTAAAGGAATGGAGCAAAACTCTACAGGGCAATTTAACATTATAGAAAGCAAGTATCCTTAACCAACTTGCTGCACTGGAGGAGCTACATGATTAGAGAAGATTGACAGAGGAGGAAATTGTCAGGAAAACCACATTGACCATGGAGTATGAGGAGATTGCAAATCATGAAGAAGTTGCATGGAGACAGAGATCCAGGGCCCTTTGGTTAAAACAAGGAGACAGGAACACCAAGTTTTTCCATAAAACAGCCAATGCTCACAGGGAGATTTAACAATATAGCTCAGTTGATAGTAGAAGGGGAATCTTTGCAAAACCCGGAAGATATCAAGAGGGAAGTGATCAAATTCTATCAAAACCTATACACAGAAGATGAGGAGTGGAGACTTGCAGGTTCTACCAGAAACAATCAGATAATCACAACAGAGGACAATTCAATGCTGGAGAGTCCAATTGGAGAACAGGAAATTTGGGACAGTGATAAGGCTTGTGCAGGCGATAAAGCACCAGGACCTGATGGTTTCACAATGGCATTTTTTAAACACTGCTGGGAAGTGGTTAAAAAGGATGTGATAGATGTTGTTCAAAACTTTTATGAACAAGGAATATTTGAGAAGAACCTAAATGCAACTTTTGTTACTTTGATACCTAAGAAGGTGGGGGCCAAAGATCTGAGGGATTTCAGGCCTATCAGTCTGATAGGTAGTATATACAAAATTATATCAAAACTACTGACTGAGAGGCTATAAAAGGTGGTCAACAAATTGGTGTATTCTCAACAAATGGCTTTCATAAGAGGAAGACAGATCATGGATGTTGTCCTTATAGCTAATGAATGCATTGACACAAGGAAAAAAAGCAGGGAACCGGGGATACTATGCAAGCTGGATATAGAGAAAGCATATGATCACTTGAATTGGAAGTTTCTGCTTGAAACCTTAAGGAATATGGGCTTTGGTGGAAGATGGATTACTTGGATAAAATACTGCATAACAACTATGAGGTTTTCAATACTTATCAATGGAGAACCATCTGGATTCTTTCCATCCCAGAGGGGTCTTCGACCAGGAGACCCGCTGTCCCTGTTTTTATTCATTATTGCTATGGAAGGCTTGAACAATATGCTAAAAAGAGCACAGACAAACAACTGGGTCAGAGGCTTCAAGGTGAACTGCAGGGCTGATAGTAATATGAGGATTTCACATTTACAATATGCCGATGATACTTTGGTGTTTTGTGAAGCTGATACAGAACAACTGAAAGTATTAAGGGTGATATTCATTCTTTTTGAAGCAATCTCTGGACTACGCATAAATTGGCACAAAAGCTTCATTTATCCAGTAAATGAGGTAATGGAATTACAAAGTCATGCTAATATTCTAGGTGGGAATATAGGTGAACTGCCTACTGTATACTTGGGTATGCCACTAGGTGCAAAGAGTAAGTCAAAAGGAATATGGAATGGAGTTTTGGAGAAGTGTGAAAAGAAGCTGGCAAATTGGAAGAATTATTATCTGTCTATGGGGGGTAGACTAATTCTCATTAATTCTGTACTAGGTGCTTTGCCTACTTATATGATGTCTCTATTTCCGATTCCAATCAATGTAGTGAAGAGAATTGACGCATTAAGAAGGAATTTCCTATGGGAAGGCAACAGTGAGAAGAATAAGATCCACCTGGTCAAATGGAACTGTCTAATGGCTAGCAAAAAGGGAGGGAAGGGGTCTAAGAATAAAAAACTTGAGAATTCAGAACCAGAGTTTGATGATGAAGTGGTTATGGAAGCTTGCAGCAGATGAAAAATCATTGTGGACAGAGGTTGTTGCGGAGAAATACGGAACAGAAGGAAAATGGACAATCGAACCAGTGAGAACGTTTTATGGTGTCGGTGTATGGAAGTCAATTAGGAATCTCTGGCCAAAACTGATTAACAAATGCAAGTTCAAGGTAGGAAATGGTAGAAAGATTTCATTGTGGGATGACAATTGGCTGGGACAAGGACCATTGAAGGATATTTATCCTGACATTTATTCCTTGAATCAGCAACAACAAATAAAACTATACGAGGCATGGACTTATCGGTGATGGAATCTTACATTCAGAAGAAGGTTAAATGATTGGGAGATTGAAAGAATAATTGACTTTTACAATACCGTGGAACGATTTAGTGGTATTAACTCTAATCAAGATCTTATGGTATGGCAAAGACATAGGCAGGGGAGGTTTACTGTTGGGTCTGCTTACAAGGAATTCAACGTGTATAACAATCAAGTGGGTTGGTGGCCATGGAAGATGATATGGAAAGTAAAAATTTCGTATAAGGCTGCTTGCTTTACATGGATACTGGCAAAAGAGGCAGCATTAACACAAGACAACTTAATCAAAAGAGGATTCAATCTGTGCTCCAGATGTTACTTATGTGAAGAAGAGGCACAGACAATTAGTCATCTTTTTTTGCACTGCAAAATCACTGCACAACTATGGAGAATATTCATCAGTCTAAGGCGAATTTCATGGGTAATGCCGGGGAGAATTAATGATGTTCTACATTGCTGGAATAAAGAGGGCAACAACTCTAGCTATAAAGAGAGATGGAGAATAGTTCCAACATGCATATGGTGGTCAATATGGGAAGAGAAAAATCAAAGATGTTTTGAAGATAAGTCCAATAACATCAAGAAGATAAAGATGAAATGTTTGGCTCTTTTTTATTTTTGGTGTAAAGGAAAGTATATGGAGGACCATGAATCCATTTTTGATGTTCTAGATGCATTGTGAGATGATTAATATTTTCTTTTACGCATTTCCCTTGTAAATATGGGTGACTTCACTATTTTAGGGAAGTCTTTTTATTAATATATAATATGTTACCTTCTTCAAAAAAATAATAGGTTCTAAAAATTATCATTTAATTTTTAAAAAAATTGCTCAAACTTTTAAGTTAATTTTCAAATTAGTAACTATGAGCACGTGATATTTGCCTCGCTTGAATTATTCCGACAGAATCCTTAAAATTAGAATTTTCCTTTTATTATTTAATTTTTAGGTTTAATTGCATAATTTTGTGTGTATATTTATTTGTGTGTGCATGTTTAGTTTTAGATAATTCATAAAAATACAAAAATAGTGCATTTGCATTTAGGACCTAATTTTCTACTTTTAGGATAGTTATTTAATTAATAAAATAAAATACAAAAAATAACCCTTCTTGCATTTTACCTTTTAATTTTCAAATTTGTCATAGTTTTCTTTTAAATTAGGATTTAGTTAATTTTGAAAAAAACAATTAGCTTAGTTTTGGAATTAAATCATGTCTTTTTATTTTAATTTTGCACTTAACATAAGTCTGAAAAAATGAGAATGAGAAAACAAAAAAAAAAGAATTAAAAAAAAAAGAGGGTGAGTCTTTAAACTAAAATGCCCAATTTTGGGTCAACTCATCAAAATACAAATCAAGCCCAAATCAATTTCCCTTTTTAAAATGAAAGAAAAGGGGATACCAGAATTCAATCACGACCTGGGCCAACCACTTTGAATTCTTTCATTTTAAAAAGGGGAAATTGATTTGGGCTTGATTTGTCTTTTTTTTTTTTTAAATTATATAGGATAAATTTGTTTTTTAAAATGTAGGTCTCATTTAGCCGCTTGCACCCATTTCCATTTATTTTTTCTTTTCTTTCCAATATTTTCCTACTTCAAAGGGCAAAACTAAGAAAAGAGGGCAGTACACAAACTGAACAACACCACTGCGGCCTCTCCTTTGTTCACCTCCACTGCCACCGCCGAAAGTCACTGCCTGCGGCCTTTTTGCCTCCATTCCGTCTTCAGACATAGGTATCTTCTTCTCCTTTTGTGTTTTTTTTTTCGTGCAGTTTATGGCCGTGAGTCGTCTTACTTCCGATGTTATGGTTTTTCAATTGGAGTATGATTAATGAAGACTTACAGTGATTTTTTATTTGTTAATATGTTGTTGAGTTGTAAATCTTTGTCCTTTAAATGGTATAATTCGTCCTTCTTTACTTACACAATTTTTAATGGCCTCAAATTGGATTGTTTTTTTTCTCAAAAAATAAATAAAAAATAACGTTACATTGGATTGTAAATTCCTTTGAATGAATTATTTGACAACTCGGTGCACTATCTATTGTACGCCGCCCAATGTTGTCAAAGGTTAAAGCGCACTTAAGCCCTGAAGCGAGGCTCAAAACACGTTGAGCGCTTCACGTCACTTTGTGGGCACTTTAGTGTCGAATCGAAGCTTTAACGCATGCTTTTCCTTGCCAATTAGGGTAATCCTGAAAAAGCGACCTAAACAAATGATATTTACTTTATCATGAATTTTTTTTCAATTTTTTTGTCCATATATTTGCTATTCATGCTTATAATGATTAATGTTGGACTACTATGTATATTTTTTACTTTTTCTCCCGTTGTGCCTTTTTTCACTAAAGCCCACGCTTTATTTGCGCTTTGCGCTTAAAGCCCCATCGGACCTTAGAGCTTTTTTGCGTTCGCCTTTGGTAACACTGACACGCCTTACCAAGAGGCTGTTTATATGGCTCGAACCAGTAACCTCCGCAGAAACGGCTCGAAATAGTAACCTCCCGGTCACATGGCAACAAGTTTAACATTTACGCCGCTTCCCTAAAGTATGAGAGTCACAAACTTCCTCAATAAGTTAATAAACAACAACAAAAACAACTACCCAGTATAGTCCCACCGGGTGGGGTCTGGGGAGGGTAATATGTACGCAGACCTTACCCCTACCCGATAGGGCAGAGAGGCTTCCTCAATAAGTTAATATTAAATATATTTTGCTTCATAGGTCTTTTTTTATCATCCCAATAAATTTGCTGCATTGAGTATTGAAAAGTTGCCCGTGGGAATATACTGGGTTGTTGTTGTTGTTGTTGTTGAGTATTGAAAAGTTGAGGGGAAATATCCGGACTCGATTTCTGTGAGAGATTATTTATTTGTCTTTGGAAAATAAGGAGGATTATTAAATACTGGAATAAAAAGAAAGAATTGGGAGAAAAATTACTTTTCTGTTTGCTTTAAGTCCCTTTTCAGTAACGTTTGTTGATTTGAAGTTACTGTCTTAATAGAACCCACTGTGGAGAACCGCTAAATGGAAGAATCGAAAGAAGAAGTGAAGTCTTTCAAAGAATTGGGAGTTTCTGATCAACTGATTGAGGCTTGTGATAGTTTGGGTTGGAAAACCCCTTCTAAAATACAAGCTGAAGCTATTCCTCATGCCTTTGAAGGTCTTTTCTTCTTCCCTTCTTTATTTTTTTTCATCTCTGCCTTTACCGCACATTCTACTCTTTCTTGCTTATCTTTTACTTTTTTTCTTCTTATAAATATGATATCTGGACTGGTTTTAAGATTTGTGCTAATAATTCAAATAGGTTTAAAGTTCTACGCTGATTATGCTAGTGTGTTTTAGGTCTGTTTTGGGTTGTGGGGTTGAAACTTCCACTATCCTATTTTGCCCGTGGTAGCAAAACGTCTGAAGATGTGATTTTGTGGAAGCCATTGTTTGAGAAGTACAGGAAATCTTAGTTTATGAATGATAGAGAAGTGCGAAATAGAGACGTAACATTTTGTTGTAGAAATCTGGATAAAGCAGCTTTATGTTGCCTCAAGTGATGGTATTTGATACAATCCAATGTAATGGAACAGAATGTTTTTGAACTAGAAATTCTTTAGGAACTTGAAAATTTGGACTGACAAGGGGAAAGGTAATGTGGGTTTCCTGTAAGATCCTTATATGACTGCTAGCTGGTCAGAAATCATGCCTGTGCAATGCATATTTTCCACTAAGTTATGGAATATAATGTTGCATTTGAGGGACGTTTGGTGGACCATGCAATATTCAGTCAAGCAAGTAATGTGAGTGCTGCTAATAAACTAGTAGGGGGTGAGCTTTGGGCAGTGATTCCACATACATTGAAGTTGAAAATTTGGAGGGAGGGAGGGATGGATGGAGGGAGGGAGTTCATTTTCTAAATTGCTGGCATCATGCATTTTCTTATCCATCATTGGACTTCGAAGCACTCAAGAGTGTTCCAATTTGTATAGTAGGTTGGAAGACTTCTCTAAAGAACACTATTTGTATTTTGATCCTTTTTTATTGTTTAAACCTTTTGTATATCATCCTCTATTTGGTGAAAGTATTTTTTCTTATAAACTGTTTGATTGGGTTTTGTTCTAGGCAAAGACTTAATTGGTCTAGCTCAAACGGGTTCTGGAAAGACTGGAGCTTTTGCAATTCCTATACTGCAAGCCCTATTAGATTCTCCGCATGCCTTTTTTGCCTGCGTTCTCTCTCCAACAAGGTCCCTTATTCGTGTGATTACTTGTCTTATTTTTTAGAAGCTCTTTAGTGATTTGATTTCCAATTTTTTTCTTTGTGTACTCCAGAGAGCTCGCGATTCAAATTGCTGAACAGTTTGAAGCTTTAGGATCCGGTGTTGGAGTAAAATGTGCAGTGGTGAGCTTGACTAAGTAATATTTACGTGCACGAACAATTCATTTTCCCCTTCAAATGTAGTCCAAAGGGTTGATAACCACTTGTTAGACAATAGGTATTTGTAGCAACATGTCTGTAGAGCAGGGTAGAGCATGTCAGAATTTAAATGGTCATATATGATGGTTGACATTGGCATTCAGCTGGACATTATTTTTGGTTAAAAGATTGCTGATAATTGTTTCACAGCTGGTTGGAGGGGTCGATCAAGTACAGCAGAGCATCAACCTTGGGAAACGGCCTCACATTGTTGTAAGTACTAATATCTACTACCACATATTTGTGTCTCTTGTTAAGATGAAGCAAGTAGAAATTGTGCTACAGAGGGTAAAATCTCTTCCGAAAGATTTATTATAAGGCAATACTATATCAGGCAGAGTTGGTGGTGTAATATAAACTTGACCTTTTTAAAAAGAGTTGGTGGTGCAATATTCATATGGCATTGCATGTTTAGGGAACAAACAGAGGAGCACCAGCTGCAGTTTACCTCTGATGCTGTTGCTTAAGTATACCATCCCAGCCTTGACAAAGCATGTGAGGTCACTGTAGCCGCATGCTGTTATTTGGACTGTGCAGTTAGCTTCATAAGTTTGTGATGTCTCCTTTAAATAATTTTGGGGTTCATCTGTTTTTCTATGTATAAAATATTCCTGACTAGATGTCAAATAGTTAGTTACCCACCTATCGAAAAAAAGTCAGTTACCTTGCCCTAGTTGTTTGAAAATGCATTCTCTTCTCAGCTTTTTGTTTAAGTTGTTGCCTATATTTTGCGAGAAGGGCTCCTAATCCTGCTATCTAGGCCTTTACTGGATGTTAGCTGCCTTTTCTTCTCAGATTATGTGATAGGAAATGTTTCTTTTTCTTCTTAGATTATCTGATAGGAAATGTGCTTCTGTGTTGACTTTGTAAAAGGCCTTGGCTTATACAGAAGTCCTCATGAATGATTAATATCCATACCTCTTTTGGAAGAGGTAGTTGATGGTTGTAAAAGGTTGATGATGAATCCTTTTAGCAATCTAAGCAAAAACAAAATTGGTGTACCATTGGCCTTACCTTGGCAAATCTATTTGTTCAGTTTAAACCATGTTCATTCAGCACCATGCCACATCCTAGGATTGTAAGATCAGTGACCTTTTTCCTTATGAGAGGCTCAAAATCTATCCGAAAGCTCATGTTATAGAAGTCTTTAGTGGAAATAATAGATTATCAACTATTAAGTGAGTGAAATTATTATAATATCAGCTATTAAGCGTACTGAGATGGGCAACCATCCCTACTTGTATTACTATATGGAGGGAAAGAAATCAGAGATGTTTCTTGAACAAAAAGGAGAATATTTACAAATTGCAACAACCTTTTCTGTTAGCTTTTTGGTTCAAGTTAAAACATGTACATGATATTGATAGTTTACTAGATTTCTTCAACCAGCAGACATGTTTGTTTAGTCAGAACGCTGTGTTTTTGTAGAGTTCCTTACGTATCATTATGCATCATCTTGATGCAACTTACTGATACAACTCTTGCAGTCTCACTTACCTAAAAAAGAGAACTTCTAAGTGTACTCAGTCAAATATTTTGCTGGTTTAATTTCAACATCCAAACATCTAGTCTCTTGCCTTCTCAGTTTAGTAAGCCATGTGGACGAGTTGTTACACCAGATTTGCTAAAGCTATTGTATGTTATTCAGCTTTTTTAATATGCTTAATCTCCGACATTTATTTGAGTCATTTGCGTGCTGTCTGATGTAGGTGGCTACTCCTGGTCGGCTACTGGATCATCTTTCCAATACTAAAGGGTTTTCTCTTCGTACAATAAAGTACTTGGTAAGTTTGTCCATTGAGTCTTATGCTGAAAATGTTCCAGAGATGTTCTCGTTCTGCCCGTTTATGCACTTTTTTTGTCTTCTTTTGGATGAAAACCCAAAAGTGCAATGTTGATTCCCGATTTTTTTTTGAAGGATATCATATGATATTGTGTCATTATTGACATTAAAAGTGATATTTGCTGCATGTTCAAGGCTAGGCCTTTTGATGTCTGGCAAGTGATATGGTTTTCGAATGCTGTCTGGTCCATATTCCCCACAGCGTGCATACGGCCATTTGGATTGGCTTGTTTTAAGTGCTTTTAAGTCAAAATAGCTTTTAAGCCATTTTGTAGTGTTTGGATAAAGTAAAAAAAGTGCTTTTATGCACTTGTTTTAAGCTAAAATGACAAAAATAAGCCAAAAGCTAGAATTCTCAACTTATGGCTTTTGGTTTAAGAGTCACTTAAAACATGCGCATCCAAACAGGCTCTATATCTCTTGTCAGAGGAGAGGATAAGCTGCTTGTCATTTTTTCCTGGCTGCATTGGCAAATTGTGTTGGTCTTTACTTTTTAATTTTCCTACATATTGAGCCGCAGAAAGCATTTGACTACTTTACTTGATATGTTCCTCCGAAACTTGCTCGTCTCCATGTGGGTTGACAGTTAAATGCTTTTCCCCCAACTACAGCATGAGGAACAATAGCTTCATCGCTTTAGCTGCTGACAATTGGACCAAGCAAGAAATTCATTAATTGAAGCAATATTTATCCCCAAAAAAAAATAAATGCAGTTCATTATATGTGATTCCATTGGTATTCAGACTTGTATTAGAATTCCACCTTTTAATATCTTGATTTCTATTCATAACCAAGTCTAGGTTGAAAAAATAAATAAATATGTGTTTCACAACATATTATTGTAGCTGGATAAGAGATTGCATGCATATTCTGAGTCATGAATTCGTCCATGCAACAGGTATTGGATGAGGCAGACAGGCTGCTAAATGAGGATTTTGAAAAGGCCCTTGATCAGATTTTGCATGCGATCCCTCATGATCGAAGGACTTATCTATTTTCTGCTACAATGACCAAAAAGGTTTGCTTTCACGTGGTTTATATGAATCCATTGTTAATTATAAATAGTCTATTCTCTGTGTGGACAGTTCTCTTTCTAGGTTCCGTTCTTTATAGAAATTCCCTTCTCTGATGGCTGGATAGGTATCTTTTCCTGAGTACTTGGGTAGGAAAAGTGCTTTCATGAAAATTTCCCTTTTTTATTTTCCAAATATCATGCTCGGCCTGACATTTATGACAGATATCATAAAATGGAGGAGCTTTTGACTTGTTTTTGAACTTTTTCTCATATAGCCATGCAGCTAATGATCAGTAATCATTGTTATGGCAGTAGATGCACTTATTCTCTATATCATAATAGCAATATGATTATTACATGAAATTGTCTGGGAAAGAAAAATGAGAAAGTGGGGTTCTTGTGAATGGCAAGTTAATTTGCTCCTGTTCTTTTCTCTTTAAAGAATTTATTTCCATGCTTAATAGTTTCTGCTGTGGCACTCTTGATGAAACCTTCGAGGAGTGAACTTTGTTGCATGGGAAGTCTGATTCTAAATATATCTGTACATTGAACTACAGGTAAAGAAACTTCAGAGGGCTTGTTTGAGAAATCCTGTTAAGGTACAAATATAACGATGCCAATTTTCACCGCATAATTTGTAGGTGGTCAAGAGTATTTTGTGTAACTTTGCTTATAATTTGTTTCAGATTGAAGCTGCATCTAAGTATTCCACAGTTGATACACTGAAGCAGCAGTTTCGTTTTCTTCCTGCCAAGTATAAGGTTAGTTCTTTAGTGAAAAGTTTCTCTTATAGGTTTGTTTGGGAGAAAGCAAGCCAAGTGCCAAGCATTGTATCCAGCAATTGGCTTAATAATGATGTTCCATGTAAATTACATCTTGCTGATGACAATCGATGAGCTTAAATGTATCTGCTTAAGTGCCGAAAGTGTTCAAAGAAAGTATATTCCTACTACAGAACACTATTTGTGTTACTGTGCTCTCATAGTGATCATCATTATGTGGCTAAAGGATGTGGGAGTTTTGACATTGTGGCACCACTAGAATAAGAAAACAATCACTTGGATAAAAGAGGGAAGAGACATGATCATAATGATGTGCTGCTAACTTAGTTTTACAAAATAATAACTAGGATGACCAGTCACTCTTTACAAGATTCATATTTGTAGCTTTCCCAAAAGTATTAATCATGAAAGTTTAAGTAGTTGCATCTCTTGATCATTTGAACTGAACATAATCCGACTGATGCAAAGGCCAGGCCTCATAGAGGGCTTATCACAGTTAGACTGCCTGACATATGCTGTTAAAAACCCATTTACGCACATTTAGTCTCTTATGTAAATAATCAAGCAAGTTACTGTATTCTTGGTCTCTGCTATGGGTTTCACACACTTCTAGTCCTGATATATTATTTCTTGTATTATTAGTAGCACTATTACTCCCTCAACTATTAGGAATCTGGCCCTGTGCTAGTTCTTTCATTACATTTCCCCTCGAACAAAAGGGCAGAGAAGATGTTCTAAGGACATGCATATCCTCCCCCCCCCCCCCCAAAACACACACCAAAAAAAATCTTTACATCTTTGGTCAGGCTTTATCTCCTCATTTCCCTGGTGAGTAGACCTTTTTTGAGATCTAATGTATGGCTTACAACATTGGAACTAAGAAGAAAATTAAGTGAAGAAGTTGTTTTGAATTCAAAACAAAACATTAGGGTTTCTGCATGAGATAGGGGTAGGGTGAAGGGGAAAGTGACGGCGCGGAGTTGGCAGGGAAGAGTTCTGGTGAGTTTCACTATAGTACATGGGGCACTGCAGGTTGGAAGCTTCTGCAAAGGGGGGGGATCTAGCATTAGGAGCTGTGCTACAGTGATGGGGTGCAAGGTGTTAGATTGGGCATGGTGGACAAGAGATAAGTGATGGAAAAGGGGGTGGAGTCAGATGATAGAGCATGTAAGGCTCTTGGGAGGGTGAGGCAGCAGGGAATTCAAAACCTGCTAAGGTGGAGAGGTAGGTTGCAAAGGGTTGCCTTAATAGCAATATGTAAAATAGCATCTTTAAAGCTCGGTATTGGCAAAAACCCTCAGGGGTTCGCCTGGTGGCAATAGAATTGAGCCTTGGGGTTTGCTCCCTTTCAAGGTCTCAAGTTCCAAATCCACTGTGTGCAAACAATTTCTGAGGGCCATCGGACTGAGTAAAACCCGAATTAACCGTGGTGTCCTTGCCGAGGGCCTGTGCACCCCGGGATTAGTCGGGGCTCTTAGAGACTCGGACACTCCGTGCAAATAAAAAAATGCTCGGTATTGGCAAATCCAGTTTTTTTGGCATTTAAAAATTATCAAAAGGACTAGTTTATCTAATTCCTTCTCAAAAAGGACGACTAGTGTAGCTAGTGCACGAGCAGTGTCGTCGCGAGGAATCTCGCTAATGGTGTTCAAACTTTAAAGAAGTTTATAATTTTTTTTCATTGATAGATGCACTGAAAATTTTCAAATCGAATTAATAAACCATAAAAACAATTACTATAATAGAAGTACAATTTTATAAATCAATAACATAAAAAGTGAAAAAAAAATTATAGTAAGCAACCAAAGGAAAGATAGAGTTGAGAGGGTTTGTACCCTGTAAAGAGCTTTTTGTTAAAGAAATATTTGTAGAGCTTGACTTTTAAATTTACAATTTATTAAATAAGCACTTTTGATTAATAAAATTACTTGATTGGTTGTTTGTTTTTACACAAATTTAACCTTCAACAGTTATTTATCAAGAAATTTATGAATTGAAAGAGCAGAGTCAGTTAGAACAAACATGGTGGTGTGATGGTTTCTTTTTAGTTTTAATTTGGAGAACTTGAACTCCTCCTCATTTTGAACCCCCTTGACCATTGGGCTAACTCTTACTCCTAAGTTTGTGTTCAAAATATAATATATGATCATATGAAGTGGTATTCGGCCTATATACAGAATAAAAATTTTTTGGGTGACCACCCTTGGGACAAAGTAGCTGCGCCACTGTGCCCGATAATTGTGGGATTGGATGCTAGAGATAGTATACGAGGTATAAACGTAAAAGACCCCAGAAGTTGAGGGGTTAAGGATGTAATTCCTTATGTTTGCTGAATAATGATTTCTGGTCCCACTTTAATTATCAAATAATGATTTGTTGTCTGACTATATTATTTTGTGCCCACAGGACTGCTATCTTGTCTATATTCTGACTGAGATGTCTGGCAGTACATCAATGGTTTTCACTCGTACGTGTGATGCAACTCGTCTGCTGGCTCTGATGCTTCGAAATCTTGGCTTGAGAGCTATACCAATTAGTGGTCAGATGACTCAGGTATATATGAACTTCAAGGCATGCCTCTTTTCAGTTTGCTGGTTATAGTTCCCCCCTAAAAAATATCATCCTTTATTGGACAGACAAAAAGGCTTGGGGCTCTAAACAAATTTAAGGCTGGTGAGTGCAATATCCTTATCTGCACTGATGTAGCCAGTCGAGGACTTGATATACCATCTGTTGATATGGTTATCAACTATGACATTCCAACAAACTCAAAGGTGGATCTTTTTTTTTCTTACTGCTTGTAAAGTTGTATACTGATTTTTCTGTTCATTGGGGTGGTCCTGGATTTATCTATGGCGAGGCATGGACCTTTTTTGGTTGGGAAGTTTTTGAAAAACTTTTCGAAGGTGTTGGTTTGTTTTTTGGCTTTCAAAAAATAATACCTAAAACTTCTTCCACTCTCCCTTAATTAAAAAAAAAACTTTTCCATTCCCAGAACATCCACAAATCTTCCAAAAAACTGCAGCTATCCGGAGAAGTTTTTTTTGCACAAACTTATTCTTCCAAAAAGTTATTTCGAAACAAACTTTTTAAAAGTTGTCCAAATGCTAGATAATTAAAACTCTTTAGCTGAACCTTAATTATGTAGTTAAGCTTGTTTGGAATTTGAAAAAATCGAATATTAAGTGATTTTTTCCCATCTTTCCAAGCGTCGGTAGGTAGAGTCACCCAGTACCCGTGTTGGTGTGAGAGGTAGTGGTACCTGATGGAATTGTCGAGGTGCCAACAAGCTGGCCCGGACACCAGAGTCAAAAATTAAAAGAATATGTCGGTCCTTTGTTTATGCAATAAGATCAATGAAACTTGACTTCATACTCATCATTTCTATTTGAATAATCTTAATTCTTTTTCTGATGTGAATTTTTAAATAGTCTCTCTGCCCTTCCACGGTAGGAGTAAGGTTGCATACATACTACCCTCCTCTGACCTACTTGTGGGATTACACTGGGCGGTTGTTGTTGTTGCGATTTTAGCTTATCACTGTATGCATGGCCTGCAGGATTATATACATAGGGTGGGAAGAACTGCACGAGCAGGACGTTCTGGGGTTGCCATATCGTTAGTGAATCAGTATGAGTTGGAATGGTATATACAGATAGAAAAGCTTATTGGTATGAAAATACAGGAATATTATATTTCCGAGATTCTAATATATTCTTATTCTAGCACTTCTAGTCTTTCTGGTACATGTTTTCCAAACTAAAAATTGATAATCTTCAGGGAAGAAACTACCTGAGTATCCTGCGGTGGAAGAGGAGGTTTTGCTACTCTTGGAGCGTGTAACAGAAGCCAAGAGGATCTCACAAATGGTAATCTTCGTCTCCTTGTGTTTTTTCCCTTTGCGGGAGGGTGAGGGTGTACTTCAGTGGGCGGAAATCACTAGGTGGTCTGCTTCTGAATGCACGGGTTAAAGACTGTTTAAATTTAGTCAATTAAATCAAGTGATTTGAGCCCTAATTTTAATTATTAGTTTCCCTTTTTAGGACTTAAATGTTATAGCTGAATTCACCTCTTTCACCATTTTCATTAGGCTCATGTGTTAATGTCAGAGAGGTAATAAGGTAGAGATAGTGCGTGCATATTTTGATTCTTCGATTGTGGTTTGGATGTAGAGCTGTTATTTGTGTTATGTGCATTTCTTGGTTGGAGAGGCTGTGGAATGTTGTGAGAGGTGACATGTGTACAACTTATTCCATGAAATGTTGGAAGTTGCTCATATTTCCTGATGTTTGCATGCTGATACATTATTTTTTTTGGTAATAAATGTGAAATATTACCATAACAACCAAATTGATACTCCGAAAGAGCACCTAAAGCTCAAACTACCTTCTAGGAAGGGTGCATGAGTCATCTAGGCCTCAACTGGAAAACTAGTTGCATAATCTCTGTATTAACACTTACATCCTGGAGCTCTTTATGTACCTTGTATAATATCTTGTCTATGCTTAGTTTCCTTCTGTATCTGTTTCTTTAACAAAACTTGTAATTTACATTGATGTTCCTAAACTGCTTCCAATTCCTAGCCTGGCAGGTGTAGTATATCATTGCTCCCAGACTGCCATGATCAACTCCTTTTTCATTTGTCTCCAATGCCTTATTTTGATCCATCTTATTGTTCGTGTTACCCAATGCTTCTGCATCTGAATTCCTAGCCAGACTAACAACTCTCTCCTTACTTCAGTAACTCATGAACATTCAGAAAGTAAATGATTTTGAGTTTCAGTCAGCCCCTCCTCACATAAACAACATGCATCTTCAGTCACTGGCACTTGTAGCGTCTCGAGTCTTTCCTTTTTCAGTCTCTTGGCTTGCTAACCAAACTATGACTCTTTCCTTTGGTTGCATAAGCCTTGTCCATATTAAATAAACTTCTGTCAGTTTCACCATGTCCCCCAGTAAAATATTATAACTCATAGAGACAGAGTAAGCTCCATTTGATGTCAGCAGATATCTGCCGTCAAGGTACCCGTGCTTCATTTCCAGCTTGAGTGAATGGAGTTTCTCCCCATACCAGAGGTGTTGATGATCACATATATTCACATCATTTTCATGATCACATATATTCACATCATTTTTCATATAAAACTCATGCGCCCACCTCACCCATAGAATATCCTGCTTCATTGCTAGTTTTCGTAGCAGCTTCCCCATTGATGCCATATTCCATTTTCTACTATTTATATCTAGCCCCCAAAATCGTTTTGGAACACATACTTGTCCCATGCAACCAGGGACACACTCCTGATACATTGTTATTGTATAGCTTATTAGTAGTTTATGGAGGATTTTCTCAGCATGTTTTCATGGTTATACGTTGCTTAATGGAGTTTTTAGATAATTAACATCCAATCTGTGTTGATACAGAAAATCAAAGAAAGTGGTGGGAAAAGGAAACACAGAGGTGGAGATGATGGCGACGAGGAGATTGACAGATACATGGGAGTTAAGAATGGGAAACTATCAGGGAAGGACAGAAACATGGGAGTTAGGAACGGGAAACTATCAGGGAAGCTATCAAAGAAGCCAAAGAGAAAATGAGGAATGTATAATTAAGCTATATTAGTCCAATTTTGACTTAATTGAGGAATATATTTTTAAGCTTATTTAGTTCAATTTTTAACTTAATTAGTTCTTTCATTATTCCTTGTTGGGCTGTAATTGGACATTTCTGCAATTCTGCTGGGATGGTTTTGATCTTAGGGACTCTATTATTTTCATTTTCTTGTGAAGATCCTTGCCTCCTAATACTAAAATACGTGCACACCAAAATGGGGAAAATAGTAAATGACCTTTTAGCAATGTGGCGAGTCCAATTAGCTTTGGATGTCTATTAACCAAGCTTTTAAAATCAAAGTAATTTTGGAAAAATACAGTTTGTGTTTGGCTATTTAATTTGAAAAGTTCTTTTGAGCAACAATTTGTGTTCTGTCAAACTTTTAAATAATTTTTTTTCCATAGTGCTTTACTAAACTACTATTTTTTTGGACAGCTTACTTTTTCTTTTTCTCTAAAATGGCTTTTGCATCTATTCAAAAATATGTTTTTCCTTTTACAAGTGTGGCTAAACACATTAATTTTTGAAAAAATAAAATGCTTTGGCTTGGCCAAACAAGCCGTAAATCAGATCTCAGTGAGACTTATGCATTTTTGTTTTGGGTAATTTTATATGAATCAATTTGTTTATCTAATAAAATCAGTTTTCTTAATTGCAATCACCGTTTGAGAGATACAATATAAGGTCGGGCATATATCGTGTATAACCGATAGCTCGAACCGATAAAATGCTATTGTGTTATCGATATGGGTTAGTGGATAATATTTTGACAATGGTTCAATGTTACTATTAAGTTATCAGTTCGTGTTGCGGTTTACAACAACAACAACAACAACCCAGTATAATCCCACTTAGTGGGGTCTGGGGAGGGTAGTGTGTACGTAGACCTTACCCCTACCCTGGGGTAGAGAGGCTGTTTCCAAATAGACCCCGCATCCTTCCCTCCAAGAACTTCCCACCTTGCTCTTGGGGAGACTCGAACTCACAACCTCATTAGTTGGAAGTGGGAGTTGCTTACCATCAGAGCAACCCCTCTTGCGGTTTATCCAATTTTATTAACACTTTAACCGATAACCCAATAAGCTTTCACAAATTTATAATTTTACCCACTTAGTATATAAATCCACCTTATGACTTTATTCTCTCAATTCCCTCGGCAGTTACACTTCATCTTCAGACCTTAATGTTTAGAGTAAGTTCTAAATTTTTATGAATTTCTCATCTTAATTTTTTAGTTAAGATCATTAATTTTTCTATTTGTTTCTCATCATGGTGAAATTTTAGAAGAGTTTGGGTATGGCGGGCTTGGAGTGACTCATTAGGTTTTTTAATATTATTTTTTGGACGAAAAAGATACCTAAAGAATGGAGATGGGGCACGATGATCCCATTGTATAAGAACAAGAGTAATATCCAAAATTGTAACAACTATCGGGATATCAAGTTATTAATCCATACCATGAAAGTCGGGGAGATGTGGTTGAGCTGAGAGTGAGGAGGATTCTGTCTATTTCTCCGAACCGATTCGGATTTATGCTGGGCGTTCAACCACGGAAGCCATTCACCTTGTTAGGAGGTTGATGGAGCAATATAGGGAGAGAAAAAGGAATTTATATGTAGTGTTCATCGACTTAGATAAGGCTTACGATAAAGTGTCGAGGAAGTTTTGTGGGGATGTTTTGGAGGCTAGAGGTTTGCAATTGCATATATTAGAGCTATTAAGGACATGTACGAGCAAGCTAAGATGCGAGTGAGGACGATAGGTGGGGACTCGGAACACTTTCCAGTTATGATTGGGTTGCACCAGGGGTTAGCCTTCAACACATTTCTATTTGTTGTGGCAACCGATGAACTGGCGTGCCATATTTAGGGGAGGTGTCGTGGTGCAAGTTATTTGCAGATGACTTGTGCTGATTGACAAGATGCGCACGGGTGTTAATGAGAAGTTAGAGGTTTGGAGGCAGATCCTGGAGTCTAAAGGTTTCAAGTTGAGTAAGATCAAAACAAAATACTTGGAGTGCAATTTGAGTGGCTTGACTCTCAAGTCATCCCTAGTAGAGAGAGTTTTAAGTATCTTGGCTCAATTATTCAAGCGAATTGGGAGATCGATGAGGATGTCATACATCATATTGGGACGATGTGGATGAAATTGAGGCCCGCTTCTAGTGTCTTGTGTGATAAGAATGTGCCCCCAAGACTTAGGAAAGTTTTATAGAGCGGTGATCAGATCGACTATATTGTATGGGGCGAAGTATTAGCCAGTCAAGAACCCCCATGTCTAGAATACGAAGGTGATTGAATTGAGGATGTTGGGATGGATGTGCAGGATACTAGGTTAAACAGAATTATAAATGAATTTATCTGGAACAACGTGGGAATGACTTCGGTGGAAAATTAGACGTGGGAGGCGAGACTAAGATGGTTCGGGCATGTGAAGAGGAGAGGTCTAGTATTGGTTTCGTGTTTCGGCTTGGTTTTCTGATTTGCTTGCTTGTCATTGCCGCCCCTCTCCCTCAGGTCTACCAAAAATAGCCTCTCTATCTTCTAAAGGTAGGGGTAAGAAGTGCGCACATACTACCCCCCAGATCGCACATACAGAAAATTAGAAATACACTAGTTTTGTTGTTGTTGTTGTTGTTGTTGTTATTTTGTTTCTTTGGTTGCATCGATTCTTTATATTTACAAGTGTTTGCTCAAAAGTTATCACACACTTTATGAATACAAAATAATGTATATGAATTACGGGCAAATCATAGCAAATCGTAATAATCCATGGACCAACAAAATGAAATGGTAATAAATACTCAAGATTAGAAGAAGAAGCATTAACAACTTTTATTGATGATATTGATTTGGTCCGCCTCTCCATGAAGAGGATCGGAGCCTTACAATGGTGTTTTATCTTTCCACGAGATGGGTACTTTTTGTCTATCCTCTCTCTCTCTCTCTCTCTCTCTCTCTATATATATATATATATATATATATATATATATATATATATATATATATATATATATATATATATATATATATATATATATATATATATATATATATATATCTTTCTGGAGAATAATGGTCAAGAAGAAGCCTCCCTTATGGGGTTTATTCTTCTAGTATTTATAGTTGTGAGTTCCGTAAGCAGGAAATAAGTGGCCGTGACCACGCTGAGATTTCGTCCCCATGGGAAGGCAGATAGGTCATGCCTTTGTGCATTCTACTGAATGAGAGTCAAATAATATTATAAATAAATGGTCATACCACTTATTGATTGTGTATTAGCTCAAGATGAGATCAACTTCGTTAATTATCGTGGGGTCGGATTCTGACCCATACAGGTAGTCCCTCCGCTTATCGAGGTTGTGCTTCGGCCGGGCTCGATGAGCAGACTTCATCTATTGTGATCTGAAAAACTTGGATAAGGGGGATCGACTGATGCTTTGGTCGAGACCGAATTCTTTTTGGTGATGGCTCGAACCTTGTAGCGTCATGTCATCACATTACCAAGTTTCCATATAGTGAGGATGGAGCCCCTCTTCTCGGTGAAGATATATTACGTTTTTAACACAATTCGAACTAGACCAAACTTCGTTACGTTCTGGTCCTCGCATTTGTTTGGGTCGTACTTGTTGACGACAGGGGACGGGCCGTATGCAACGCGGATGAGGGGAATAAGTATGCGCCAGGTACGCTTTTAATAGTGTCCAGAATTTTGAAGGCGTACGACATATTCTTCCAGCGTTCGCAGGCCGTTACAATTATTCCGACGGCAAGACGTTGGCGGGTGGCCGAGAAGTCGCTTCGTGGTGCTTGTCATAATGACGCATGCTTTGATAGAACCGAACCATTTTACGGTTGGTCATGCAGTTAATGATGGCTATTGGGTTTCCCGAAAGCCATTTACATTGCCTATAAAGGTAGGTTGAGGCATTCATTTCTCATTACTTCATTATTCATCTGAGAGTGATTATGAAGAAACTTTTTCATTCTGCTAATTCATCTTATCCTTTCTTTCCTTGATTGTGATAACCTTCATCATGCCCACCGAATTCTATTCCTCTCTCTTCAGTAGATCAGCAATGGCAGGTAGTTCTTCATGCGATGCTCTTCCGTGGATTTGCCGGTCAATTCTTAGGTAGTTGAAGGGCCACCTCCGGCAATAGGAGGTGCAAAGCAGATAGAGACCGGAGAAGTTTAGTCGGTTGACGAGATAGTTCCTCGGCCCGGAGAACTTGGAATGGCCCAATTACGGGAACATGGGGTCATTCCTACCCATGCAGACACCATTCTCGCTAGAAGCAAGGAGAGGGTCCACACCGACCACAAGGGATACTGCATCTTTTATGCATATCCCTTCAGGTTGGGGTTTAAGATCCCGCTCCTGATGTTGGTGGTAGATTTCTGTCGTTATTACGGGGTGTGCCCCGGCCATCTCACTCCTTCTCTCTACAAATTATTGGCGATGTTTATGAAGTATGGGGAACTGTCCGGTAGGGTGGTCACACTGCAGCACGTGCTCAGCCTTTACGCTCCCTAGAAAGTTTGTGGCACCATGCTTCGAGCATGCCCTCCTGGATCGAGGGGCCTGACTGCGACACTGGACGATGATGTTGACCTCCACCTTTTGAGCATTTCTTTTATATTAAGACTGAGCATCTAGTAGCGTTCCCCACTGGGTTCCCAGAGGCTTGGAACCATGCACGTAAGTTCCTTTATCGTCGTATTGTTTTTTCTTCCTTTTTTATGTCTCGCATTCGTGAGTGCTGACTCTCGTTAATTTTGTAGCTGAAAAGTCGCCACCCACTCCGTTGGATGGGATACACGGGTAGGTTGAGTCCGTGCTCCCTCATACCGAGGGGTGGCTGGGATACGCGGGTGGGTTGAGGCCGCGCACCCTCATACCGAGGGGGTACACACGTGGGCGTCTTTCTGGGAGAGGCATGGTCGCAGGCCTGCTACAGGTGAGAAGTTGAATTCTTACTTTGTTCTGCTTTGATTCGATATTATTTACCAACTTTGCTTTACTGTGACAGGGAGGGCACGTCGTGGCAGGGCTCCTCAGTTGGCCTTTCGGCAATCTTGTGTAGTTTCTCGTCTTATTGTAGCACCTGTATCGCATCGCGTACAGAGGGGCGGCGTCAGTTGAGTCTTCGGTGGCTCCTTCCTCACCACGGGCTGCAGTTCGGGATGAGGGGCCGTTGGGGGTTGTGCGCCCTAGAGTAGAATCACCCTCAGACGAGGAGGAAGAGAAAAGGCTGTTGATCAGACACAGGGTCGTGTTCACGCCGGCTCCTCCTATGGTAGTTAACTTGGACTCCCCTCCAGCGGATGTGGAAGATGGTACGGACGCCCTAAGTCTTATACTTATAAGCAGTGATCCAAGCCCAATAATATCCAAGCCCACCTCACCCCATTTAGAAATTACCGTCATTTTTAGAGTCATAGACCCGATTTTAAAATTTTAGATTTAGGGTTCCAGTTCCTCGATCCCCAGTTCCTCTCCTCTCCTGTGCGACTGCGTTTGTGAGCTACGAGTGCAAACTGTGCGACTGTTCCTCTTCGGCTCTTCCTCAGATCTGTGCGACTACGACTGCTGCCTTCTTCCTCAGTTACAAGTATTTCTGTTTTGAATGATTTGTTCTCTAGTTTTGAATACAAGCAGTGACATTTTCGGCTAAATCTTTCTCTTGTTTTGAATACAAGTATTTTTAGCTACAAAAGTGACATTTTTTGCTACAATTTCATCTTGTTTTTTCTATTTCTGTTGCTCCTAAAAGTGTATATTTTGTTGTAGTAATGTACATGTAAGAGTTCACCTATTCATTTATTTTAATTAAAGAAGTTTCTCTTTGTGGCTACCTTTAACATTTGATTGTGTTTTCATTAAAGAAGTACACTCCTTAATTATGTTTTCATTTGATTTTCTATAGATGGCAGAAGGTGAAAGTAGAGTAAGTGAGGTGGGTTCATCTGAAAGCGAACCTACTTATTCACCTACAAATTCAGTTAGTCAAGACCCAAAAAAAAGAAAATCTGTACAATCTAGATCAGTTGCTTGGGATCATTTTGAAAAGTTTAAAGATTCTAATGGAGATGATAGAGCAAAGTGTAAATATTGTGGTCGTGATTATAAGGCTAATTCACGATTGAATGGAACAACATCATTGAATACTCATTTAAAGAAGTGTCCAAAAATACCACGGAAAGTTGATAATATTCAAACACAATTATGTTTTCAAACGGGTGGGCAAATTAATGGTGGGGTGCTTTGGAAATTTGATCAAGAACTAGTTAGGAGGGCTTTAGTTGAGATGGTAATTGTGGAGGAATTACCTTTTAGCTTTGTTGAAAAGAAAGGCTTTAAGAAGTTTATGAGCATGGCCCAACCTCAATTTAATGTTCCTTCTCGTAAGCATGGCCCAATCTCAATTTAATGTTCCTTCTCGTAGGACAATTACAAGGGATTGCTTTCAAGTTTACACGGAAGAGAGGCTTAAACTAATGAAAAATTTCAGAGATGTAAAACCAAGAATTTGCCTTACCACAGACACATGGACTTTATTACAAATAATTAACTATATGTGTTTGACGGGTCATTTTATTGATAGAGATTGGGTGTTGCATAAATTAATACTAAATTTTTGCACTGTCGCTAGCCATAAGGGTGACGAAATGGCAAAGGTTATTGGTAATTATTTTCTTGAATGGAAATTAGATAAGGTATTCACTATTACGGTTGATAATGCTTCTTCAAATGATATCATAGTTAAAGAATTGTCTAAACAACTAGATATGTAGAAAACTAATTCGATGGGTGGTAAGCATCTTCATGTGAGATGCATGGCTCACATACTTAATTTAGTTGTACAAGATGGTTTGAAGGAAATTTATAATTCTGTAAAACGTGTTAGACAAGCTGTTAGGTATGTGAGATCATCTCCACAAAGGACCTTAATGTTTAGGGAATGTGGTGCACATCAAGAGATAGAATGTAGCAAAACATTGTGTTTGAACGTTCCTACTAGGTGGAATTCCACCTACTTGATGTTGGAAACGGCACAAAACTTTGAGAAGGCTTTTGACAAGCTTCATCTTTTTGATGATGGATTTTCTTCTCATCTTTGTATGAATGTTTGTGAGGATGTGAATGTTGCAGGTCCATTTGTATGTGATGATTGGGTGAATGTGAGAAACGTGATAAAGTTTCTTGAAAGATTTCACGAGCTCACCGAAAAAGTTTCAGGCTCATGTTATGTCACTTCTAATTGTCATTTTGAGGATATATGTGAGCTTGATAGTCATTTGAAATCTTGTTTAACTAGCGATGATACTAATTTGAGTAAGATGGCAGAGAAAATGCAAGAGAAGTTTAAAAAAAATTGGGGTAAACCTGAAAAGATGAATAAAATAATTTTCATTGCTTCTGTATTAGATCCTCATAACAAATTTGAGTTTGTTGGTTTTGCACTTGAGGAAATGTTTGGAAAGGAACCGGGGAAGAAATTAACTGCCGAAGTGGATACTTATTTGAATTCTTTGTTTATGGAGTATCAAAAAAGATATTCCAAAGGATGTTGTCTTCAATCATCTCCATCTAAATCTACTTCATCTGATGACACATCTGATTCATCTAGTGTAAATGTGAGAACAAAATATGTGAGAATAAAGCAATTGTTGAAAAGGCAAAAGGAAGACTCGGGAAGTGTGGGTGCTAAATATGAGTTGGAAAGATATATTGATGAAGGACAAGAGCCATATTCTGATGATTCTGATGATTTTAAAATCTTAGATTGGTGAAAAATTAATGCGCCTCGATTTCCTATTCTATCTGAGCTAGCTCGTGATGTATTAGCCATTCCAATTTCAAGTGTTGCATCGGAATGTGCACTTAGTACCGGTGACCGCATCCTTGATTCATTTAGGAGTTCATTGACTCCTCGGTTGGTGAAAAGTCTTGTTTGTGTTCAAGATTGGCTTAGATGTGACGGTACTCCTATTAATGTTGAAAAAGATTTGGAGTTTCTTGAGCAAATTGAACTTGGTAAGTTTTTTTGTTTATGAGTGTTTTATTAAAAATTAGTTTACTTTGCAAGTTTAAATGACATACGTTATCAAATTATATTTAGATATGGCAACGAGCGGTAGAGAAACTTGCATTATTGAAAGAGATACTAGCATTGTTGATGCATAGTTTGAACAAGTGGTAAGTTTAAGAATTTGCTTGTTTTGTGGTATTCTTTTGTTATTTATAATTAAAAATATTTTATTAACTTGTGATATTTTTTTTGTAGGTTGTCCTAAAGCTAGATCGTCTATTTGGGAACATTTTGAGCTAGTTGAAGTAAATGAAGAAGCCCGCAAAGCAAAGTGTCTTCATTGTGGACAAGCTTATAATTATCATCCAATGTCAATTGGAACTACGTGCTTAGTGATGCATATTAAGAAGTGTCTCAATCCTCGTCCAGTGATTTCATATGTTAGACTTTAAGTATCATTTTCTAAACTTATTTTGTGGCTTATGGATTGTGACTAGTTTGTCACTGTTTTGTTGTTTGGTGATGGTATTTCTAGACTTGTTTTGGACTTTGGTAGCTGCTAGATTTGCTATATATTAAACTATTTTTGGAAAAGTTTGTCAATTGCCACTGTTGAGTGCTGCGCAATAGTGGACATTTCTTTAATCCCCTTTATTTCCCCTCATTCATAATTATGGTTTGATGCTTTGATATGTTTAGCTGTTTACATAAATAATTCCTAGATAATATCTGTGAAGTTCATTATATGAGTATATGACTATGCATATAGTAGTTGCCAGCAGTTGGTCATTCACTGTCTGTAAAGTTCACTATATCTGTTGTTACGACCCAAAAACCCGATCGTGATGGCGCCCAACATATTGCTAGGCTAGCCCGACCAACCATTCATAACACAGAGCTATCAGCTCTCACTTTACCCTTTGTAGGCATAAAAAACAATAATATAATGAAATGACGTCTAGCACATCGGGGATAGATATCCCAAAAATAGTATAAACCTCCCACCGAATCAGGAGTCATAAGTCATGAGCCTCTACCAGAATTTATAAAATGTGATAGTGTATACAACTGTGCACAAGTGTGGCATAGACAGAACAAAATAAGGATAAACTGGAGAGTCAGGTCCTGCGGACGCTGGCAGCTACCTCGACTGTCCAAATGCACTCCCGAGCGGCCATAGAATCAGCTCTACTGTGATGTACCTGGATCTGCACACAAGGTGCAGGGAGTCGGGTGTGAGTACTTCCAACTCAGCGGTAATAAAAGTAAATAATGCTGAAGGAAAGAAAACCACGCAAAGCATTATCTCATGCTATACAATACAGAACTACTTTTAAACTTCAACACACTATCTTTTTATCCCCTTTCAGCATATGTGAGTAAATTATTTAGAAATCTCATTTTTAGCTTCTTTCTTTCATGATAACATACCTGTACCTGGGTACAATCTCAAGCAGTGTAGGTCTGCACTCAAATCAGCCCCTCGGGCTCAGCACTCCTTAACAAATACCACCAGGAGATCTGGTCAATAAGGGAAATAATGCATGTGTGCCAGTAATGTATGAGTGTTAAATGTTATGCCACATAGTACATATAAACCAATGTATGTATGCCATGCAATGCATATGACGCCGTGGCGTACAACCCGATTCATGCAAAGGCGCTCGCGCTCACTATGGGGGTTCAGACTCCGGAGGGGCTCCTACAGCCCAAGCGCAATATCAATATCACACCTGCTGCGGCGCGCAGCCCGATCCATATACCACTGCGGCGTGCGGTCCGATCCATGCATGTGTATGCATATGCTCACATAAATCGTCATGCTCTAACATATGGCCCTCGGCCCCAATCTGTCTAACAAATAATCAAGAAAACCCCACGGGCAACAATATCATATTAGCTCACAGCTAAAAATGTCATTAAGACCTTGTGCAAGTTTTTCATAACCTTATAAAAATGTTGAATAGCAAAATACCATTTAAAACCTTAAATTTAGATAAAAATATGCACAGTGTTATCAAGACAATGATACCAATCCCTGAAGGATTCAAATAATCGGCACGAAGCCCAAACATGATAATTTGTCCAATTCATGATAATTAATATTCTTATTGAGGCGTCAATTCATTTCAAACAATTAGGTGTTATTATTTATTACGCGGGACGGATCAAGTCACAATTCCCAATGGTGTTCTACCCCACGCCCGTTATCCGGCGTGCAAGTCACCTCAACATATCACTAAGATGTGCAAGTCCGGGGTTTACTAACCCTTAGGACATCATTTACAAGTATTAACCATCTCGAACCGGCAAAAACTCATGCCCGCGATGCCTTTTCTCCTCAAACTGGTCTCCACGCACGTCCAATCTATCCAAAATCATAAGTAATACATCATAATATGCTAATAGGACATAACCCGATCGAAAGAACTTGAAAAATACTCAAAATCACAAAATTGGCAAAACCCGAGCCCCGGGACCACATTCTGAAAAATTACGAAATTCACATTTCTGGAATCCTCGTCTCGCCACGAGTCCGTACATACCAAAAACTCTCAATTCGGACCACAAATGGCCCTTCAAATCATAAATTTAAGATTTTTGCTCCAAGCCCTATTTTCTTGATTTTAGCCATAAATTCATGAATTTAATGAATTATTCTTGTATAAAAACATGTAATTAACTCATAAAACTTATCTCCAACGATTCCCAGTCGAAACCCCTTCATTTCCCGTCCAAAACCTCTCAAGAGTGACCAAAAATGGTGGAAAAATGGGTTATTTTCGCGACTGGAATGTTTTAAAACATTCTGCCTAGGCATTTTGTTCATCGCGATCGCGGGAAATGCTTCGCGATCGCAGAGAACAAATTTCTGGCCCAAACATTACCCTTCGCGATCGCGGGAAGGGCTTCACGATCGCGGTGCATAAATTCCGGTTCTTCCGGACAGGCTTCAGTATAATGGTCATAACGGTTTGCACACACCTCCAAATGACAAATGGTTTGATGTTATGAAAACTAGACACATAGGGCTATGACATTCATTTGTTTCTCATTTGCTGAATCCTTATACATTTTGAGATATATGCTTCCCAACGCATACATATGTATTAAAGATCCTCCTCAGACAGCCTATAGTGTAACATCCATACCTTTTTACACCGACATCCAAATCACTATTTGCGCGACAGAAATTCCTTCTTCGCGATCGCAAAGAGCTTTACGCGATCGCGATTCATTAAGGGTTTTCTCAGATTTTACTCACCGCGATCACGACCAATTCCCCGCGATCGCATAGAGCACTGCTGTAGCCAAAAACCAGCAGTTAAAAATGGCTTAGAAATGGTCCGAAACTACCCCGAAGCTCACCCGAGGCCCCCCGGACCTCAATCAAAAGTACCAACACGTCCTATAACCTTATTCAAACTTGTTCCAATCATCAAAACTCTATCGTTAACATCAAAATCGTCCGTTTTCAACAAATTCAAGCTTATGTTTAACTTTAACTTTCAAAATTCACATTCAATCCGAAACCCAACCAAATGACGTCCGTATGACCTGAAATTTTGCGGACAAGTCCAAAATTACCTAACGAAGCTACTACAACTCTCAGAATTCCATTTCGACTCCTGGATCAAAATATCACCTATCAACTGGAATTCGCCAAAATACTAACTTCACCAAAATATGCTAACTTCTTCACCGGACCTCCAAAATTACTTTTGATTACGCTCCTAAATCACATTTCATCATCCGGAGCTAACCGAATCATCAGAATTCGATTCCGAGTACTTTAACTCATAAGTCAACATTCGGTTGACTTTTCCAACTTAAGTCTTCTTAAAAGAGACTAAGTTTCTCATTTCTTAACAAAATTACTCCAATTTAATTCTAACGCAACCAAAACGGATAATGAAATATAAGGCAACACAATGTGGGAAACACGGGGCGGTTACACCTGAGACGGCGGGTTGGATCGTCACATCTGTAAACTTCACTATATGAGTATATGACTATATACTCATATAGTTGACTATGATTTGTTCTCTTGTTTTGAATACAAGCAGTATATGAGTAAAATTCAAAATTATGAATAGTAGTTGGCACCAGTTGGTCATTCACTGTCTAGTAGATATAGTCATATACTCATATAGTTATATAAAGTTCAAACAGAGCTGTAAGGATTGCTGTAAAGTTCATTAAAATGTCAGGTCTGTTTAAAACCGATTGAGGGGGCACAAATTAACTGTCGGCTGTATGCACCTTTCTGTATTCATGTGTCTTTTGTTGAACTTAAAAGTATTTAAGGAGCATGTCAACTCTGTTTAAAACTAAAAATATAAATCGAAAATAACCGAACCGAATTTTGAAAAAACCGTACCGAACCGTAAATATTTTGGTTTGATTTGGTTATTAAAATCACAAATCGAAAACCAAATAAACCATATCGAACTTATACAAAACCGAGCCGAACCGACCGATGCCCACCCCTAATTGATCGGGCTGCGCGCCGCAGCATCACAACCTTCATATTTGGTTTACATCATTATTTTGATTTTTCTCTCTTGTTATAGCATTATAATGCATCAATTCAGGCTCACCACATGAGATTCAAACATAAGGCCACATTCTTTAATACTCATAGGCCACTGAATACATTCTCCAATGTCTCCCAGAAATATCACCTTCCATAATACTTTGTTTTGAAGCACTTTTTGCGAATCTGAATTCGTTACTACTACTTTCCTAATACTTAGGGTCTCGTAGTTATCACAAAATACCACAAGTCTTGATCTTTTCTAATGAAGACACTATCTTTAGTTACATACACCATATTAGAACACATTATAACATTCCCAAGAGTCACCCACTCTTATCGAAACTGCAAATTACCAGACTTAACGAACAGAACCACTCGTGCCTTATTAGCACCTTGACACTACAGGATATGATCTCATTCAAATACCAACAAACATCATTCTCCTCAATTCACTCAGCATTCCTTACCAACAACAGCTCAAGACATACTATTATTTTTACACATCTACGAAAGCACCGTATAACTTTTGTCAAAATCTTGCTTCACGCGTGCTATTCTCGGCTCAATTTCTGCAACCAGAACTGGTTCGTCGGTGTACTTTAAGACATAACCAATGTAGCATACAACTGCGCAATCAGCTAATCAATGGAAACCTCCCCAACTTAGCTCGAAGCCATATTTATCAGAACATATATATTTTATTGTTGTCGTAATATCATGGTGAGATTAAACTCACTCTTTCACCAGCTTGCGGAGACACGAATCATCAAAAATTCTAACTCTTCCCTAATTCTTGCATTCATTCACACTACAGTTAAGCCCACTCTTTAGGCGACAAAATTTTTACTAAGTCCCAAATATTTTAAAAATTTCGGCAGAGTTTACTTTGTAATTGGGCCTATCCACCTGCCATAGAATCACCAAAACCATCCTAACAACACGTCCACAACTCGACAAGACATCACAATGTATATCAACAACATTAATCTCAATACTACATGAATTATATTATCAAAATTGATATACTTACATGCGTTGCACCTGCTCGAATCATAATACATATCAAATACCTTTCAATTACACATAAGAATCAGCTCACCTAAGGGCACTCCGCAAGAGATAACCACCTGCTTCGCCTCAATTTAGTATCTCAGCACACCTTCCACCATGATACACATCACCTGGCTATCTAGCCGACATACCCACAATTAGGGACAATACTAAACATATAAGTTCATAATACCAGCTCGCAAAATCAGCACCTTGGTGCTCAAGCCATAGGCGAAGATTCGGCCTCAAGTCCTTCAGACGGGTCCAACATGAAATCACGGAGATTATATCCTGCCTTCGATCGGGGAGTCACAAGCCATCAAGGCAAATTTTTTACTAAGCGCTCGAGTGCGCATACTAACGTGTGGAAGGATTTCAAGAATTACATCTCAAGCTGAATCAAGTACGCACGATAAGAATTCCAAGAAAGTGAAGTGTTTCCTAAAGGTTCTGCGACTTCTCGAGGATAAATACAGACGTCTCCGTACCGATCCGCGAGACTCTGCTAACCGGCTCATGACTCATGAGGCCTACTAACCTAGGCTCTGATACCAACTTATCACGACCCCAAAAACTCGGTCGTGATGGTGCCCAACATATTGCTAGGCTAGCCCGACCAAACATTCATAACACAGAGCTATCGGCTCTCACTTTACCCTTTGTAGGCATAAACAATAATAATATAATGAAATGACGTCTAGCACATCGGGGATAGATATCCCAAAACCAGTATAAACCTCCCACCGAATCAGGAGTCATAAGTCATGAGCCTCTACCAGAATTTATAAACTGTGATAGTGTATACAACTGTGCACAAGTGTGGCATAGACAGAACAAAGTAAGGATAAACTGGAGAGTCGGGTCCTGCGGACGCTGGCAGCTACCTCGACTGTCCAAATGCACTCCCGAGCAGCCATAGAATCAGCTCTACTGTGATGTAACTGGATCTGCACACAAGGTACAGGGAGTCGGGTGTGAGTACTTCCAAATCAGCGATAATAAAAGTGAATAATGCTGAAGGAAAGGAAACCACGCAAAGCACTATCTCATGCTATACAATACAGAACTACCTTTAAACTTCAACACACTATCATTTTATCCCCTTTCAGCATATGTGAGTAAATTATTTAGAAATCTCATTTTTAGCTTCTTTCTTTCATGATAACATACCAATACCTGGGTACAATCTCAAGCAGTGCAGGTCTGCACTCAAATCAGCCCCTCGGGCTCAGCACTCCTTAACAAATACCACCAGGAGATCTGGTCAATAAGGCAAATAATGCATGTGTTCCAGTAATGTATGAGTGCTAAATGTTTTGCCACATAGTACACGTAAACCAATGTATGTATGCCATGCAATGCATATGACTATGTGGCGTACAGCCCGATCCATGCAAAGGCGCCCGCGCTCACTGTGGGGGTTCAGACTCCGAGGGGCTCCTACAGCCCAAGCGCAATATCAATATCACACCTGCTGCGGCGCGCAGCCCGATCCATATACCACTGCGGCGTGCAGTCCGATCCATGCATGTGTATGCATATGCTCACATAAATCGTCATGCCCTAACATATGGCCTTCGACCCCAATCAGTCTAACAAATAATCAAGAAATCCCCTCGGGCAACAGTATCATATTAGCTCACAGCTAAAAATGTCATTAAGACCTTGTGCAAGTTTTTCATAACCTTATAAAAATGTTGAATAGCAAAATACCATTTAAAACCTTAAATTTAGATAAAAATATGCACGGCATTATCAAGACAATGATACCAATCCCTGAAGGATTAAAATATTCGGCACGAAGCCCAAACATGATAATTAGTCCAATTCATGATAATTAATATTTTTATTGAGGCGTCAATTTCATTTCAAACAATTAGGTGTTATTATTTATTACGCGGGACGGATCAAGTCACAATCCCCAATGGTGCTCTACCCCACGCCCGTTATCCGGCGTGCAAGTCACCTCAACACAACACTAAGATGTGCAAGTCCGGGGTTTACTAACCCTTAGGACATCATTTACAAGTATTACCCACCTCGAACCGGCGAAAACTTATGCCCGCGATGCCTTTTCTCCTCAAACTGGTCTCCACGCGTGTCCAATTTATCTAAAATCATAAGTAATACATCATAATATGCTAATGGGACATAACCCAATCGAAAGAACTCGAAAAATACTCAAAATCACAAAATTGGCAAAACCCGAGCCCCAGGCCCACATTCTGAAAAATTACGAAATTCACATTTCTGAAATCCTCGTCTCGCTGCGAGTCCGTACATACCAAGAACTCTCAATTCGGACCACAAATGGCCCTTCAAATCATAAATTTAAGATTTTTGCTCCAAGCCCTATTTTCTTGATTTTTAGCCATAAATTCATGAATTTAATGGATTATTCTTATATAAAAACATGTAATTAACTCATAAAACTTACCCCCAATGATTCCCAGTCGAAACCCCTTCATTTCCCGTCCAAAACCTCTCAAGAGTGACCAAAAATGGTGGAAAAATGGGTTATTTTCGCGACTGGAATGTTTTAAAACATTCTGCCCAGGCATTTTGTTCATCGCGATCGCGGGAAATGCTTCTCGATCGCGGAGAACAAATTTCTGGCCCAAACATTACCCTTCGCGATCGCGGGAAGGGCTTTGCGATCGCGGTGCATAAATTCCGGTTCTTCCGGACAGGCTTCAGTATAATGGTCATAACTGTTTGCAAACAACTCCAAATAACAAATGGTTTGATGTTCTGGAAACTAGACACATAGGACTATGATTTTCATTTGTTTCTTATTTCCTGAATCCTTATAGATTTTGAGATATATGCTTCCCAACGCATACATATGTATTAAAGATCCTCCTGAGACAGCCTATAGTGTAACATTCATAACGTTTTACACCTATATCCAAATCACTATTTCCTTATTTTTATGAAAACTAGATAAGATGAGCTACAACTTTCGTTTTTGAATCACCTCAAAATTCCTTGTAGATAAAAAGATATGAGCTTCCGAAATAGGACCTGCGCGACAGAAATTCCTTCTTCGCGATCGCAGAGCGCTTTTCGCGATCGCGATTCATTAAGGTTTTTCTCAGATTTTACTCACCGCGATCGCGACCAATTCCCCGCGATCGCATAGAGCACTGCTGTAGCCAAAAACCAGAAGTCAAAAATGGCTTAGAAATGGTCCGAAACTACCTCGAAACTCACCCGTGGCCCCCGGGACCTCAATCAAAAGTACCAACACGTCCTATAACCTTATTCAAACGTGTTCCAATCATCAAAACTCTATCGTTAACATCAAAATCGTCCGTTTTCAACAAATTCATGCTTATGTTTAACTTTAACTTTCAAAATTCACATTCAATCCGAAACCCAACCAAATGACGTCCGTATGACCTGAAATTTTGCGGACAAGTCCAAAATCACCTAACGAAGCTACTACAACTCTCAGAATTTCATTTCGACTCCCGGATCAAAATATCACCTATCAACCGGAATTCGCCAAGATACTAACTTCGCCAAAATATGCTAACTTCTTCACCGGACCTCCAAAATTACTTTTGATTGCGCTCCTAAGTCACATTTCATCATCCGGAGCTAACCGAATCATCAGAATTCAATTCCGAGTACTCTAACTCATAAGTCAACATCCGGTTGACTTTTTCAACTTAAGTCTTCTTAAAAGAGACTAAGTTTCTCATTTCTTAACAAAATTACTCCAATTTAATTCTAACGCACCCAAAACGGATAATGAAATATAAGGCAACACAATGTCGGAAACACGGGGCGGTTACACCTGAGACGGCGGGTCGGATCGTCACATCTGTAAACTTCACTATATGAGTATATGACTATATACTCATATAGTTGACTATGATTTGTTCTCTTGTTTTGAATACAAGCAGTATATGAGTAAAATTCAAAATTATGAATAGTAGTTGGCAGCAGTTGGTCATTCACTGTCTAGTAGATATAGTCATATACTCATATAGTTATATAAAGTTCAAACAGAGCTGTAAGGATTGCTGTAAAGTTCATTAAAATGTCAGGTCTGTTTAAAACCGATTGAGGGGGCACAAATTAACTGTCGGCTGTATGCACCTTTCTGTATTCATGTGTCTTTTGTTGAACTTAAAAGTATTTAAGGAGCATGTCAACTCTGTTTAAAACTAAAAATATAAATCGAAAATAACCGAATCGAATTTTGAAAAAATCGTACCGAACCGTAAATACTTTGGTTTGATTTGGTTATTAAAATCACAAATCGAAAACCAAATAAACCATATCGAACTTATACAAAACCGAGCCGAACCGACCGATGCCCACCCCTAATTAGAACTGGCTGAGAAGGAAGATGGGGAACATAGTGTAATATTTCTGGGATTGTTAGAGTAATGCCAGCAGCTTCTTATCTCTTCTTCATTCCCCTTTTTATATTTTTCCAGTCTGAGCTTTGAGACTCAAATTCCATCAGCTTTCAGTTTGTTCACTTGGCCAATCATTTTTCTCTTTCCCAATAATTGTAGGACATTAAGGTGCCCTTCATTACTTGTGCTATTTTACCTGACTATGTGTATCAACACCATATATGTCCACTACTCTCTTTCTTCTTTGCCAGTTCGTATTTCTATTTGCAACAAATCCTTACTCATTTTGAAGTCTTTTGAGATCAGTGCTCCTTTTATGCAGAAACCCCTAAGATGGACCTTTGGAGTACCTTTTAGGATCTTGTATAGGATGCTATCTGAACAGAAACTATACAATTATTGTGCAAAAGTGTAGTAGCTCAGTATGATTTGCATCACATTTGCTTTTGGGATAAAATAGTTTATTCTCTTTCTAATGTTCCTTAGTGACAGAATTTTGGATCCACGATAGACTGCAGATATGGTTTATATGTTTACTACTCCCTCTGTTTCAATTTATGTGAACCTATTTTCTTTTTAGTCCGTGCCAAAAAGAATGACCACTTTCCTTATTTGGAAATAATTTACCTTTATGCAATGATTTATAGCTACACAAAATAAAGGTGCCTCATTTTACACCACAAGATCAAAAGTCTTCTCTTTTCTTAAGCTCCGTGCCCAGTCAAATGAGTTCACATAAATTGAAACGGAGGGAGTATAACTTATGAGTATAGTTGCTTGCTTGAAGCCATACTTAAGAGTTTCTCTTTGTTTCCTTTGGTTGAATCAACAGGTTTGTCTATGTTTGTCAATCCCTTTATTATTGGACTAGGCTCCACGTCAATGTTTTAAAAGGGACACGATTACTCAATGGCTAATTGGCTGAAGACAGTCAGGTGTAGCAAATCCGAGTTGTAAAATTTTGGCATAAGACATTTACATTTGCCTTTTGCATAATGCAATGTGCTTTAAAGATTTTCCTTCTGTTATGAAAAAGAAGGATGTGTAAAAAAGTAATTTAGTTATTCATAATTTATGTGAAAACATGCGTATGTATTAGAACTTATCTTTTTGGTATGAAGCTTCATAAAACTAATAAAATATGAAGGAAATTATCTAGTTCTTTCGTTTGAGAAACTACACTTAATATTTTTTTTCACTCTTGCAAACTGACTTTAGCTCAAACAATCTCGGTTTGGACCTTTTTCTGTTTTATGTGTGGTGCCAAGTGAAAGTTACTTAAGGAAAGCCTATCCCTGTCACTAGGAATTTCTTACAGTTATTACCTTATTTTCTGTATGTGGATTGGCTTGCTGGTGGGATATGTTATTTGCTAAACTAAAAGCCTTACTGTCTTAACTGTACATCTAGATTACTAGTTATTTCTTTCACTTTCCTGCTCTTAAACTGTTTGAGGAAAGACTAGATATAGAAATTATCTCCAAATTTCTTTCTTTCGAAATCTTTTCTTTGATTACCTTGTTACAGGTTTAGTTTAGTAATTTGATGTCCACTTCTGATATTTTCCATCATGGTCATATTGTCTTGTCAGCAGATGTTGTTTCAAAAGCAGCAAACAAGACTGCAAAAACAGTATTCACGTACAAAACTCTCCAAAAAATTTAGCTTTTCTCTCTTTCATCTTTAGACTGATTTTGATAGAGAATTCACCTTTATTTTACTACTTTTCTATATTGATATTTCTTTGGGTTAATTTCTAGGTTTCTGGTTGAAGACTGGAGTGTTTTGTGCTCTCCTCTACTGCTGTTGCTGTTACTACAAAATTGTGTTCCTTGCTGCACTCCTCAATTCCAGAGATTTATTTTCTGCTCTTATTTAGCTTTGCTTGAATAGGTCAGTTTCAAACCTTCATGTAATTATTTTATGCTCTTATTTAGCATGCTTTTCTTTTCTTTCTTTCTGAATCTAAAGATTGTTAAAAAAATATTAGATTGTTCAGCCACAAGTTTGAATTATTATCCGTAGCTAATTAACATAAACTCGCTCATATTTGAACAGAATATTAGTAGTTTCTGGTTTGAATTACGTACAGTTCATCAGAATATATGTTTTCAGCTTGTACTCATGACTAACCTATTGGTAGAGGTACATTTTCTTTCTTAAATGAACTCGATCATGCTACACTCATATTATCCTTGCATCGATTTCCACCTAATCCACATACATCACTAGCTTATTTACCTCATTTATTGACGTTGCAAGATATTGTTCAGCCGTGGTTGTGAATGATTTCAAGGAGATCATTAGAATCTTAGAGTGTGATGTTGGTTCCACCTCCAATGATCAATATATTTTGACTCCTTTTCCATTGGATCCCGTAGCGAATTTGTTCATTGTAACCCCTGGTGGATGCTTTCACGTTCCTCGATTACAACCTGGGCCATCTGCACACACTCTTACTTGTGAAGCTTTACACAATTCAGCTTTTTAGGGCATTTCCTAGTTCGGCAACTCCAAGTAAGTCACCAAAATTATAGACAACTTCTTTGGCAGGATAGGTTTTGTGTCCTTTTCTTTGCTAATCCTCGTTGCATCTTCATATCCATTCTTCTCGTAATGTAAACAATATATATAAAACTTATCTCACAGTCTCACTAAAGGAAATAAAAAGGAAAAACACAAATAGGCAGCATTTTTGTTACATCACTTTCAGTCTTTGTCCACCTTAACCTATTTTGTCTGACTTTCAGTTCTATTACTGTTGTGAAAGAAGAATAAGATTATATACATGGTGGATGCTGGTGGCTCAAACTTGTTTTTAGTTAATGTTTTACAATTGTTCTTCTTTTTCTTACGAGAGCGGGAAAGGGGGAAGGGCCTTTTGTTTTTCTTCCTGCTCTAACCTAAGTGGACAAGATAAGCTCCTCATTCACTAGAATAACTGTATTACGTTGGAAATCGGCTTGTAGTTCTCGGCTTAATTTTTCCTTCTCAGAGGAGAATGTGTGCAATTAGAATTAGTGTTTCTGTGATCCACAAAGTTTAGTGTGTTCTGTAAGTATGGAGCTTAAACTCTTAGGGGTCTTGGTAGGTTTTAATTTAACAGTTTGTTCAAATCTTCTGGTGGTTGATGTTGCAGGAGCATGTGGATGCTTATATATTACTATCATCCCCTTGATCGACATGTTATCCCATCTCCCAGACAAGAAGGAAGAAAGAACAATCCACAACAGATGCATTATATTACTTCATTAAATTCGATGATAAATTTGAAAATATACTCCTTTATTTTATTTTTTTCATTTAGCTTGATGTTGACGTTAAGACTGTGTTGTCGCGATTGATGGAGAGATTGTCAAACTATGCTGATTCAAGTCCCGAAGTAAGTAAATAATTGTTTAATGGTTTCTGCCTTGAGATTTTCTTGATTTCTTCTCTTACTTAGGTGTAAGTTTTGATTATTTAGGTGTTACCTGACTTCCTTCAAGTTGAATCATATGCCAAGCTGAGTAGTGCCATCAGAAAGGTAAATATGCTTGTCTTAACGTTTGATTTCACTACTCTCCGGTTTGTGACTTGTAGTTGGATTTGTATTTATAGGCAAACTTTAGTGTATAGCAGAACGAGGATGTGTGATTTAGAACACCTGACATTAGCATCTCAACTAGTTAACAGGTTCCTTAATATGCAGGTCATTGATGCACAAATTGATATGCCAGTTGTTGGAGCCATTTCGTTGTATGTATCTCTACTGACCTTCACTCTCCGTGTTCATTCTGATCGACTAGACTACGTGGATCAAGTAGTGGTATGTTCTTGTCAATTTTGGTAATCAAAGTTACAAGACAATATTGAAATTTGGAGGTTATAATACTGAAACTGCTATTATTATTCTCTGAGCTCTATGAAGCTAGTTGGTGCGTAACATGCGGTCACCTTTTTTTGTGAGATGAGGGTAATTATTTCTATGATCAATTTAGTAGTCAGTAGGAGCGTTATACACACTAGATTAGGAAATCCCAGAAGAGTTGTAGCTATAGGAGGGAGAAGTATGGAATGGCATTTCTCTACTTGATTTACTTTCCTGATTGTTGGTAGGGAGCATGTACCAAGAAACTTTCTGGTAAAGCAAAGCTTGAGGATAGTAAAGCGACAAAACAAGTTGTTTCTCTCCTGAGTGCACCATTGGAGAAATACACTGACATTGTGACAGTTCTAACTTTTTCAAATTATCCACGTGTCATGGATCACCTTGATGCTGGAACAAATAAGACCATGGCGAAGATAATCATTGAGAGCATCATGAAGAATGACACATGTGTATCAACTGCTGACAATGTTATAATCCCTAATGTGTAGTGATTGATCACTAGTTCGATTATTTTGGTTCTCTATTTAATTGATTTACGACTTTTACCAGGTTGAGGTTTTGTTTGAATTGA